>PVIA01001594.1:141636-266827 GCA_004024845.1 Tonatia bakeri
GTGCAGGCGTGTGTGGAGAGGGGTGCAGGTGTGTATGGAGAGGGGTGTAGGCGTGTGTGGAGAGGGGTATAGGTGTGTGTGGAGAGGGGTGCAGGCGTGTGTGGAAAGGGGTGCAGGCGTGTGTGGAGAGGGGTGCAGGCGTGTGTGGGGAGGGGTGTAGGTGTGTGAGGAGAGGGGTGCGGGTGTGTGGCCATGAGGTTGTGGTGAGGAACATTGGTGCTCTCCGGCCAGGGTACAATGTTCCCTAAACACAAAGCAGTCACAAATTCAGGAGCACATTTCTTTTCATGACAACTTTCCCACTCTTCTCAGGAAGCTGCATTTGTTGGCCAGGATTTGAGCTTTCTCTGATTGAGGCCTCTGGAGTTACATTCCAATGGTGAACATAAAACACAAACCCCAGAAATAAAATCGCACGTCGCCCCTCAAAGGGACGTGCACAAGGCAGGAGGGTGACCCCAGGGGAAGGCACGAAGGTTCCAAGTTCTGCAGTCCACATCTCCTGGAAAGAGAGAGTAGGGTCAGCTCCTCCCCCACCCCAAATTTCCAGTTTGAATTTTTTTCATCAGCCCGATAAGCAAGCATCTGCCACTCTCCCGCGGTCTGAATGAAAGGTGAAGATCAGAATAAGGAATCTTTGTGTTTTCATTAGGTGTTTTAGCAAATGCAATGAGGACATTCAGATTCGATTTCCCTGTTTTGTACACACACGTAAATCGCTGCTAAGAGGATTACTCTTCCTGGAGCGCCACCCTTCCCAAAGGCCCCGGTCAAAGGAGCCCCTTGTTAAACAGCATTTTCTCTAATTCCTCTGGCTTTCGTCCTTGCCTCAACGTGCACACATCTCGCCTGCTCCTAAATCCACACACCTCACAGGCTTCAGGATAAAGATGGTCCGGGAGCTCCATTCTCCTCCTGCCCCTGGCTCCTTAATGAAGCTGGAGATGAACATTAGCGCTTGGTTCAGCAGCGTCGGAAAGGGAAAGGGCAGCCTCGGTGCACCCCTGACGCCCCCTCGACGCCCCCATAGAAAAATGTAGCCTTTTTGCCTCTGCTCCATTGAATGGCTTTTCGAGGGTTTTCATTAGGGCCCGGGTCTGCTGGTGCAGAAAGCCTCACAGATGTTGACATTTTTTCATTCCTGGGTTAAGATGTCTTCCATAAGCTTTTATTCCTCATTTGTTACTTCTTTATTATCCAGGAGGTTTTGCCACCTCCCTCTTCTCAGCTCTCTGAAGAGAGCAGCGGTAGCTGAGCCTGTCATTATCTCGGCCCTTTTCTCGGGCCTCCAGAGGCAGCCGGGGCCTTGGGCCCCATTGTGGGGAACAGCAGGTAGCTGAGGCAGGCTCGGTCACCCCTCGGACCCTTTTGTGCAGCAGCCCCTCCTCCCCACAGCTCGGCTCTGGGGGTGTGAAAGGTCAGGGGCATGCCAAGCTTCCATACCTGAGCTTTTGTGTGGGGCTGGAGGCAAATTATTCTAGAAGCAATTTCTTAGAAAGCAGCCGAGATACGCCCTTCTTCCTTGTTCCTATGCACAGCTGTACTGCACCCCTGAGGGCTGGGGGTGAGGGGACAGGGAAACTAGTTAGGATCCTCTGTATCCAAAAATGCCCTGAGAAAATATATTGTATCCGAGGATGTCTCAGAGATGAATTTGAATGATAGCCAGAAGTCTCTGAGGTGTTGAAACGTGTTTTGTGATAAATATATAGAGTGTTTCATTGGTTTTGATTATCCTTTGTCCCAAGTCCTGGCAACCTGGAGCTTACCAGCAGCCTCAGTGTTCTCATCTGTCCAGTGGGGAAAACACATCCTCTTCTACGTGCTTCATACAGTTATTCTGGTTATTCCGTGAGTCCACTGAGGTAACATAGACACTGTTTGACAAACTATGATTCAATACAATATCTTGCCCAGTAGCAACTGGGTGGACCCTGACTTGAATAGAAGTCTGCATCATTTGACTAAAAATTTTTCTAAAAATTTAGAGAGCAGAAACACAGACAGATTTAAGGGTCTTAAGGCACCCAATTCCAAGCCCTGTCCAGGATTGATACCCTGGGGACAAGGGGTGGTCTTGGGGCAAGACAGGCCCTGATGGCCAATCCTCTGAGGCTTGAGGTCCTCCTTAGATAGCAGTGTTGGGAGGCCAGCTGGGGGAAATTGGGGTGTGCACCTATGTAAAGAAAGATGAAAAGACACCCAGGGGTTCTCACTGAACACCAGCTTACTATAAGCCCATTGCATGACTGAAAGTCTCAAGGGGGATCTCAGCTGCCTGGTGGAAAGAAGGGGAACTCGGGGCTACCCGGGTCTCACTCCACGTGTTGCACTTTCTGGGTATCCCATTTTAAGAAAGTTATGCAGGTATAGGATCCTGTTCCAGGGAAGGAGGTCAGAATCACAAGAGGACTGGAAACCCCTGCACTGCAAAGACGGGTCGGAGAAGCTGAGGCTGCAGCCTCCACTTGAGAGTTCAGGGACGTTCGTGGGAAAGGCGAACTGGGCTCGTTCTGTGCAGCCCTGAGGGTTGGTGCTGCAACTGAGGAGCCACAGCTTAAAGGAAGATGTTTGAGCAAATCAAAGGAAAATATTTCACGTGGTCAGACTCCTCTAAATGGAGTGGACTGCTGTGTGAGGTGGTGAGCACTGCGTCATTAAGGGTAATCCAGCAGAGTGGAATGTGGGGAGAAGATAGCTCCCCTGAGCATTAATTTAAGGTTTACTCTGTATCAGGCCCAGCAAGTTCTTTCTAATCCTGAGATTCCTGAAATTCTTCCATTTTTTGCCTTTATTAAAATATATATCATTTATTTCCTAGTGAGTAAATTAAATAGAGTCACGTTCCGCTCAGGTAATGGTTCAGTACCATCACGCTCAGTGAGGGAAAGTGAACAGAATCAGGTGAAACAGGATGGCGGGCCCACGCTCTGAAGAGAAAATCCACGTATGTGCGGCTCTGGTTGAGGCCAGATACGGTTGGCACAGTATGCGGTGCAGTGAGGAGAGGGAGGGGGACGCTGGAAAACAACAGCAGCAATCTTTCCTGGCCTGGGAACCAAGAAATCACGATGGTCAAGAGAAAGAGGGAGAAGTCTTATAGGAGAGAGGCAGGAAGAAGAGTCTGAACTTCCATCCGTCCACATCTCGGTCTGAGCCTGAACCACGTCCACGGAGAAGACGCGAAGCCGTGGAGCTGTCAGAGAAAGAGCCGAGCTGACGCTGCTGCCTGACAGTGTTCACGGTTTCGGGTGCAACTAAGGCAATTGTTTGATTAAACGAAACAAAGAGCATCCATCAGAGAAAAATACTGAAATCCAGAATTTAAAAGATTAACGTGCATAGTGTCCAAATATAACCCAAAATTATACAATATACATAGTTTCAAGATAATAGAACATTGGGTGAGACAAACACCATATGAACCACATGTCATAACTGCAAACAAGAAATTTCCAGCGTGTATTATAACTATCTTCAGTAAAATAAAAATATGATCACAAGGAAATTTCCCGTTTGTTTTCTCTGTCTCCCCCTGGGTTGTTTTTCCCCTTAACTTCCCCTTGCCTGCCTTTTAAGTGCTAAAAAAATTTTTAATCCTGTCAACCCAGAATGTTAGATCTAGTAAAAATATTCTTAAATCACCAAAGAGAAATAAATTTTCAGATAAAAGAAAACTAAACAAATTTGTCACCAACAGACACACTATGGGAAATACTGTTTTTCAGTCTGAAAGGAAATTATGCCAAATGAAAACTCAGTTCTTCCAGAAGAAAAGATATTGAAAGTAAAAAAATATAGATAAATACAAACTCTACTTTTTTCTTTTAATTTTTTTTATAACACATGTGACTGTTTAAAACAAAAACTATATTATTGCCTTGTGTGGCTTATAACATGTAGATGTAATATTTATATTAACTAAGATATAAGGAATAAAGGGTATGAATTATATGGCTGCAAATTTTCTCTGTTTTGTATAAAACATTAATTCTATGCAGACTGAAAAGTTAAGAATATATTACATATAATCCTTAGGGAAGCCATGAAAAAATGTAAAGAATTAAAGCTAAAGGTATAAATTGAAATGGAATACTGAAAGTTATCCAAATAATCCTACAGAAGGCAGGTGAGGCAGAATCAAGGGGAAAACAACCCGGTGGGGACGAAGAGAAAACAAATAATAACGTGGTAGGCCCAAATCCCCCACATTAGTAATCATATTACAGTTAATGAACTAAACACTCTAGGTAAAAGGCAGACTTGGTCATAATGGATAAAAATACAAGCAAGACACAACTATGTACTGTTAATAAGCATATATACACTTAACTATAATGACAAAGATCAGCAGAAAGTAAATGGATGGTAAAAATATTTGTCATGTAAACCATAATCATAAGAAAATTTGAGGGACTTTATTAATATCACATAAAACAGATATCAAGACAAAATATGAAAGCAATAAAAAGATATTTTATAGTTATAAAAGCATCACTTCAACAGAAAGACTTGACAATCTTAAATACATGCGCACATGTTTCTCTTAACAGAATTTAAAAATATGTGTGAAAAAATTAACGGAATTAAAGGGAGAAACGGATAAGTGGTGAAGACTCACCACTCTCAGCTCGAGATAGGACAATTAGATAAACACAATCAACACAGAGATAGAAAATCTGAACAATCTGAAACACTTTGACCAGATCAATGTTTATGAATGCCACATTCAGCGATTGCAATACACATTCTTTTCAAGTGCACACGGTTAGTTCATCAGGAATCAGTGACACAAACAAGACTCAGCTAATTGAAAAAGATTAAAATCATAAAGACTATGTTCTCTGGCCAGTTCACTAGAAATGAATAACAACAGATATCTAAGAAACTACAAATATTTGAAAATTAAACAACACAGTTTTAATTAATCCATAGGTTAAAACATAAATCACAACTGAAGTGAAAAATATTTTTAAATAAATACAAATTAAACTAGAATATATCAAAATATGAGGCATGCACTAAATTAGTGCTTACAGAAATGAGTAGTTTTAAATGCTTATATTATAAAAAAATAAATACTTAAAATCAATTATCTGGGTTTCTGTCTTATAAATTAGAAAAGGAAGAGCAATTAAATCCAAATTAAGTATAAGGAAGAAAATAATAAAGATAAGAGCAAAAATCAATAAAATACAAAATGGAAAAACAATTCAGAAAAATCAGTGAAACAAAACCTGATTTTCTAAAAAGATAAATAAAATCAACCTCTGGCTAAGTTCATCAAGAAACAAGAGAGAAGACACAAGTTATCAATATCAGAATAAAAGAGATCACATTACTACAGATCCTACAGACATCAAAAGCCTAAAGTGTTTGTTGTTAATAACTTATGACAATATATTTGACAACTTAGATAAAGGGGATAAATCATTGTGAGACAAACCACCAAAACTGACTCAAGAAGAAGTGAAAAATTTGAACAGCATCACACCAATTAAAGAAATTGATGTTGTAAAAAAAAACTTCCCTGTTAGAAAGTTTCAGGCCCACACAGCTTCACTGGTATATTCTACTAAGTATTTAAGGAAGAAAAATGCCGACCTTACGAACACATAAATTTTTCCAAAAACTGAGGGAGCGAACACAGCTCAGCCCATTGTAAGAGGCCAGAGTCACCCTGACTTCAAAACCGGACAAAAGACCACAAGAAAAGAAAAATGCAGAACTACGTAACTCATGAACATAGACACAAAATCAGAATTTTAGGTAGTAAAATCTAGCAATATATAAGAGAAGGATAATACATTATGGCCACGTGGACCTAATGCAGGAGTGCAAGACCGGTTTAAACGTTAAAGACCAATTGTTGTAATTCACCACAACAATACAATAAAACAGAAAACATTTGATCATGTAAATAAATTTAGAAAAAGCATTTGACAAAACTCAACACCCATTCATGATTTTAAAATTCTCCAAAAATAGAAATAGAGGTGAACTTCCTTAACTTGAAGATTTTTTTTTAACCTACAGCTCACATCACATTTAATGGTGAGAAACTGAGTATCTTCAACATGAAAAACTTTGTTTGAATGCAAAAGAACCTCTTAAGTGGGTGAAAAGACACCTTGTGGATTGGGAGAAAATATTTGCAAAGCTCATATCTGATAAAAGACTAAACTCTAGCCCATATAAAGAACTCTCAAAACTCAAGAGTAAAGATAAAAAATCAAATTAGGAAGTGAGGAGCAATTGCACTGGAGATGGCAAATATGCATATAAAAAGAGGTTAAACATCACTAGTCATTACAGAAATACAAACTAAGACCAAGATATGCTATCACTACACATCCACTAGAAAAGCCAGAAGTGTTAGGGAAAAAAAGTCACAATTCCATTGTTGGCAGGAATGCAGAGGACGGAATCCCTCCTGTGCTGCAGGCGGAACATGAGACAGCGCAGCCACTCTGGAAAACAGGTTGGCAGTTTCTGTAATAACTAGACACACTTACCATATGTCATACAAGGTACACTTCGAGACATTTATTCCAGAGAAATGAAAACTTATGTCAACACAAAAATCTATACATGGTTGTTTTTAGCCAGTTTGTATGTAATATCCAAAAACTCAGAACAACTAAAATGTCCCTCAGCAGGTGAACGGTTAAATGTGGTATAGTCACTCTAGGACAGCTCGGCAACAAGAAGCGTAATACTGATACCGGCAACCCTTTGATGGTCGTCACAGGCATAGGCTGAGTGCGAAAAAAAAAGCCAAGCTCAGAAGGTCACATACTATATGATTCCATCTATATAACATTCTTGAAATAATAAAATCGTAGTAATGGAAACTGCTTACTGGTTGCCAGAGGTTGAGGGCCGTGGGACAGAGAGGGCTGGCTGGGATTATGAAGAGGCAGTGAGAGGGAGTCTTTGTGGTGACGGGCTGGTTCTGCATCTTGATTGTGGTGGCGGTTACACGAATATACACACTTGTGATAAGGTGACACACACACACATTGCACCAATGTCAAATTCCTGGTTTGGAATTGTACTACCCCCATGTACGACGTGACCGTTAGGGAAACCTGGGGGAGGGGCACACGACTCCTCTCTGCATTCCTTTTGTGACTTCCATGAGTCGATAATCATCCCAAAACTGAAAGTTTAATTTAAAAAATCTGTTGTATTTCTATGTACAAGCAAATAACAATTAGGAAGTAAAAGGTTTTTTATTTTTTACTCCACTTATACATACAGAGTATAAAAAATACTTAGGAATAAACTTAAGGATGTGCCAGACCCACACTCTGAAAACTAGAAAATATTATAAAGGAAAATTAAAGAAAATCTAAATAAATGGAGAGGCATACCATGGTCATAGATTTCAAGATGCAATATTATTTATTTACTGTCAATTATAGTTATTTAATATTATTTTATATTAGTTCCAGGGGTACAACATAGGGTTAGACATTTATATAGTTTACAAAAGGATCCCCCAAGACACAATATTAAATATTAAAATGTTTGTTTTCTCCAAATTTAAATATAGATTTAATGTAATCTCAATCAAAATACTAGCAAGCTGTTTTGGAGAAAACAGGTAAGCTGATTTTTAAATTATATGAGAAAGCAAAGAATCAAAAATGGCCACAATAATCTTTAAAACATAAAGAAGTATTTGCATTGCCTGATTTCAGTACCGAAGTTATTAAGGCTCTGTGACATCGGCATAGTTACCGACATATAGGTCAATGGAACAGGACAGAGTCCTGGAATACACTTGCACATATATAGTCAAGAGATTTTTTTTTTTACAAAAGTGCCAAGGTAGTTCAATGGAGGTGGTAGTCTTCTTAAGAAATAGTATTGGGGTATCTGCATGGGGGGGGAAATGTATCCTAAACCTTACCTCACACCATATCAAAATGATCAGAATGGATCATAGACCTAAACATAAGAGCTAAAATGGTATTTCTAGAGAAAACATAGGAGAAAATCTTTGTGATATTGTATTAGCAAAGATTGCCTAAACGTGATATGGCATGAATCATTTATATATATATATACACATATACACACACATATATGAAACTATACTTTATCAAAATTAAAAACTTTTGTTCATCTAGCCCTGGCTGGCATAGCTCAGTGGATTGAGCGTGGGCTGTGACCCAAAGCATCGCAATTTTGATTCCCAGTTAGGGCACATGCCTGGGTTGCAGGCCATAGCCCCCAGCAACCACACACTGATGTTTCTCTCTCTTTCTTTCTCCCTCCCTTCCCTCTCTAAAAATAAATAAATAAAATCTTAAAAATGTAAATTTCTAAAAAAAAACAACTTTTGTTCATCTAAGGACACATTTAAGAAACTAAAAATACAAGATACAGACTAGGAGAAAATATTTGCAAAATACACATCTGGTGAAGGGCTTGCATCTAGAATAATAAGAAAGCAAACAATGCAATAAAAAATGTGCAAAATATTTGAACAGACACCTCCTCAAGAAAGACACAGGGTTGGGAAAAAGTAGGTTTACAGTTGTGAGTACATGAAACACAGAGTTTATTCTCATTTTATTATTTATTGATTATTGTATTCTTTTCTGTACAAAGAACTGTAAACCTGCTTTGGCTCTACCTGTGTGACACTAACCAATATGTGCATGGCTAGTCACCGGGGAAATGCACATTAAAGCTACAGTAGAACCCAACCACGTCCCGCCAGGATGGGTAAAATGGAAGAGGCTGTCCACGCCAGGTGGCAGCAAAGACAGAGAACAACTGGACCCCCACACACGGCTGGTGGGGACACACAATGGCGTGGCCACTCTGAAAACATAGTTGGCAATGCCTCATAAAGTTCAGCAGAGAGCCATCGTGCAACCCCACGGTCTCACTCCTGGGCGAGATGAAAACGATGTCCATACACAGGCTTGTTATGAATGTTCCTACCAACATTATTTGTAACCACATATTCCTACCAGCCCCAATCTGGAAACAATTCAAATGTCCATCAATCGATGAATGGACAAATTGTGGTTATCTTGTGAAGTACTAGTCAGCATTACAAAAGGAAACAAAATATCAACACACACAACAGGGATGGATCTCAAAAACATCATAGTAAGTGGAAGAAATCAAATACAAAAAAAATACTATACTCCTCCATACATAAGAAAATCCGGAAAAGGCAATACTACAATGATAAGGTTAGCAATTGCCTGGAGCAGGGGTGTTAAGGAGGGTACCGACAGGCCTGTGGCACGCGGGGACTTCTGCAGAATGATGGATATGCTCTGTATCTCAGTCTGTCAGTAGTAAGATAACTGTACACAACTGTCAAAAACTCATTAAACTGCATCCTTACAATGTGTAAGTATTATTGTACAAATGACACTTCAGTGAAAAAAATACATCCACCTAAAACATCAAATGTGTGGTAGTTCTGGGTAAACTTTCACCATCATGAACTACCCAGGGCTACCATCCTGACAAAAGGCAACAAAACACAGCAACTTCAGTTGTTAGTAGGGCCTCACCCTGGTCTCGGGCTTTTTGGAATATTGAAAAGGGTCAGAGAGACTTGCTGACTACTCCAATGAATCCCTGGTGGTCTGGGGACCCCACACTAGGAACTACAGGATGAAACGCTTTCTCTCCCCGATCATGGCGTTCTCTGATCGACGCATAAATATGGAACTGACCAACAAAACCTTTGCCACTGGGTTCTTGCCAGAGTGTTACGTCTGTACCTCTTGTGGAAGTAAGCCAGAGGAGTATTTTGTGAGGCCAGACCCTGAGCAAAGCTGTCCCCTTGGCCAGGAACCATTTCTGCAAGGATTTCCTAAAGTCACTTAGGAGGCGGCAAAGGCACGCCGTATTTGAGCATGACTAAGTGCTTAGAAAAGTCATCGTGGGAATCGTGGTTACAGTAGAGCAGATTTTCAGATTTTCAGACTGGGTGGGATTCAAGGCAAGAACAAAAATGGATTTGGTTTAAATAAATAAACATGGCCGTGGCTGGTGTGGCTTAGTGGATTGAGCGCCAGGTTGCGAACCAGAAGGTTGCCAGTTTGAATCCTGGTTGGGGCACATGCCTGGGTTGAGAGCCAGACCCACAGTTGGGGGCATGTGACAGCCAATTGATGTTTCTCTCACATATCAGTGTTTCTCTCCCTCGATTTCTTCCTCCCTTCCTCTATCTCTAAAACTAAATAAATAACCTTAAAAATAAATAAGTAAATAAACGTGAAAAGATTTCATGTCTTTTTCCCCTCCCACAATCTCTTCCTGCCACTCTGACACGCGGTGAAAATGCAATTCAACATTTAATGCATAAGTTACTGTGCACCAGCAGCCATAGTAGGGTCTGGGGCACAAAGAAGAAACAAACATAGTTTCTGTCTCTGAGAAGCTCACAGAGGAAGCAGAAACAAACTGTGACGGGGCAAAGGGCAGGACGAAGTGTCACAGAATAGACTTTCAGTTATGACTGGGTTAAATGTTGGAAGCCTGTGGCCTCACTATGGAGATGACATTGCACAAGACCTTGAAGAATAAGACATTCAAGAAGCAGAGAAGGTGGAAAGACAGTGGCAGAGAACATGGCAGAGCAAAATCACCAGGCAGGACTTCATGGGATGTTGGGGAGAGCCATGGGTGTTTTGATGGGGCAGGGGCTTAGGGGCAGACCAACGGGCAGTAGGGAGTGAAGATACTCCATCTCTGCTTTCACTGTTTGCGGTCTGATTATCTCTGTGTCTGGGCGCCAGCACCCCAGCCCTTCCCTGCACCCATAGGGCCACCCTCTCCAGAGATGGAGATGAGTAGGGCTCCTGTACCTGTTCATTCAGTGTGCAAAGCCAGGTGTTCACCCCGCATGAAGAATCCTCTTTTGAGCCAGATCATTGATGACATTGAGTCCTTATAGTCAGGTACATAACGCTGCAAAATTGCCGTAGTGTGTCCATTCAGGGTCCAGCTGAATGGGCAAGAATAGTTCTTTAGAGGGGAGAGAGAGAGAAAGAGAGAGAGAATAAAATGTTGCAAACATGTCTAGCGCTTGCACTGTATTTAGAAGGCAATCTCCACCCGATAACCAGTTGATTCTACCATTGCTCCATGAGTTAGAGAAGGAAAGAAAGTGAACTTCATTTAAAAATGACGTAACATGCTGAAGCTACCATTGGGTTAAAGGTCAATGCCCTGGTCACAGAGTGACTAGAGGATATAATCATAGTCTGAAGTTCAGGGGAAGGAGTGACTTACCGGCCAGGTCTCCATTCCACTATTAGAGGTTATGGGTCCTTCATCAAAGTGTTGGAAAGTCCAGAATCCTGTGGACTTTAGAAAAGTTGATTTTGATCAGAACAACAAGCCCCAGAGAGTGTTAAAAGTCTTCAGGCTTCTCCTGCTAGTGACTATGAAATTCACGTTCAGTGATCAACTTATTCTCAGGATGGAATGCTCTTTAATATAATTAATATTAGTTATTATTATTAATATAGTTAATATAATTAATAACTCTCCTCTTCTCCTATTCCTCTTTGTGACATCGAATAATACAGCACAGATGGCTGGAAGGGCTTGCGAGGCACTACTAATGTAGTTTTAATGTTTTCCATTACTGATCAGCATCCATCATCATATTTGCTTATAACCGATGAAGTAGGTAACAGCCTGGATCAGGATCCCTATCTTAAAAGTGAAGTAACTATGACAAAAATAAAAGGGCAAGCCATCTCTCCAAGTCATAGAACTAGACCTGCAACACAAGTCTCACAACCTCCAGGGTTCAATCTACTTCATCAAACTCCAGCCGCCTTTCACCCTGCAGATTAGCTGGAACTACAACATCCCTGGACTTCACAAACAGGGGGTGTAGCTCAGAGAGGAGCAGGGCTCTGGCCTCCATGGCATTCTGAAGAGCTCCCTGCCTCTCCCCCTCCCTACAGAAAGGGAGAAACACCAGTGTTCCATTTCAGCCATCATGAGGGTGATTTTAGGACAGCCCTGTCTTAACTTAAATATGACTCCAGGCCAATATCAAAGGAAGGGAACAGTGTCCACCTACCCATTCACGGGTAGCTGGCCCCATTGTGCTACCCCAGCCACAGCCTGGCCTGCTCCAGGGCATTCTCTTGAAACACATAATAGCATCGCTCCCCCCACCCCAAGCCCAGCTCCTGCTGACCCACAGGCTCTGAAGCCAGCAAGCTGCAGCCTGAAGCGGCTCCCAGCAGGAGCTGGACGAGGCTGACAAGGTTACAGGTGCTTTTCATCCAGCCTTGCAGGAGAGCACCAAATTCCTGCTGCTAGAAATTTGTCTGCAAATTTTTGTCTTCATTCAAATCGATGGATGGAGGCCTGTAGACACTGGGGTGATATGATAACTTGATTAAGCCCCAGGACAGATGACACGGTAGCTCAAAGGCCGCTTGCTCTCCTCCTTAACCTCTCCAAGGGAGCCCGTGGACTTTGCCGGTAATTGGCCCATTGTCCCTTCCACCGAGCTTCCTTCACAAATCCCCTAATCACCGTGGCCTGGGCTCCTCCCGAGGGCCCCCTTAAATACTGTCAGACCCATCGGACCCAGGGAGTTGTGAAAATACCTGCTCAATGTCACATACCAGAGTCACGATCTGAGAGGCCAAAAACGGCCCTTCCTGACAACAGGGACTGAGGAAGACCCCTTTCATCCTCCAGCCCGGGTGGAAACTGCAACACATTTACACACGAAGGCCTGAGAAGGCTTCGTTTAAAAATGAGTTCAGACTTTTACAATATTTCCTTCTCTTGGGGCAATATCCCCTTGATCTTTCCTTCTCACACGGCCACTGTCTCCTGCTGGACTGCACATGGTTGAGTGTTTCCCACCAACCACCCCCACACACTCGGGCACTCCCCCCGGTGTGAGTGTGCCTGGGCGAGCCAGTGTGTGCACAGCCTTGCTTCTGGAGCAGAGTGAGGCAGGAGTGCGCCCAGCGGGGAAGGAGAGAGCTGTGAATAAACAGAGAAGTTGATAATTTGCCACGGATGTTTCCCCCCACTCTGTTTTTAAATCTGTCAGCCGTTGCTGAGTGACAGACTTAAGGCATTTTGGAGCGAAGAAGGAGTTCAAAAACGAACCTCAATTCATTTTCGTTAGGATATTAAAGGAATAAAATTGTCAGCTCAGCGTCTGAGGTGGGTCCTATTTGGCCAACGTCAAGAAATGGAGCTGTTATTAGCACTTTGAAAATAAGCAAAGCACACCATTAAAAGTTAAAGAAACTCTATTTTAAATTTTCATTCATTATGATTTATGGCCTGAATCTCCCCAGAAGAAAGAGGGCTACGGTATGCCAGCATCACCGGTTCTGTTTTTGTCATGGGAATGGAATGTCTTTTGAACTGCTAAAGCAGATAATTCCATGCCCGGAAGAAACTCGAAGGGAGGGGGAAGGGTGAAGAATGGAAGAAAAGATCTTCTCACTTCCCAATAAATGCAAAGGCCAGGAATTTGCCGCAGTGGCATTCAGGAAAACGCACCGATGACGAAGCGTCCCACAGTTGCGTGCCTGCCCCATTCCTTTCGTGCCAGGTCGTGGACAGGGAAACCGCTTCGGCCATCAGCCAAGGACCCACAGGCCCGAGCGATTTGCGCCTTTCTGCAGTGAGCGAGATTTTTTTTTTTTAATCTTTGTTGTTTTAATATTGGCCTCCTGTCCCCTAAGAGCAGTGCGCGCCCCGCGCGCGGTGCCTCGGCCCTCGCCTCGTCCGGAGCTTCCAAGCCGGAGCCCCGCGCCTGGAAAGGCCTCTCTAAAGGGGGGCGTTCCGCTTGGCCCACTGCGCTGCCGGCCATTGTCCCCGATCGCCCCGCATGGAGGCTGTGTAAGGCCCTTTTTAAAAGGCATCCAGGGAACAAAAGGGGCCTAGGCGCCCGGCTTCATTACCCACTCATCCGCCACTCCAGTGGTACCGCCCCGTGTCCACAGCACGGTGGCCACAACCCGCCAGGTCCGCGGCTCCTGGCCGCCGCCCGCTTTTTGGCCCCACCAACCCTTCCCCCTGTCCCTTTCCTCTTCTGTGCCCCTCATCTGCCCCTCCCGGACGGGTACCGAGCCCAAGCTCCCCACCGCGCCCCGGCCGACCGGATTTACCAAGAGAGCTGCCACCACCCTTTGGGACGTCCCTTTCTGGGGGTCAGGGACGGGGTAACGGAGGTGGAGTGGCTGCGTAAGAGTTCCAGAGGCTCAAAAGTGAGGGAAGGATTGCCGCCCCCCGTGGGGCCCCAGTTTAGAAGATCCTGGCCCTGGCGGAGCGCAGGCTCTGCCTGACCTCTGCGTGAGTCTCCGCTGCTGTCGTGGGCCAGCGAAACCGGACTGGCTTACCATAACCAAGAGTGGGGCATGGAGTGCTAGTATTTCAATGTAAAACAGACAATATGCAACATAAAACATATTACCTGGGCGAAAAGAAGAAAAGCCGTTTTGAGGGTGAGCAATTACGTATATGACTCCCCTATTTTTAGTAGGTACTGCTGAAATCATAACTACAGTGCCATTAGACTGTGGACCCTCTGCATCCAATGGCAGGGGCTTTGGAGAGTGCCTCGGAAGTGCTGAGGTGTGTCAGGGGCAAACAGCAGGCCTGGCAGGCCCACGTGGGTGCCCTTCCCTGAGAGGAAGCTTGCTCCAGACTCCCACTCCATGCTTCTTCCTCCCCCACTAAGTTTCTCTTCAGAGGGACCTGCCGAGCCTGTAGAGAGTCCTCTCTTCGTTCCGCAGAGGCAAATCCTGAGTCATTGGAGAATAGCCCAAAGGCATTCCTCTGCCCCAGCTGCTCTGAGGCACAAGAGGAGCCAAATGGGCCATTTTGTGGCAAGCCAGGGGATAATGGGAATAGACAGCTCTTTCTGGGTGGCTGGGAGCACAATTCCAGGTTGAACCATTGCCACGCTCCTTTCTCGCAGCAGATCTGGCCAGCACCCACAGGACCTGGGTAAAAGGAATGTTCACCACTGGAATAACAGCACAGCTTCCCAGGGCAACTTCTCAAAAGACCAAAGAGCTCTCCCTCTGCTTCACAGTGCCGTTCTATGGTTAGTTAGTTAGTTAGTTAGTTAGTTAGTTAGTTAGTTAGTGTAGCCTCCATTGGTTGCTGCATAGAGGACTCATGATCATGTCAGACAAGAGCTTGGGCCTTCCAAGTGGGAAGCACAAACTCAAGGGCAGCGAGACCAGCTGCACATCCTGCCACCATCCCAACAGAAGACTGTTACTGCTCACTTGGAGTGGACAGTGAGGAAAGTGATGTGTTGCAGACAGCAAGGCAAACTGGAAATGGGGAAAGCTCACTCCAGAACCCAGCCCACAGCTTAATCAGGACTACACCCAAAAGCAATGAGGGAAAATACAGGAAAATGTAGGACAGGGACCAACTGTAGCCCTGGAGACCATACACTCCTCCTCCTCTGTGCTGCTTGTACTGGGCACCAGTGATACATGTCATTCCTGGCATGCCAGCGGGTGTACTGGGGACCCAGAGGAGAATAAGGACGAGGCCATAGATGCGCATTTCCAGAGCGTGCCACCTTTGTCATGCTGGGCTGGTTTCCCGCAGGCCTGCCTAGTACCTGGTTTGGGCCTGCTGCCTTCCTTGATGCGTGTATATTTCAACCTTTTAGCATGAATTTTTAATATTTTCCTTTTATTTACACTTCCTTTTTATTTTTCTACAATGATCCTGAATTAATTGTAATTTTTTATTTTAAAAAAGAAATAAGAACCTGTTAGATTCTCTGAGAATTTAGATAATCCAGTGAATGAAATTGAGTCTTAATTAAGACTAAAATAGATGTTAAAATGACCCAAACATGTTGAGGTGTGTGGGCACCTGTGAACAAGCAGGTACAGGGCGTGGATGAGGAAGGGTCACACTCACAGCCCTCAGACCCCAGATTTATACTGTCGACATTAGAACAACCAGACTTGGTAGAGAATTGTTACAAGAATTTATCTGAGCCAAACTGATGACAGGCCCAGAAGCAAGCACTCAGGTGCTCCTGAGAATGACAGTTCTGCAGTTTCTTTCATGCACTTGGAATGAAGGAGGAAATGTGAGGAAGGTTACATGAAGGTGGGAGAAAGCACACTGAGAAATCTCCGATTGGATTACAGGATAGTCAAGACTATGCGCTCTGTTGAAGGTGATCATGCTTCAGGAGGATCTGAAAAAGAGGCATTTCGAAAGCGTGTTAACCTAGATGCACAAGGACAATGGACAGGATTGTGCAGATCAACCTTCCACAGGCCTAGGACGACTCCCCACCATGACCTGCCCAGTTAGTTATGATCAGATCACCCTGCGAGGAGACTTTCAGTTAGACTTACTACATCGCCCCCGCCTCTTTTTTGTCTGCAAGCATCTCCACTTGGGTCCTCTTGGAGAAAATAACTTCTCCTTAGGAGTGAAACTTCTCTTGCGGCCTCCCAGGTGTGGTGACTAACATCCAGCGTGTTCAATGCAAAGAGATACTGCCCTAGAAGCACAAGGAGGCCGATCGCAGTCTTCCTGAGGAAAATTCACTGCACAAGTTTTTCCACCATCTGGAATGGTAAGGAGAAGGGTGATTCAACTGTTGGAATGCTCTTAAAACACTTTTGGTGAGCTGGCCTCAAGCAAGGTGGGCTGAGGCCCAGCATGGATGAGGCAATCCTGGCCCCCTCTCCCGGGCTGGCTGGGGAAGGAGGTGGACGGCTTCCATAATGAGATTCTCAGTGCTGCTCAGTCAACCAAAGGCAGTGCTCTGGCTGCAGCGGAGAGCTCTGGGCTGCTGTCTTGGAAGGAGAGCCTGTTTAATCTGGAGCGACAGGGCCTCGAAATGAGTGGTATTTGTGTGCACCTGGGGAAGTGCCTTGGGGAGGGAGGGAAATATGTAAATATTTATTGGTGGTGGTTTTAAAAGTCTGGGGAGGAATCTGCTAAATGAAAATTTAACATATATTTAATACTCAGATGCATTGCATATAATGAAACAGTTAATTTTAAGTCTAAAGTTTTGCTTTTTAAAAACTCTATGAAAGTTTCAAAATTAATTTTGTTCAACCTCCTGTCTTAACTCAATACTTAAATATTAACTGAACTGTTTTTCAACTCTGATTTTGAACTAGTTAAAAAATCTTATTTTATTGGTCTGATTTCTGAAGCCCCTAAGATTTCTCTCCGGTGAGGCAGGCCCAACTGCCAACTGTGGGTGAGTCAGTGGGCCAGCGTGTGAACTGGTCTCGACGTTGGAGATCTGATACGTTCATAAAACCAGTGTTTTAGGTTCACACCATTTAATTTTAAAAAAATTGGTCTTTAGCCTAATTCACTTATTGAAAACTATAACATATCTGATGCTTTAGTAAGCACTCTGCATCAAGAGTATTTGAATAACTGTGGATGACATTGGGCCTCTGAAACTTTAAAGAACAGATTAAGGCCCTGGCCAGCGTGGCTCAGCTGCTTGGGTGTTGTCCTGCAAAGTGAAAGGTTGCCGGCGCAATTCCCGGTCAGGGCACCTGCCCGGGTTGCAGGTTTGGCCCTCGGTCAGGGTGCAGACTAGAGGCAACCGATCAATGTTTCTCTCTTGCATCAATGTTTCTCTCCCTCTTTTTCTCCCTCCCTTCCCTTCTCTCTAAAACTAAAATAAATGAAATCTTAAAAAAAACAGAACAAAGTAACATATCACCTTTATAGAAGAAAAAAGTATTTTATATATATTCCATGTTTTATACAATAACCATGATGTAGCAGTCCGTCTCATTATTATGACTGGCATTCAAAAGCATCATCACAATAACCATTATATTCAGTTAACATTGGTATAGCATTTATAAAATATCTGCTGTGCTCTTTGTTTATTCAGCAAACATTTATTGATTTCCTCCAGGGTACCAAATTCTGTGCTAGGGACCAGCAATTGAAATGAATCGGCATCATCTCTGTTCTTGGAGTCACATTCAGTAGAAGATACAAACGTGGAAGCAAATAAAGACGGTTATGCATTATAAATGTTAAAATAAAGAAATGAACTTGGAGCCCAAAGGAGAAAGGTACCGCAGGAGTTCGGAATGAGTCCCCCCAGGCTGTGCCTCTGTCGTAGGCAGATTATTTTGAGCAAAAGGCAACTGAGACCCTGTGGGCTCAAGAGAAACGTCTGCCCTTCCCCTTAACTACCTAGAAGAATTTAAATGACAGGCCATGCCCATAATAAAAGGTTCACAGAGATAACTTTTCTGACCTATCAGTGTGGCAGGGCAAACTACTGATTACTGAGCATCTGCTCTTCTTATCATCCTACAATGACCTTCCTCTGAAGCCCAGAGGTGCTTCACCTCACCCTAGCTGAGAATGCCGTACAAACCTCAGTTTAATGTTTCGTCCCTGAACCTCTCATGTATGTGTCTGTGTAGGTGGGGCAGGGAGGTTTCTGACTCTTCTTTATGTGGAGTTCCCAAACATACATGTGTAATTTGATTTGATTATTTTTCTCTTGTTATCTGTCTCATGTGGATTTCATCATTACACCGGCTGAAAGAACCCTGAAGGACAGAGGAGAGTGTCTTCCTCCCCCACAGCACAAGCTCTGCTCAGAAGAGGAAAGGGAAAATAAGGAAGGCTACCCGAAGCAGGTGGCATTGTGAGTGGCTCCTGGCTCCCATCATCACTGTCTGGGGCAGTTTCCACAGCCTGAGGGGTCCCCCAGCTCTCACACTTAATGCGAGGGGCAAGTGAATGTTCGGACAGTGTGTGGGAGAGTGTCCCTCTCACTGCCCCAGGCCTGGAGGTCTTCAGCATGAGTGAGGGGCCATGCAAAGTGACAGCTGAGCCTCTGCAAGATGTCACCATGGACCCTTGACCAACTAGTAACAACTGTAATACACGCATCTACAAAACATTAACATTATGAGGGAAAAAAGTCTAGTGAATGACACTCATGAATTCTGACTCCCTACCCGGAAAGTGAATTGCTCCCAATTTCAGTACCTCCTCTTCCCTCTGCTTAGACCACTGAGACGTTGATTCATCTAGGAAACCCTCCTGTAACCACCAGCTGTTGGCACTTACAGCACTCTCTCCTTCATTCATTCATTCCACCAAAGCTCACTGAGCATTTACCATGTGGCAAACAGTGGGGACACAGCAGTGAGCAAAACCTCCTGGCCTCAAGGAGCTGAGTAGTGGGAAAAGGACAATAAGCAAGTAAACGAGGCAAATGCAGAGCGTGTTCGACAGTGGAGAGTTCATGGGAACTGCCCACCCTGGTGGGCAGGAGTGTCATGTCACGTGGCCTAGAATCCCCAATGCTGGAAAGGAGCAGGTACATTTGATGACTCTTTTTATATTTCCTGTGGATGGTGTACCTCCTTATTGCCCAGACCCAGGACCGGTTTCCCACCCCCACACTGAATCGGCCTGCCACTGTATTAAAGAGTGGTAGCCACAGTGGAGAAAACAGAGCAGGGGGGTGGGACATGTGTGTGGGATAGGTTGTGATTTTAAATAGGACTATCAGCAAAGGCCTTACTAAAGGCCTTTGTGACATTCAAGTACAGATCTTGGATGAAAAAAGTTCCAAGCAGAAGAAACAGTAAGTGCAAAGGTCCTGAGGCAGGAGAGAGTAAACAAGGGGGGGAGTAGCAGGAGACTTGCCAGAGAAGTAATGGGAGGACAAACCACACAGGGTTCCACAGGCCTTTGGGATGAATCTGAAATGAGAAGGAAGACACATAACCAACTACTCTGGAAAGGATTACTCTGGCAGGTGTCTGCAGAATGGACTCAAGGCAGCGAGGGAAGTTGTTGGAAGGGTAGAAGCAGGGAGAACCGGTTAGGAGTCTCGTAACAGCCAAAAGGTAATGGTGGCTTGGCCCACAGTGACAGCAATAAGGGTGATGAAAAGTGTCAAATTTTGAAGGTAGAGCTCCCAGTGTTTGTTGTCTCTGAGCCTAAAAGAAGAATCAAAGAGGAACATAAAGGTTTTGGGACTTGCCATTAGCTGAGTTGGCGATGTGTGTGTGTGTGTGTGTGTGTGTGTGTGTGTGTGTGTGTGTGTGTAGGGGTGGAGGTGAGCTGGAGCTCAGTTCTGGAAAAGACATCTGTCAGCTGCTAGGCACACGTGTCTAACAGTGGGTTCCGAGGACACATAACCTTGGAAATCAGCACTAAACATTACATTTAAAGCCACAAACTGGCTGAATGACAGAGGAGAGTTCCCAGGACTGAAGCTTGACATTGTTCTTAGTACGTCCCTTGTCGGGAAGACAGAGCCAGGAAAAGAGACGGAGGAGGAGCCACCAGAAGCAGCAGGAAAGCTGCGGGCAAGTGGTGACCAGGCGCTGTGTGAACACAGTCCTCCACGGTCAGGAGGGGCCCACTGTGTTAGACGCTGCTGCTGTGTCGGACCAGAGGGGACCGAGAAATGTCGACTGGACTTGTCATGACGAGAGTGGCTCCAGGAGCGACAGTCTGACTGGAGTAGACCCCAAGGAGAGTGGGAGGAGAGGGTTTGGAGATGGCAAGAACAGGCAGCGACTTAAGAGTGTGGCTGTGAAGAGGGAAGCACTGGGGCTCTTCGGGGAAGAGGAGGCAGAGTCAAGAGAGGGTGTATGTAGACGAGAGAAACGACGGCCTGGCCCAGCTGGAAAACTGAAGGGGTGATGGTGAGGAGAGAGAAGGGAGACCCTGAGGCAGGGGTCCTGGAGCAGCCAGGGGGCACGGGTGGCCCTCGCAGGTGAAGGGGCCTGTCCCTGCCGCAGGAACAGGACAGAGGCGAAGATGAGAGCATGGACATGGGATGCGATGGGATGGGGCAGTGTGGGCCCAAGGCTCATGCCAGTGTCTGCAGGTCGTTTTTATTTCTCAGTGAAAAAGAGAAGGGGGTAGGACCTGGGGCTGTACGGGCTTGAGGGCGGTGACTGTGTCTCTTATCACCACTGCTCGGGGGCCAGACCAAGGGTTCAGAGGGCCGTACTGGAGGATGAACCATTGGACAACTGATGGGTTTTTAAAAGAGGCAGATTTTCACAGGACCTGAAGCTAGGAGCCTTCTAAACAATCTCCGGCCAGATGCTGGTGCTGTTCTAGCGCACTTGTAGTCACAGCTGTCAAGTTTGGGGTCGCCTGGGCCACCAGGGGGCCTCGGGCGAGTCTCTTCTGTGCTCTTCCCTCCCTGGCTGCTGCCGAGCTGAGAAGGGGCGAGGCTCAGGCCTCCTTGTGAGATGGCCAGTTGCACCTAAGTTAAGATTAGTGTAGCATCTCACGCTTGTATCCGTCCCTTGCCCCTTTTCTTTTTCCTAATCACCCTCCTGTTGTCTCTATCACTGCAAAGCCCACTAAGGAGGACACAGTGGGGCCAGTGTCACCCCCTATGAGTAGAGGAAGACGTTTGAAAACCACAGCAATGACCCATTGATTTTTATAGGCATCGTTAAAATTCAATTGCTCAGTCGAGCCCCAGGCATGTTTTTCTGTTAATAGTACTAACATACCATTAATAGCACTACCACTTTAAACTGTCTGCAATCTGCTGATCCGGGGCAGAGCCACGGAATGGGGCCCGGACAGGCACCCGGCCACTCCTTCAAGCCCGAGGGTCTTGGTCATGGCCCAAGGCCCACATAGCCTAGATCCTGGGGGCAGGGAGTCCTCTGCCGTGTCTTCCTCACTCATCCCTGTTGGAGAGGTGGTTGTCCCGACGTCTGTACAAGTCACCTGCGTGTCCTTCCCTCACATGCCACGTTCCAGTCCAGAGCGTGGGGAGCTGAAGGGGGACTGCCTTATTACAACACTCATAAACACGTGACATAGCGGCCTGGGTTTCAGCACTGGGAACTCCTTTCCTACCCTTCATGTGGAGGCCCCTACTCTGTCCCCAGGGCACCTGCAGAGCAGCCCAGAGCACAAGGACAAGGCCTTTAACCCTTCCCTATCAGACTTAGGAGGAGGCTTGAAGGGGGAGGAGGAAGAATTCAACTATTTAGTCAACAAGTATTTATTACATACCTACCATGTGCCAGGCACTGTTGTAGATGCTTAAAGTACGTGAGGAGTAAACCCAACCAACCCACATGCCCGTGGGCTTGTGTTCCAGGGAGGGGAAGGTCAGGGCTCCGTGACTGCTGTCACAAAACAAGCCTGGCTTCCCTCCCCCCGGGTGGGAGGGGTTTATGCTGGGTCTCTGGGTTCCTGGCCCCACCTGGTCCAGGAGTGAGTGAATGGCAGCACTGGCCCATCCTTTCAGACCTCCTGCTCCTGGACAGAGACCGGTGCCTGCCAGCCCCGGCCTGCAGCACTGGGTCTGCTGAGGAAGCCAGCTGATCTCATCTCCTCCGAGACACTTGGCAATCAACGAGATCAGCGCCGGCCACCGTTGGTGGCAAGTTGGTGGCAAACCCCAGCCCGCTCTGGGGGACCCTATGGGGTCAGCTCTCTGCCACCTGCTTCCTGCCTCAGTAGCCACAGGGGAAATAACCACCTTCTGAGGAGGTGGAGCTTGTCCCCGATAAGCAGGCTGCCAACTTCCACAGGAAAACCCACTTTCTAAGAAGCAGCCTCCTCCTCTGCTTGTTTATCTGGCAGACAGAAGCAGCGTGAACACCTGCAGAAGTCAGTGAGGTCGAGTGGATTACACTCCCCTTACGTTCCAAATACCCACCGGCTCCTCAGATCCAGAGCAGTTTCCCAAAGATCACATTTTTAGAGGAAAAATAAAAAACAAAAATACGAAACTCATTAACTCAAATCTACCATGTTTGCGAATACTAAATGACTTAGTTTATCTTCTCTCTGTTGCTGGCAATAAAAAGAGGTTCCTGACATCTGTGTCCTTTGAGGAACCTGTAAAAAGCAGAAGGTGGCGGTGCATTCCTGAGGACGAGCCAGCCACGGACCCTCACGGCGCTGCCCGCCCACCCACCCCTGCTGGGGAGGGCGGCACAGGGTTCCAGGCGGCTCTCCCACCTCTGTGACGGGCTGCTGCCTCAAACAACGGATCAGCCAGCGAAACAACAGATTTTCCAAAATCACTATGAGGAAATGCTTCCTTTTTTAAGTCTCAGAGTGTGTACATTGTCTTGTGTACCAGTATGGAGGGAGAGTTCCAGGCTGAGCACAGGTTGCTCCATGCTGTAACGAAGTTCCCAAAACTCAAAAAACAAAAACAAAAAAACAAAACCAAAAACCACATACACATTGTGATACAGAGACAGCTGCATGAGATGATTCTTTCAATGCAAAGTTAGTTTCTAGATCAATGATTTTCAAATAGGGAGAAGAAATCATCATCTCACCTGGGGACTTCTTCAAACTACACGTGCCCCTCCACCCCCAGTGCGGAGACCATGGCGCAAGCTGCAGGGGAAGCACCCCCTGACCAAGAACGACCGTCACAGTGAGTTGCTCTCCGTCAGTGCCTCTCAAGCATGGGCAGCATCAGAACCACCTGGAAGACCCGGTGAAACACAGACCGCTGGGCCCACTGCTGGAGCGTCTGATTCAGTAACTCCAAGGTGGGTTAAGAACGTGTATTTCTAACAAATTCACAGGTGATGCAGCCCATGGTGCTGGTCCAGGTCAGTGCTAAAAACCTTCCAGGCCTTTTGAGCTACAAAAGGGTTAAGCATCACTGGTTTTGAAAAGAAACCGTTGGCTGTTTATTGAAAAGCAAAAAGATCAAACTTCCCCATCGCTCCTCTTGATGCTGACAGTGTGATTACACAGTAAAATATGGGCGGGGGTGTGGCGGATAAAGGCTTGGAGGCGTGCACGGGACCAGACTCTGCCTCCACTGTGTCGGTGGGGCCTCTGGTCACAGATCTCAGTTGCTCTGGAGAGCTGCCTGCTGGTCCTGGGCTGGAGCTAGTCTGGGAATCACCTGCGGCTCTTCCAGCTGGAGCAGGGATGTGAGGAGAATAGGTATGGATTCCATCCCAATGTGGGCCATAAGGCTTGGCCTATTTTGTGGCCATGGTTAGGGGCCTCTCAGGGACTGACCCTCATGCCAGGGGCACCTGGAGCAAGGAGAGTATAAGGGTGGACACCCCGCACTGCTGGGGCCACCTGGTCCTCAGGCAGAGCTGTCCCAGCCTCAGCATAGGCCTTTCACGTGGAGGTGAAGGCCCCACTCTCAGAATTCAGAAGGGGCTTCGTGACAACCAAACCTGTAGTTTTTAAGCCAAAGTCGTGCCATTCCCTCAGGATCAGTAATGCTCACAATCCTGACAAAGAGAGGAAATCGGTTTCGGGGAGCCAGGAAGGAAAGCCACAGTCTGGGAAGAAAATTTCAGAATTCACTTTGATTCCTCCTGTGTTCTTACCACACATGAGATTACACAGGCTCCTGATTACATGTGTGCCCTGGGGTCGGGGAGCGGATTCTTCCACGTCCTCCAGGGCAGGGGCCTGTCCGCCAGCACTTCCAGGGCCCAGCACAGCACCCGGAACACAGTGGGTTCTCGGTGGATAAATGAACACGTCTTTAAACTTGCTTTCTAAAGTCAGGGCCTCCCAATGTGTGACCGGGAAGGGGGACCTCAGATGACAGGGCTGTGGGGGCCTGGGTGCTGTGGTCCCCTTAGGGAGCTCAGTCCAGTCTGACAAGGAGCCCTGGGGCCGTGGATTCCCACCCTCGCCCCCCAGCCCTTTGGCCCGCCTCCCTGGCTCCGGTCCTGAACACTGGCTTGGAGCGACAGGGTCTCTCTCTCCCAAAGGCTGGCTCATCCCTCCTGAGCATCCAGAAACTGCCCTGTCGTTGCTCCTCTTCCAAAGAGTTAGGGATCTTCAGACCTTGAAAAGATTCTATCTTTTGACTGGTTTTCAAAATCAGCTATGGACAGAGGAGCCAGTTCCAGGATGCCAAGCGTCTGATCTGTGGTGGGTGCATGTTGGGGGTGGGAGGGGTGGGACATGGGCAGAAGGGCTCGTAGTCACACCCACTCACACACACACATGCACACGGGCACCAACACCAACACGTAGGTCTCAGCTGATGTAACCAGATGATTCGTGTTCTGCTCACTGGCGGGGCCACGTGGGAGGGGAGTCACCCGTGTGTGGGGTTCATGACTCTGGTGAAATATAATCTGACTTCTACCTTTGGTAATTTCCTTTCTTTTCATGTTGATTTCTATTTATTAATTTATTTTTGCACCAGATCCGGCTCAAACTTGCCTTTAGGTAGGGAATGCGTGATGTCGGGCTGGGTGATTTCACCAGTCCTCTGGACGTTTCCGACACTCTAGTGTGCCCCCAAGACCGTCTTCCACTTTGCCGACCAGTCACAGGGACACCCGAAATGCTGGCTAAGACCCTAGCAGAAAACAACCGTGTGAAAACCACCTCTGTACTCGGCATAAAACTGCTGTCACCACACTGTCCCTCGTGTCACTCCATAGAAGACCCTCAGACATTTCTTTCAGACTCAAAAATAAGATAAATTTTGTCTGCCCCCAGGAATAAATACATTCCCCCCCTTTTTTTCTTGGTCATGACGGAACTTCAGAGTTAAATTTAATAATAGTTTTAAGTTTTATGTATTTACTTTCCTCCTCCTTCCCGTGGTTCTGAAAAATAGGATAAGAATTTTAATCATCATGTTGAATGTGTGTTATTTGTTAGAAAGCACCCAATTTTTTTACATTTCTGGCAAAAACACAAGGTATCAATGATCTTAGTGTAAAACAGGGATAATGATTTCCCATAAACAAAATTCCTAGAAAACAACGGAGGGGTCACAGTGGAACACGAGCTAGTGATGCGATAGTAACCCTGTGTAGGGGCGGCCAGACTGTGAGGCATGTTTGGACTGTGAGGGCTCACTCTTTCTTTTCCAGGGCACTATTTTATTTCAGTTCTCCATGAAGCTTGGTATTTTAGTCTTGGATGAGCCCCAGCAAAAGATAATGGTCTTACTGAGACTTGTAAAAAAATACATATATATATGTATTATGTGTGTATATATATATGTGTGTATATATATGTGTATATGTGTGTGTGTGTGTGTGTGTGTGTGTGTGTATATATATATGCTTAACTTATGCTTAACTGCAACCCTTTTTTGCATGGGAGAGTTTGTCTAACCAGCATTCACTAGACACCTACTGTTTTCAGAATCCCGCCTAGCTCCTGGGAAAGGGGGCATCTGGAGGAAGAAGAACAGATCCCAGGCCTTTTCCCTCAAATGGTTTTCTCCCACGTGTGGCCCACAGTGTCTATTAAAGCCTGCAGAAGCGGCTTCCACAACGCGCTGGATCTGCATTGGGAAGGGAGAGCATGTCCTGCTGCCCAGGCCGCTCAGCCCCTGGGTGGGTGTCCAGGCAGGCTTTGGGTTCTCCTGTTGTCTGGGGCTTTTAGAAAGTTTCGCTCTGACTGAACTGGTGTGAGTGGGGCCTGGTCTGATGCTCGGGACTCCTGTTCTGCAAAGCCCAGATCTCCCCACAACCCGGCCTCAGAAGCACTTTGCAAGCGCCTGGAAGCCTGGCGACACACTGTATGGTCCTAATTCTCCCTGCTAATCCTCCACAGCCTTCGTTCCTGGAGCTGCCGTGTTGGGGGTTCTGGCACCAGCGGCCGCCGTGTGAGCCGTGCTGGCCCCTTTCCCTGAGTTTTTTAAAATATAAATTTTAAAATGTGACTTGGAGATGAAAGCAAGAATGCCAAAAGGAGGCCGATGCTTTCTTGTGTTCAATTACAGCCCTGGGGAGTACCCCACACAAGGAACTGCTCAGAGCTCCAGCCAAGATGAAATCTGCTTTTCCAATAAGCACTTCAAACGGTGGAGGATGTTTTTGGCTGGGTTCAGCAACTGGGAAGCCAACAGTTAATAGGGTTGGGCACGGAGGCAGGGCTCCCCGCCATCAGGGGAAATCTGAAGTTGCCTTTTACAGCAGCTTTCATTGCAACTGAAGTTACAAGACACTTGTCTGGCTTCCCCAGATGAGCAGCATGAACCCCACCTTTAGACCTCATTGAATGGGTCTTCCAAGATTAAAGATTTTCAATATTCCAGTTAATTACTCTCCATACAGTTTTTCTTCATTGTTTTTTCAGGCCAAATTTCTTTGCAATAAGTTCTAGACATGTTCGAAATTATTTTACTGAAATGAAATTTTGTTGCCTTGAATATAGGCAACATCAGAAATGCTGATAATAATGAAGTAAAGATTCTCCTACAGATGGATGAATGGATGGATGGATGGATGGACGGGTAGGTGGCTGGCTGGTGGGCAGGCTGGGTGGACGGGCGGGGTGCATGGGTGGGTAGGATGGACACACAGACTGGCTGGTGATAAAGGTGGCAGCAGCACTGTGAGACAAGTAGGGGAAGCTTAGCAGCTTTACAGGCCTGGCAGCTGAACTCCTCAAAGCAAATGACTCGCCCAAACTCACCACAGTTGAGCCTAATTTAGACCCCAGATCTCGCCACGCTCTTCTGTGGCAGCAGCCTGCTGCTTCAGTAACCTGGCAAGCACCTGGCGTGCACCGAGCCCTCGTGACATCAGCACCCTCCCTGTACTGACACCAAGCCTCCCAGACTCGGTCACAGCTGTGAATGCATTCTGCCTGTGTTAATAATTAAATGTTAGCCAATTATCAAGTCACAAAGGGAATTATCCCCATGAACCTAGATTCCAACTTCACCTTTGAACTCCTAAATTTGAGCAAGTGTTTCCTGAACTGTTAATGCAAAAGTCTTTTGCATGGAAAAGCACCAGGGTTTGGAGCAGGAATTCCCAAGTTCAGGTGTGCAGCAAACATGGCCTGTGAGAATACACATTCCAGACCCCATTCCCATAGGTTCCAGACGAGCAAGCCTGAAGAAGGCACAGGATGCAGAGATTCAACAGCAAAACATAGGTCTCTTTGAACACTGAAGTCTTGGTTATAATGTCACCTTCTTGGTAAGGCTATCCTAACCATTATTTTTAGAATCAACACCCACACACCACCTCCCACTCCTGACCCCTTACCCTGCTCTCCCTTTTCTCACAGCATCACCACACTCTGGGACACCGAGGCTCTGGACTGCATGGCTGCGCCACCCCCATCCACAGGGTGAAGCCCTCACCTCCAAGAGAACGGTATTTGGAGGTGGGGCCTTCGGAGGGTCATTAGGTTTAGGAGAAGCCAGGAGGGTGGCACCACCATGATGGGGATCAGTGCACCTGTCAGAGGAAGAGACCAGAGCTCTTGCTCCACCACGTGAGGACAGAGCAAGAAGGCAGCCATCTACAAACCAGGAAGCGGGACCTCACCAGACATAACATCTACTGGTGCCTTGACCTTGAACCTCACAGCCTCCAGAACTGTGAGAAAGAAATACATGTTGTTGAAAGACACCCGCTGTTGGTATTTTGTGGTAGCAGCCTGAGCTAAGATAATGAAACAACTGACTTATTTCTTACAACTTGGTCAGTTTTGGACTCCCAATAATGAATGCTCCCCATGAAGACAGGAATGCCTTGCTCACTACTGAGCCCCATGGGCCTAGAACTGTGCCTGGGTATTTCTAATGCAGGTGGCCCACGATGCACTCTTGAGAAACCCTGGTCAAGAGAGAGCATGAGCTTAGGTTTTGGCCAGATGGGAGTTCAGACCCTGCTCCATTCCGTGTGATCTCAAGCAATTTAAGCCCCCCCCAACCCGAGCACCAGTTCACTTATCTATGAAACGGAGATAAGGCTTACATCTACAGTCGCAACAGAAAGTCCAGTAAAATACTCAAGCACAGACCAGTATTCCACAGCATTACTTCTTTGATCTTTCCTCATATTCTGAGTGGAATTTTCCATTCAGTGGCCTCTGAGCAGAAAATGTGGTGGAAGCCTCCCAGGTAGGGCTGGTGGGGGGTGGGGGTGGTTCATACTGCATCCTGTTTCTCATCAGGTGGAAAGAGGCACAGAAGATAAGTTAAGGGAGGTCACCGGGCAGGGGGAGTGGATAAGTCATCCCTGCCAGCTCCCTCTACAGCTCAGAGGACATGCGTTCACTTCCCGCTATCCTTTCCCACCAGCAGAGATGAACAAGCAGTTTCTGAGTAAACAGGCAATAAATCACTAGCTCCAACCAGCATCCCTGAAAGCAGCATCATGCAAGATCTCAGGCAGAGAGACAGGGCCATGCTTGCAGCCAGCAGTGTGGATTCTGAGACAGCCCTATTTGGCATGCACACCCCCAAGCAAACATTCCTCGGGGAGCAGCAACCCAGCCATTTCCCTGGGGCCCCTGGGGTGAGTCCCACTGACTTTGCCAGCCCCACCTGGAGGGACTGAAGCTAGGGCATGGGAGATTTGAGCAAGGTGGGAACCAGGATTTCCTGGTAGTGGGCCTGGAATAGGTGACGAGGTTATAGAATCTATTTCTCTGGGTTTTATGAAGCAGATAGGATTTGGAGGCAGAAATACAGAAAATGGGAAACATCTCCACACACAGATATGTACACGTTTCATACCCCAAAGAGAGGAGAAGAGAGTGGCCCCTGTCGAGCATGGTCCCGGCACCTGTCCCCGTGAGAAACAAGACAGTGACAGGGGTGCACAGCCCAGAGTCCAGAGCATGCGTCTGAATCATGCTCTGATGCGAATTGTCTGTGCCCTCGAGCCAGTCCCTCTCCTGCCCTGACCCCCATTCGTACCGGAATAACGAGAGCATGGGTCTCTTTGGTCCTCCCAAGCTGGCATTTCCTGAGTTTCTGATTTCCCCCTGGGCTGTGGACAATGCCCTGCTGAGGCAGCAGGGAAACTGGCCCGAAGGCGAGGCTGCCTAGATCTCCTTGGCAGGCTTCCAGACCCACGCACATCCCTTCCAAGGTCAGACCTTTACTTTCAGAGGCTACACTGGAAGGAGCAGGATTCTTACTGACACCCCACACCTCTTCCCTGGCCTCTGTTCTCCGAGGGCATCCTGTGCCTGGCAACTATACCTCACTGAGCCCAGAGAGGCTGGTTGCACCCAGAACCCCTGTGGGGTCCATGACTCGATGTTGCCCCAGGGCCAGGCTGAGCTCTGGAGCCACATCTGCCTTGGGCAAAGGGTCATTCATCTGGATTCAAGGAGAGTAGTGTTCTCCAAAGGCAGTCAGCCCTCTTTGGAACTCAGCCACCACTCCCTCAACACCACCCAAAAGGGTCACACCTGGGGGCCTAGCAGGGGGCTCTGAGTGGGTCTGGCAGGGGCTCCTGAGGAATTAGCTAGAAAAGGGATCTACTGAGGACCAGTTGTGTGACCTCGAGCAAGTTACCATCCCCTCTCTGGGCCACAGTTTCCCATCTCTGCCTTGGTTTCCCCTGACTCTCTGCCATCTGCCTACTGTTGAAAGTCTGTGTCCCTGTCCAGCATCGGAGCAAGCTCTCTCATCTGGGGCTGCAGGAAATGTCGGCCAGTGGCCAGAGAGGTGGGGGGAGGGTGGTGAGGGGTTCAAATGGTAGAAACCAGGAACATGAACTTGAAGTCAACTTTAGAGGCAGGAATCAAGCCTGTTTCCTGCTTCCCAGAATGGTCTCTTCTCTTCTGTTAAAATTGTGAGCTGTTAAAGACAGAAAAGGGTCATCAGACAGCATCCAGGCCAGGGGTGTTCAAGGCGCTTTTACCCCCACAGCTTTTCTCCTAGTGAACTCTCACACCAATGAAGCCCAGGATATCAAACAGGTGGGGTCAGGGAGGGGAAATAATCAGGGGTGAAATGGAGCATTTATGATAAAGGCAACTTAATGGAGCATTTATGATAAAGGCAACGCTGGCGTCCCAGCTGGGAAAGCAACACCAGAGTAGGCTGGCTTCTTAGAAACGCAGGGGAGGGTGAGCGAGTTCCTGCCAGGGGGAGAAGTGAGAAAGCAATTCTTTCCAGAATCAACCCCCACTCCCCTTGAAAAGGAGCAGCTTATTTATGTATTTATTTATTTTGAAACTAAAGCTTCATTAACAACCAGAACTTACCCCACCCCTCCACACCGACACAGACAATGTTCCTTACGAGTGGCGCTGCTTATCTGCCATATTAAACGGAGGCAATCTCTGGCCCCATCTCGTCCACTTCTGCCCTCGGAAAACACATTAGCCTGAAATATCTGATCCGCACAGCTCAGATAAGAGAGAAGGGGGAAGAGCGGGCAGCAGGGGAGGAACTACGCAGAGGAGAGTCAGGGAGAAGAGAAACTCCGAAGGGGAAAGGCAGGTAAACCTTGGTTACTGCAGCTGACCTGGCAGATCTGAGGACTCAGGCCTGGGGATTTCCAGGGACCCTCAGGGTCCTGGCAAGGCAGGGGAGGGGCAAGGAGCTGTTGGGGAAGATGAAGGCAAAAATGAGGGAGGGCTCCCGGGTAATCAAAGGAGCGTGAACAAAGGAGTCCTGCCTGGAGGAGGTGGGCAGTAGGGCTGGCCGGTTGAAGCAACCTGTGCTCAGCGGCTGCAATGGCCGGATCTCCCAGAATCGAGCGCATCACTGACGTCAAGCGCTGCAGGACCGAGGCCAGCACTAACGAGGTGCAGATGCACGGGGGAGGGCAGCCTCCGCCAGGAGCCGCTCCCGGAGGCGCGGGCCTCCCAGCCCAGAGCTGCTCCAGCCGGCGGCGGGGAGGTGTCTGAGCCGTCCTTCCTCCCGCCCACCCGCCGGCCTCCTAGGCAGCGCGACAGCGCGCCCTAGTGGTCATGGGCCGGCAAGCGCGTCTAGGAGCCCTGATGGCCCAGTGTGGGACTTCACATCTATAACATTCTAAGGTGCTCTTGAACCTCACGTTAGAATCACTTGGGGAGTTTTGAAAAACCCAAGTGCGCCGGAGCCACCACATACCAATTAAACTGGAGCCCCTGGGAGCAGGGGCCCAGAGCCCGTATTTTTTAAAAAACACGCTAGGTGTTTCCTATGTACCAGCAAGTTGGAAACCCGTTCTCTTAAAGCAGTGGTTGGTTCACAGACTCCAGCGTGCACCAGAATCACCTACGGGAGACTGCTGGGTGCCACCCTAGAGTCTTGCTGACGGAGAGGTCTGTGGTGGGGCCTTACCAGCTCTAGTGAGTTCCCAGGTGATGCTGGGTCTCAGGGCCACACCTTGAGAACCAGTGCTAACCTACTACTCAAAGAGTAGGCTGGCTCCTCAGAAATGCAGATTTGGAGGCCCCACCTCAGATCCACTGAGTCAGAGTCTACATTTTAGCCAGATTCAGGTGACTCGTGTGACAGGAAGGTTAACCACCTGGCCAGGCCTCACGGGATCAGGCTGTGTTGGGTGCTGGCAGCATGTCTTTACCTCCTCCCCCAGAATCTTTGAGTTAGAGAGCTAGAGGGAACGGCCCAGATTATCTGACCCAGTTGTCTTGCATGACAGATGGGGGAAACAGAGGCCCAGAGAAGAGAAGGCATTTGCCCAGGGTCAATTATCCCAGGCCCCTCAGATGTCATATAGTCATAAATATCCCCTTCTTCTCCCCAGGAGGTGGCACCTGTGAGTTCGGGTCTTCACCTCGAGTCAGGCTCTTCGGGAACTCAAGGGGGCTTGTAGAGGCCCCAGTCCTTCCTGTCCTGCCTGCCAGGGAGTGCCCTGAGGCAGCGAGAAGATACACAGGGAAACTGAGACAGAGAACACGGTGGGAGGCAGCCTGTGCCAGATGACTCAGGAGGGGCGGGGCTGGAGAGTGGGTGTCAGCCACTGAGCCTGTGTGGACGCTCATCCCCATGTTTTGTTCACAATCGTTCTCCTGAATTCTCAGGGAAGGGAGACAGATCAGAGGCCTATCTTACAGGCATCTGTCTTCTAGGTAAATCTATGAACACAGGGCATCCTGTCCTAAAAGTGTGCTGAATGGCCAGCTTTGGCCACAGCTCATGGTGGATTTCCATCTTTTTTGGTCATCAGGTTGGCAGTCTGAAAGGCACACAGAGTCCAGACAAACACATGCAAATAAACGAGCATGAGGGAGAAACCGCAAGACTGTGGGGGTCTTGATGTCCATGAGGGTGGGGGGAAGGATGGCATTTGGGGCAAGTAGACGCTGGAGGGATATATGGCTGTGTGTCAGGGAAATCAGAGGGGACTGCCTAGAGGCAGTGTGGTTACTGCAGCCCGGGCATGACGGAGCTCAGACATAACCTAGGCCTGTCCTAATTTGGACCTTATACTCCTAACAACTCCTCTACCGTATCGTCAAAAGGTACAGAAGTGAGACCCACCTTGTGGCCCATCTGGGGTCTGTAAATAGAATGTCTGGCTGGAAAATAGGCAGTGGAAGGAATGTAAAGTCGATGAGTTTGGGCTTTATTCACAATCCCCTGGGAAGCCATCTGAGTTGTGCTGCAGGAAAGTGATGCTGAAGAAAGTTCCAGGAAAACTGTCTTTCTAGAGTCCAGCATGTTGTTGAAGTGCAAAGCTCTAGCCTAGGATGAGAAAATCACCAATGGTCTTACAAGGTTATAACATTTTTGAGGGCAACATTTTAACATTCTGCATTCATTTCCATTCAGTCCCAAAAAGCTCAGGGCAAACAACCAATTTGTAATTGTTAAGTAAAATGGGTGGGTATTTGTTTTCCTCTAGTCTTTTACATTCCCAGCTATACCACCCTGTTATCAGCTTCACAGAAAACAAAAGAATTGAAGTTAAACATTAACCAGGATCAATGGGAATGTCAACGAAAGGAACAGCCCTGGTGTTAGGAGAGGAGCGGCCCACCCACTCTGGTGGATCGCTCAGTCGGGAAAGGGGCTGGGGCAGCCCGTCTCCAAGGGAATAGGAGGCCAGCTGCTTTCGACCAGCACTTTCCATTCTGGCCAGCCAACACTCACCGAATTCCTGTGAAAGGGCTATCCATGGTGCTATGTACCTGGGGACAAGGAGGGCTCAGGCAGGGTCCCAGCCCTGAGGCACTCAGCCCACCTGTGAGCAAGGCCCTTCAGGAGGCAGGTGCCTCACACCATGGAAGGTAGAACAGGGAGTGATGTGTTTCCCCTAGAAGACACAGTATCTGCCCTGGGTCTTCGAGAATGAATGGACTTGTACCAGCAAAAAGAAAAGGCAGTCCAAACCTAGGGGCCAGGTGAAGAAGAGGGTGGAGGGCAGTGCATGGAAAGTGACTAGGCTGGAATGGGGTGCACAGCACAAGGAAGAGTGTGTGGAGGGTGGCCAGGGCTGGAAGGCAGCATGGGACCAGATAGGAAAGGCTAGCTTCGAAGTGCAGGCTTTATTGGCACAGTTCTGGGGAACCCCAGCAGCTGGGGGAGGGTGGGCTGGCAGGGTGTCCTGGTGGGAGGTCAACCAGGCCAGAGGTGATGAGGCTTGGCCCAGGCTGCTCCCACAGGGAGGGGAGGAGCGGATGGCTCAGGAGGCATTCCAGAGCTGCTCTGTCTGCCTCAGTGACTGCCGGGTGGGGGAGGTGAGGTCAGTGACGGACAGCTCTGACTGGGTGCTGTCCTCTGAGAAAGGGATGGTCTTGGTCGAGAGTCCAGCTGGGCAGCAGGGAGCACACTGGTGTTTCAAACAGGGGGAATGTAACAGAGGGGATTGGTTGCATAGTGATGTAAAAGCGGAGAAGCTGAACAGGATGTTGAGGCAGGGCCCGGTGAGCCACGGGAAGTAACAGCTGGCACCATCGAGAGCAACAGCAAGAGCAGGAGGGACGAAGAAGGGAGGCAGCATAACTAGAGCTGGGAAGCCAGGAGCTGCGCCGCTGAGCAGAAGCCAGAGCGGCCTGTGCAGCGGGAGCGGAGCCGCTGCGGATGCTTCTAGGGCAGAGGGCGTGGAGGAAACACCCTGGCCGCTTTCTCTGCCCTCCCCTCGCCTTCCACCTGCTGTACTGGCCAAGCCTACTCGAAAGCCCAGAGATCCAGACACCTAGGAAGTGTGTCCCCTGAGAGGAAAGGCAGGCGGGGTAAGGGTGAGAACAGCGGGGAGACGCCTCCATGAAACGTGAGAGGTGAGAGGGATGAGTGCTGATTGGAGCACGGGGAGGAGCGGGAGGTGCCTCCCTGGCGGGATGTCCAGAACGGAGACGCGGGTGGGACGGCCAGAGCGGCAGATGTGAACTGATCCGAGTGGCTCTCTGAGGTTTCCCAGCGGAGGCAAAGGCTGACTCACGCCTAAGTGACTCTGTCCTGGAGCTGAGGCTCGTGGGTGGGGCAGAGTGAGGTGGTGTCGGTGGCTCAGTGCTGCGCCAGCTCCCACGTGCAGGGAGGTGGGTGGTTCGGTGCAAACTGAGCTGGCCAGACCTACAGGGCCATCCCGTTCTGACAGCAATGCTCTGTGTGCCTGTGGGTCAGTGAACGATGCTCCCGGGCTCCCTCGTCCCGCCTGTAAAGCGGGCAGCATGCCTCCCTCATCGGGAGGATCGACACCATAGGAGGTACTTTGTGAATGGCAGAGCTCTGCCTCCGCCCAGATGAGCAAGGATGCCGAGCAGAGGCCAGGCCTATCGAAGCTCAGCCACGCCAGTGGCAGGGCGAGGCAGGCGGGCCATGTTTCTGGGGTCCCTGGGGTACAGAGACTTGCAGGGAAGCTGATGCCATCACCCTGCTGCAGACTGCTGTCCTTAAAGGCTAATTTCTGGGGGCTTTACACTCGCAGCCTCATCTCTGGCCATCCCCCTTATGACCAGGCACCGTCTTCTAAGTGACTGAGAAGGCAGAGCTGCAAGCAAGACCCCCCAGTAGGGCTAGACTCTCGTCCCTGGGACGTGTGGCCTGCGATGCCATCATAGTCAGCAGGTTGGCAACTGAGCCGAGAGCAAATATCCAGGGAGGCTGGGTCTGCTGGCAGGCACTGGGCTGTGGGGAAGCGAAGAGGGAGGAAGACGGGACAATGCGGAGCATGCAAAACATGGTGCGGGGGGGGGTGTCTTTGTGGCCCCCTTGGGTGGAGGGCCTTGACCTAGGTCCCTGAAACGATGCACAGAATCCTATGGGTACTTTTTCCTGAGAGAGGGGCCATACCTTCTGTCCAAGTCTCTAGCAGCTGGCAGCCCCAGGGATCGTGGTCCCCCAGGGGGTCGTGGCTCCCCCAGGTGAGTCCCTCCACCTTGCTGCCCTGTCTCCCACCATCTGTGTCACAAGAGCAGCTGGAACTTCCCAGACCTGCTTGTAGTTGCCCAAACTCTCCATGCCTCTTCAACACATGAGCCCCGCAGGATGCTGCCCCCCCGCACCTGTACTCTCTCTCCTTCCCCCTCTTTCCATACATCTTATTTCCTCCTTTCTCTAAGGCTCAGTTCAAGCATCACTCCCTCCAGAAATCCTCCCCTGACCTCTCACCCCCGTCCCAGCTTGTAGCAGATGGAATGTTCCAGAGATGGACACTCCTCTGCACTTACCACATCCAGCAGGTCTCCTGACAGTGTGACCTACATTCCTGCCACCCAGAGGTGAGTCTGCATCCCCTCCCCCTGGACCTGGGGTCAACTGCCCTGAGTGATGGAGCACAGTGGAAGTGAAGCTGTGTGCCTTCCAAGGTTTGCTATGGGGGAGGGGCGGATAGGGCAGAGCTTCTGCCTGGTTCTCATTCCTACCCAACACCTGCCCTGGGACTCCAGCCACCGCGCGTGAGGAACCACAGGGCCCAGGGAGAGCCGCGCCGCATATAGCATTGACAGTGAGTGAGCCTGCCTCAGGTCATTCCGGCTGCGGCCCCCATGATGGCACCGGAAGGAACGGTCCCCTCCGCGCCCCCGTGTGCGCGCCGACTCACAGAAACCCGGGGAGAACATAAACCATTGCTGTGGGTGTAAGCTGTTGCATTTCGGGTAATGGAGTAAACAGCAATTGACCAAAATGATTTTCTGGGTTCCCTGGCCCCGTGCTCCTCTGTCAGGGCGTCCCCACCCCCACCACCAGTCGTCACTGTCAGCTGGCAGCTGTGCCTCCGTGGAGCTGGAGTGCTCAAGGCAGGGACTGTCATGCCGCATCCCCCGCCAGGCGCACTGCTGGAGCTCAGGGCCCCCCCCCCCCCCGCAAGTGTTCCTCCAGTGACACCCAGGAAATACGAGAGAGATGAAGACGTGGATCAAAACTGGACTCCTATGTAATGGAAACACTTGAGCTACAGCTCTAAATATGTTAGATACATTTCTTACACGAATGAAGGATTGGCGAGAAAGTATTCATTTAAAGCTTCCCGGTTTCATGAACTGGTCCCGCGAGGCCAGGGTCCCTTGTGAGGACGCACAGAGCCTTGTCTGTGAACAGGTGGAAGGGCGCGAAGGGAGCCAACACAGTGACCCGCCTTTCAGCTTCAGTGGCCGTGGGAAACCACCAAGTTACACTTATTTTTATTTCTCAGACTAAGGCTCCAGGGGTCCTCAAATATCAGGCAGGTTTCTTCCAGTGCAGCATCGCTTCCTCCCCCCTCCGCAGCCCCTCCCCCACAGCCTGCCCTCCCCCAGGCTGCACCCCACAGGGAGCTGCTCTCCCAAGGGCCCCGACCGCTGGACCCTGTGCGGCCCCAGGCCCGACTCTGGGCTCTGCCCCCCGGGGCCTGCCCTTACTTGCCACCCACACTGACGCGGGGCTCAGCAGGGGCTTTGCAGCACACACGGTGTTTGCTCCTGCATCATTTCACCTCACTCCTCTAGACCCCTGAATGGTCACTGAGGCCACAAAAGAAAGTGGCCACACACCTCTTCTGCCTGCACACCACTGTCCCTCCCCTGGCACTGGCCCGTTGTCAGCCAGGCTGCTACTGGTCACAGTGGTGGGTCCTGCTGCGTGGAGCTGGGGTGACTGAGTCACCCACAGACCTCTGACCGTCTCAGCTTAGCCCTCAGCATCTGGAACATTCCTGGACCTCCTTGACCTACAGTGTCAGTCGGAATGGAAAACAAAAGCTCAGGTAAATTCAGTAGGATTAGACTGGTACTTCTGTTGCCAAAAGAAACACCCCCTCCCCCCTCCCAAAGCAAGGAAGCCAAGGCAAGCAAACAAACAAAAAACCTTTGCTGTACTTTCCCCAAGCCAATGGCAAAGAACAGTCTTTGGATTGCTTACTGTCTGGGATTATTTGTGGCCCCTTCCCCTGCACCAGAAACAAGACCCAGGTTGATTGTGCTAGGCCTGTCTCACCACGCCTGCTTGTACAAATATTTAAGAGCTACGAGCACGTGTCCTGCGCACACACACGCCTCTCTCGGATAAAGAGGTCTCAGGGTTAGGATGCATTCTGGAATCTTTCCTTCCACACCTACTGCATCTGGTCACTGTCTCTGAGGCTGACATTCCTCAAGTTGAGGGATGGGCAGGCAGAAGGCTGCAGGCTGTGTGCCAGCCAGGTCAGCTTACAGCGAGCTGTCAGCCTGGTCTCTAACACCCCAGCGAGGCCATAAATAACCACAATGAAACTGCGGCAGGCCTCGGGCCTCCCCCAAAAGGCACTCCTCCTCCATCAATCTCCCCTAATGACTGCCTGGCATTCAGGCTTCCGCTGTGACCTGACCCCGGCCCCAAGCATTCTTTGCGGTGCAGCGTCCCTTCCCAGGCGCAGAATGGGTCAGCTGGGAGCACACTGCTTTGAGATGTCCCCATGTCCTGCCAATAATACTTTTATGGATGCCGGAGACAGGCAGGAAAACTCTCATCACTCAAAATGCTGATCCTTCCAAGACAGGCTGCAGGAGGCAGAGCAGCAGCCACCTTCCTCCCGGTCGATCGGGGAGTGGTGGCTGCCACACCGCACGGGTTCCCACACAGACAGGGCTTCCCTCGGCCGCTCTATGGGAAGAGCAGGTCAGTGCGTGCTTGGCCACGTGGGTGGGCAAAAGCCCATGGTACTGTAGCTCCACGGTTTACACTGCTTGAGCCCTGGCCCCAAGTGGCAATTTCCTTTTATTCTTACCTTTTATTCTTACTTTTTGTTTGCAGGCCTGACTCCCTGAACTCTCCCACTACCCTGAAGGCATCCGCCTAAAGTCACAGAGTGCCCACATCCTCTTTCTGGCTCTCAGAGTTTCTCCTGAGCTCTTCTGATTGAATTCACAAGTAGAATATTCATGATTCTACCCTACCAACTAATAACACAAGTTGGTTGTCTCACCAACAGACTTACAGTAGAATTTTAACCATGTCTCTCTAGAGTAAAAAGTTAAAAATGACAAAATGATTGCTTAAACACATACCCTTTGTCAGTACACACACTCCATATTGTTGAGTTTCAGGGACCCCAAAGCGTGAGGGTAGAAGGGGGGAGGGGTGTCTTACAGAGCAAATCCCTGCACTTACACATAGGAAACTGAGGTCCTTAAAGTCACAGGGCTGGATGGAGGACCCAGGTTCCCTGGGGGGATAGTGCACGTGGGGGCAGGGGTTACCAAAACCAAGTGCATACAAAGTAAATAACAAAGTGTAGAGGTCAGATATAATCTTCCTCCCACCTCCTAAATTCTTTTCACTGGGCTGATAATTGAATTAACGTGGACATTTAACAGGAGATGTCCGAAATGTATCATGGATGTAACTGCGGGAGTGCCACGGCAACGTGGCACCTGAGCAGATGAGGTTTAGATGTCGCTTGGACAAAGGAGAAGGGAGGCAGGGGTCTGGGATTTCCGAGGGAAAGCCGTAACTCACAGGCGGAGAAGGAAGAGCAGACGTGTGGTGAACAAGGTCCTGCTGGGCCCCCCAGAAGCAGCAGGACACGGAGGCGTGTCCCACAAACAGGATCCTCCCGACTTCTCCCTGTCGACCGCATGTAGTTTGAACGGTGATGTTAGGTGACGTTCCCTTCCTTTAAGCAGGTTTTTCTGTCTGAATTCCTTTAGGCAGGTACAGGGGAATGGTCAAAAGTTCTTTCTGAGTCTTTCATTTCTTAATAACCCGCTTAAAATCAATATTCCCAAAGGCATATTTTGGGGAGGCAGAACTTTGACCCCCTCACACACCACACCCTTTGCTAAGTGCTGGGCACAGAGGAGGGCCCGACTGGCAACGCTGTACCGGGCCCCCGGGGTCCCTTTCACTGGTTGCGCCCTTTCCAGCTTCTGGACACTTCCTCCGACAGAGGGCCCTGGGACTCCCTTGGGAGAGCTGTCCTGAGGGACACAAAATACAGCTCTTTGGCTCAAGTTGGGACAAACTCAACAATAACTCACACTCCGAGCTTTCCCTGCAGGACGTCCTCTTGAAATCGAGTGCTGCTCCTCTCCTTATGTCAGTGTGGCTTGCTGGACATGAATAGATAAAGGCAGCAAAGGGAATGAGACACTAAGAAGCCTGATCTACTAGGAAGCTACAGCTTCACACACTCCCCTGAGGATCAAAGTATTGCCTGCCCAGGGGATTAACACCAGCTTTCCGATCTCCCCTGGGTGCCCACAGTACCCGATTGTTGGGGGGAAGGTGGTGGGGAACTTCTCCTGCTGGGCTCAGGCCCAGTAGAAGTCCAGACGGCCGGGGGGAGGTGCTTCTACTTTAGGACATGCGCAGCAGGGACAAAGATGGGGACCATAAAGGCCTGTCTGTCTGGTCTGGGAAAAGAGTGGACTGGATAAGGGACCAGAGAACCCTGGAAGATCTAGGGAATGGATGGGTTAGGGGAAGGACCCAACACAAGCCTACGAAGGACTGGGAAACTGGTTAGTTTGAAAAGCTGCCTGGTCCTTCCCAAGCCTGAGGTACTATATCGGTCTGGCACGGGTGAGCTTGCCAGCTCTCTCTCTCTCAGTATCGGCACTTGCCCGGGTAGCAGCTGCTTGCGCGGCCCAGCGGCCCCACAGACTCCACGTGGGAGCCCAGCGCAGGCCTGGGCGCAGCGATGACTGAAGCACAGCGGGGAACAGACTGCGCTGGGCGGACGGGGACAAACGTGGTCTAGACCGACGTCACGACTTTCTGGACATGGACCCTAATTCTGGGCTTGACGAAGGCAAGGCTGGACTTCTTCCACGGTGGAACAGACGGAGGAGAGACGCCAGAGCTGAACCCGAGGCAGTCCTTTGATTTTGCGTCTACAACAAACCTCCCCCAGGAAACCTCATCCTCCCAGGCATGGGTTCCCAGAAACACTTTTCTCTCAACCTCAGGGAGAGACCCCATTTCCATGGCAACACAGCACCCCTCCCGTTCCGTTTCTCCTGGCCCTGCTTCCTTGTGAGAAATCACCTGCATCTGGACCTTCGCCTCCAGGTCTGTTTCTGAGGAGCCGGACCTGAGCCCTCAGGAAACATCTGTGGAGTGAACAAAGGCATCGCACCCTCACACCAGCCCCAGAGAGGTGCGAAGGAAACAAAGCACAGCGCTCCCGGAAAGCTGCGAAGGAGGGTGTGGGAGGAGCTGCGTTTCAGCCTCCGGAGCGCTGGATCCGGGATTAATTAAAACTGTCCGGGTGCTTCCACGTAAAGCAGCCCGCGTGCGTTGCTGTGTCCGCGGCACCCGCAGGAGTCCCTCCGCAGGCGGGTGGCGCTCCACGTCCCCAAAGACACTCCGTGAGCCCACAGCCCTCTTGAATTGCCATTCTGGATCGGCTCACCCTCTGGATAACTTGAGAGCTTTTCCTGTTAACTAAAAAAGCATTTCACACCCCTTAAGTTTATAGCTGCTGCTGGAAATACAGGGTGCTTGCCACAGAGGCCTTCATCCCGCTCAGTTTTCAACAGCAGCCTCAGCAGTGGACAGGAGCTGTCCATTTCCAGCCTTGCTTTCCACTGCCGCTGCGCCGCATGGCCTTCCCCAGCCCGTTTCCCAGGAGAGTGGGGGAGTGGGAGCTGCGGGTGGGTGAAGGCCTCTTGTCCTTCAGGAGGGCGGCTCTGGAAATGTGACGGATGCTTCTCAGGCCGTCCTTACGGAATGGAGCCCCTGTGCCTGCAGCCCCGGCTGCCACAGCACATCCCGGTGTTGGTGTTTTCCTCCGATTGTCTCCTGATCCTGCTTCCTGCGATCGCCTCCTAATTAAATTGTATCCGAGTCCTTGCCCGGGGCTCTGCTTTCAAGGGCAAGCAAATGGAGACAGTATTTACATAACATCCACTTTCCCCGGGCAGCTCCGGGTCATCATTATCCACCTCAGCTCATCATTGACTTCCCGCTCTGCACTGGAGTAACTGGAATGACTGCGGTGCCCGCGGGGGCTACCCCACCGCCTCCCACGCCAGGGCCCAGGCTGCTCTGCGCTTGAAGTTCGAGTCTTGAGGACTTGTGTCTGACATAAAAGTGCACAGACTGAGTGGAGGAAGGGTCCTGTGAGCCAAGTGCAAGCTTCCATCTAAGGCCCTGGAAACGGATTTTGGCTGCTTGGGAGACATTGTTATTTTTCCCTGGCTTTGAGCTCTAATTTGGAGGTGTACAGGTTAGATAATGAAATTTCGTGTGAGTCCTTACATTTTTATTTAAATATGGGATGTGTTTGTGTGTGAATGCAGTGGCCCTGGTAACACTCACTGCAAAGGCCCCAAGGCTTTCAGCTTGCCATCTAGTAGGATGTGCCAACTCCATAGATGCCAGTTTGAAGACTCCGGGAGACATAACAAGTTTGCCAGCTTCGCAGATGTCAGCACGATTATCACACACCAAAGAATGCTGGCTGACACACGGGCTGCAGAGCACAAATAGAATCGGGCCAGGGATTGATTACAGACCCCGCCCCCAACCCCATTCAGCCTCCAAGTCTGAGACAGAGGCGACCTTTCGTCTCCTGAGAGTCACATGGCTGCTCTCGTGCAGGCGCACTTGTGTGTCCACGCCAACTCCAGGGTGACTTGATGGGATTTCCCACAGGGGAGGAGTTTTGTTCTCGGCTCACCTGCCTCCGTGGCAGCTTTCTCAGCCTCGAAGGCACAGGGACGGGCCTCTGGGTGCCATGGTTGGTGGCTCAGCCAGTGAAGATGACAAAAGATCTGAGCTTCAGGTACAGGTGCAAGAACAGACTGCAGCGAGCGTATTGGTCTTTTTTTTTAAAAGATTTTATTTATTTATTTTTAGAGAGGGAAGGGAGGGAGAAAGAAAGAGAGAGAGAGAAACATTAATGTGTGGTTGCTGGGTGCCATGGCCTGCAACCCAGGCATGTGCCCTGACTGGGAATCGAACCTGCGATGCTTTGGTTCGCAGCCCGCGCTCAATCCACTGAGCTACGCCAGCCAGGGCTGTGAGTATATTGGTCTTAATCGCCCTCCCCACCCCCAAAGCCCGTGGGTGGGGGGGAAGAGCAGGAGGGAGAATTAGAGGTCAGTGGAGCTCTCTCTTACCATTTGCTGTCTGCTGAGAACAGGGTGGGCAAAGCACATGGGGATCTGCCCTGGCAAAGGTAAACCAGGACAGAGGGAAGCCTCAGCAGTAGGACCTCCTGTGACAGACACAGTGAATGGGAGTTCCTTCTGGGTCAGTCCCACCTGGTGGTGGTGCGCTCCCTGCTGGAGAGAGTCTGGAAGTACAGAGAGAAGGAAGTAGACCCCAGTGGGGCCTGGGCTCTGTCCCAGCGCTAGGAAGACCTCAAAGACTGGTATTCTAGGAGTGGGGGCAGGTGATAGGAGGGGTAAAGCTGAGGGTCACTGGGGGGACTATGTGTGGTCGGAGCTGGAGTCCACACAGAGGAGGCTGACGAGGATGTGGTGGTAGGCTCAGAGTGGTGGGCTGCAGAGGTGGAGGCCACAGGGCAGTCATCAGTGACAATCAATGCTCCTGAGGATGGCACAACCTCAGCAATGCCGTCTAAGGGCAGAGCAGGCCCCCGAGTTCTTGCACAAGGGTGGCAGTGTGATGCTGACAACGGCACCCACCCGGGATCCTCTGGGGGCTCCTGAGGAGGAGTGTCATGGACGAGAGCTTAGATGGGGACGCAACAGCCTTTGGGACACGCTTACTCCCTCAGAGACTGCTGGGAGAGACTCCTCAGATTCTGCAAGAGAAGAAAACACATTCCCTGAGCAAAGCAGTGATACAGTCGGCCTCCACACTGACATCTGTGTTTCCCAAATCCATGACTCTGAAAGGCAGAGCCGAGGTCCAGCTATGAGAAACAGCCGGCTTCTTGGCGGAGGGAGCTTTGGCAGAAGGGCAGAGCTGACAAGCCCACTCCTGGGAGACCCAAGTTGTAGGTCAGGACTGGGGGTGTCCCAGCGGGCTGGGGCCAAGTGTCCCTGTGTGCACGCAATCCACTCAAAGAAAGCAGGAGATGAGAGCCTCCCAAGGAGGTTGCTTTCCAAATCATTGTTTCCAGTTCCATGAGTTTCCAGAAAAAACTCGGTACCATTATCCTGAATGCACAGTTCAACCAGGTACAGTAGCTTGTCCTGAATCCTGAAGGGTGGTGTCCGTTCTGGCTTCTGCTAGTGGAAGAGTGTCAGCGGGACAGTCTCTGAAAGACTTTCTCGGGGAGGACAGCCATCTCTCTCTGCTGAGGACATAAAGGTCAGCTTGCACCCTGGTCCCTTTGGCAACAGAGAAGTGTCAGTACTGTATAACAACAGGACGCCAACTCTCAAGGTCACTAGACAGTCTCTCTTCCTGCTCTGCCGTTCTCAAGACCAAGTCTCTGCCTCTGCAGCTGGCAGGGTGGCGCCTGAGCATCTCAGAGATGGGCCCTAGGGTGCAGGTGGGGCCTCTGGAGATGCCGAGCGCGCCTGGCCTTCAGGACAGCAGCGCTGCTGCTTCACAGGTCTTGGGCAAATGCCACACAAATTCCAATTTTTTCAGTCTCGCAGGAGCATGGACACTCCCCATGCAGTAACAGTGAAGCATCTCTCAATGAAAGCTGGCCCCAGAGCCTCTGGAATTGCTGTGAAATTCAGTCTGACGAGGCAAGGCTGTTGTTGGGGCAATCTATTCTCCAGGACTAGAAGCAACAGACACAGGCAGGCCAGGCTCGTTACTCTGAAAAAAAGGCAGAAAACCCGGGAGTCTGCAGTGGATGAAATTTGTCACACAATGGCATCAAGAAAAATGCCTTTCCTGTCTGCTGTGGGGCCCAAGAGCCCCAGGCCTCGGTGTCCCAGGCCTGCAGACAGCTGTGCCCCCAACAGGCGGAGGAGGACACAGCCTCCAAGCCACGGCCTCTAGGAAGATGCACTCTGTGAGGGGCAGCAGCTTGTGGGAGGCTGAGACTGGTGGGAGGAGGGTCAGACTGGAGTTGGGATGGCGGGGCCGTGGGACCCTGGGATGATTGAGGGGACTGAAGGCTGCCTCCACTTAGAAGGGGCCCTTGTACAGACAGGGGTGTCCACTTGGTTAGGCCGGCAGAAGTGGTACAGGGCAGCCCACGGGGACAGTCCCTGCTGCCCAGGGAAGGCTGGGCCGCAACAGGAGGCAGTGAGCTGACCTCCCCGGGCACAGTCAGGCACAGCTCCTAAAGGGTCAGGCTAGAAGGTCACGGCGGAGCAGAAGTCTAGCTGCTGCTAGAGGTCTGAGAACCTACACTCTGGCTGGACCTGCCCCCAGGTGCCCACTGTCCAGCTCCCCTGCCCCCAGGCCAGCAGAGCATCCCTTGGAGGGCAAGTCTGTGAGGGTGTTTCCTGAAAAGAATGGTATTTGAATCTGTAGACCTAGCGAAGATCACTCTCACCAGTGTGGGTGGGCATCATCCAACCCCCTGAGGGCCAGCATGGAGCAAAGAGGTGGAGGAAGGGCGAATTTGCTGTCTCTGCCGGAGCCCAGACCTCCCTCTTCTCCTGCCCTATGGAGCCCCTGGTTCTCAGGCATTCGGGCTCCCACCGACTTTCTGGTTCTCAGCATACGGGTGGCACCTCGTGGGACTTCTCGCCTCTGTAATTCAGTGAGCCAAGCCCTCTAATAAATCTCCCCTATATATCCCTCTATGAATCCTACTGGCTCTGTGTCTCTGGAGATCCTGACATATAGCTTTTGCTCCTTTTATTACTTTGGGACAGTGAATTTTCTCGCTGACACATCCAACGCCCTTTTTATAGCAAACAACCCTAACACCCCCTTCAGTGTCCTAAAACAAACTTCATGGATCATATAATCAGCTCTCAGAGAATTTTGAAACTAAATGTTCTAACTCAGGGATGTCAAACTCATTTTCACCGGGGGCCACATCAGCCTCGAGGTTGCCTTCGAAGGGCCGAATGTAACTTTAGGACTGTGTAAGTGTAACTACTCCTTAACTAGGGGCAAGGAGCTCGGCACTGCCGCTGGGTGGAAACAAGGCACCTGGCCGGATAAAACAAGGTGGAGGGCCGGATTCAGCCGGAGGGGCTTGTGTGTGCCACCTGTGCTCTAACTGTAATAAATAGGAAATTAAATGGGATTTTTAAAAAAACTCACTTCCACATGCAAATGCTTAGCTGAGACCTCAGGAGAGACTTGATGAAGTACTTAGAGGCTCTCACCAATTTATACCGGGTAAAGGATGAGTGTAAGAGTAAAGAATGACTTGAAGTCACTTTTCCTTTGTATTTGACTTTTAAAAATAAGGATTAAGCCTTCCCAAAGGGCGAAAGATTTTTCCAAAATGCTAAACAACTCTTGATAAAATTCCAGAAAAAAACAAAGCACGATCTTCCAGAAACGTGGATGCTACAATGGTAGTCCTAGAAACTAAGACAGGGAGACAACTGTGGTTTGTACCACAAGGGCCGCTGCGAGGTGGAGCTCATCACCACAGGCCGGGATTGCACCCGACCCAGCGTCTGACCGCTCACTGCGCTACAGCGTGTCCCACCCTTCAGGACCCTCAGCATCTCCAGGACCCGCAGCATCGCCAGGACAAACCAGACCCCCCAGCCTATCCGAACGCCGCAAGGTGGCCGTGCTGCCCAGTGAGGACCTCGGCCTTCACGCCTGTCGGTCCTCGGTTGGGTGCACGCGGCAGATCCACCACGTTTCCAGAGTTGCAAGAGACAGAGCCCTCGGCAGCTCCATCCGCCTGTTGGGGAGTGTTGATGCGCTGGGTTGTCCTGTCTTGGGGACCTCATAGGGACTTCTGAGAGTACAATGCCGCGTAGTTTTCTTAAGGATTATTACTCCCGCTGAGGAGAGCCGTTCTTCCAGTACATCACAAGGGGGCGCCTGAGACCCAGACTGGGAACATTTTCAGGTTTGTGAAAAGAAACGAAGTGTCTGCGTCTTCGAGCTAAAAATAGCTGAGAAAGAATTCATTTTGGACTTGTGTTGTGCTAAATGGCTCAGTCTTTGACAGTGCCGTCTGGTCTTCCAATATCCACTGTTAGCACTGAAAAAATTTGTAAATGGCATTTCCAGTCCTCCCAAATAATACAATTTTTATATTGTAACAACAATTTTAACATCCTCCCAGAAACACCAAAAGGAAACAGGTGAAAAAAATGCGGTGGCCAAGCAATTGGCCAGTTCTTTTCTGTCCCAACACCCACCACACTTCTCTAGAAATAATAATAACAGTAATAGATAATTTTTTTAAAAAGAATGTACCATTGTCATTGATTTTGGGATCCTTTACAAGAATGCACATATTTTCTCTTCACCAGTAAGGCTGGGATGGGAGGGGGTGCTGTGATGCCCGTGATAAACAGTGTAACAGAGGCAACTGCAGCACACAGAGCGTGAGTAACAGCCAAGGCTACCTTGCTGGCAAGTGGTGGCTCATCACCGCAGAACCTGGAACAGGCAAAGCATTGGGCAAGGAGTCCCACCTGCTGGGAGGAGTGACTCAGCCACCCTCATCCTACAAGAAAACGAGGCAGTATGTACCCAACTTCTTGTTTCTTCAAAAGCTACTGAGAACACAAGGGTGGTAAAATAAAAAAACACCAATAAAATAAAGCTCTGTGAAAGGTTTTACTCTCGGCGCTGAGGCTCGTTTTGTTCATGAACTCATGCAGAGCATCCCACCCAGTGGGTCTGACTCGGCTGGCGTTGGCTGCCCTGGGTCTGGCTCAGTTGTCAGCCTTGGCGGAGCATTAGAATCCCTGAGGCAGTTAAGAAATGAAACAAAACTGATCTCTGGGTCTCGCAAGCCAATTCCATGAGACTCACAGGAAGCGGGGCCTAGGCACCTATTGTTGTTTCTAGCCTCCCCAGGTTCGCTAGGGTTCTATCAGCAATGAGAGCCAAACTCCTGTTTATAGTGACGAGGAAACCAAGGCCCGGAGAGGAGCCATGGTTTGCCAGAACCGAATGTTAAGGAAGGGGGAGCCAAGTGTTCTGGTTTCTGGTGCAACACGCATCAAAAGCTCCACAGCTGCATCAGGTTGGGATCATGCCACACGGAGCCCGGTGGCAGGACGTGATGACCGCTGGGGTGCATGGCACACTCAGAGCTGACTCTTCACCTGCTTACCTCAGTCCAAGCTGGGGGATGCTCAATACCTCCTGCTTCGTGTCAGCTCCAACCTCAAGGTCGCAGTGCACCCCCACGAGGGGTCAGGACTTCCACCATTGCAGACTCGGCCCTGGCACCCCAGCCCCAAGGAGGACTGTCCACCACCCTCACCTCCATCTCACTGTGTTTCCCCACCTTTATCAGGTCATTGAGTTGCCAGATAAAATACTGGCTGCCCAGTTAAACCTGGACTTCAGGTAAACTATGAATAGATTTTAGTATAAGCATGTCCCATGCACTGTACATACATGTTTCCATGCTAAACCTGGCAACCCTCTCCACAAAAGCACAGTGACCCTGCCTTTCCCAGCCCAGCCACTCAGGCTCTGGCTGTGGGCCTGCGTTCCTCCCCCAACACCGTCCGGCACAGAAATTACTGTGTTTTCACTTAACAAAGAGTTGTATTTGGGGGAAGAATATAATTTAAAGAAATGCCTGCTCAATCATCTTATTCATTTAGCCTTGGCAGTAGATGTTTAACTATTTGGACCGTGAGCTGGAGGAGATTTGTGAAGCGCCTCTATGTACTATGTGTGGAGACCCTTTCCGCAGGCAGTGGGCCTCACACCCCGCTGCAGGCCAGCAGCCCAATGCGGTCAGTGTGCCTGGCCAGTAAGAGAGAGCATGGGCTGAGGGTCAGGTCACAGAACCCTCAGTCTCAGCCTTCCTGGGGGGCCAAGTTCCCCAACCTTGGAAGGATCAGGTCAAAATTATTCTTAAACCAAATGCTTTTGGAAATTGAACCAAATGAACTGGAGAGTCTCTTCCTTTGGCAAACCTGCTGACCTTAGAATTGAATTGATTTGAGCCCAAGGAAGCGTGTTTTCTTAAAAGCTCATCACTGGAGATGAAGGAGAAGTGGACTTTCTTGTCTGAAGCTGGTGTCTTGCTCCTTCCTTTCCTCAGATCTGCTCCTGACTTTGGTTAAGGGCTTCACTGTCCTCCCTGCCACCTAGGCAAGAAACTCGACACTCGCTTCAGGTTTCTCTGTGTCCCCCATCTTCTAAACCCACCCACTTGACCCCTGACCTCTTCAGCAAACCCTTTCTTAGACTCTACTCAGACCTAGTAGAGTGTCCTCAGAGACACTGTGCTCCCAGCAGCACCTGGAGGGCCCCCTATGCCCACACACTGTCCCACACTGGATGGGATCCTGCTTTCTAATTTTTGTAGGATTCACAAGTGCAAAATGACACCTAGATCATTTGAAGTCGCATCTCCATAATTCACATTTAGGTTTTTAAATCCTTCTGTGTATGTGCTGTTCCAATGCTGAAACCTTACATTCTATTTCCTTAGTATCCTGGGCCCTTGTGGCTTGGACCCCAGGTCAGATGACAGTCCTTGTTTTCCCTACCTCCTGCTCTCCTCACACTGTACACAGCCAACTGTCTGAAGCTCAGGCAGGAGTATGGACTCCCTCTGCATAAAGTCCTTCAATAACTGCCAGGTATCCTTCATAAATACACAAGCTTCTCACTTGGACCTTCAAGGCCTTAGAGAATCTGGCTCCAGCTGGCTTTCCAGCCCTATCTCCTCCTTTCCTCTCCCATCAGCAGCCTGCTCCAGATGCCCGCAGCCCTGACCTCACTGCTCACCTGTCTCCATGCTTTGACTCTTCTTGCACAAACCTCCAGTACCCTCCTTGCGCTGCTTGTGGCCCCCTCAAGGCCTGGATTGAATGCTGTCTTCCCTGAGGTCTGTGCTAGCCCAGGCTTCCACCTTCCCTGAACTCCCCAGGGCTTGCCCAGCACGGAACACTCTGCTGATGTTTTTGTCCCATGTGCCCTCATCTATGAAATCTCCCACTGGAGCTCAAGCTCCCGGAGGGCCTGCTATACATTTGACTCATTTCTCCCTGCCCCGCCCCAGTGTTTCCCCCAGGCTAGTCCACACTGCAGGCAGGAAAACCAGGTAGGAGGCTGCAAGATGCCTGAATGCAGAGTGACAAAGCACATCCCTGGGCTGGGAATTGGAAAGGAGAAACAGAGAGGGGGGTACTCAGAAGCACTTTTTGACTGGTTGGCCACGAGAGTTAATGGGAGGAGAGATTGGAGAATACTCCCAGATCCTGGGCTCAGTGTTTGTGGGACAGGCCTCCAGGAGGAGTAGGGGACAGAGGTTGGTTGGGATGCGTTTGTGACTGTGAGGATAGAACCCAGGGCTGCGGAGCACATGGATATCTCAGGATGGGGGCCCAAAAACCCTGAGCCTGAGATGGAGATTTGGGGTCATCAGCATAGAGGTCGCATCCGATGGCAGGGGCATGCATGAGATCACTCAGGAAGGCCAATGACAGCGCCCCTAAGGAGACGAATGTGAAAGAGGTGGCTGGGGAAGACAGAAAGAACGGTCGAGGCTGAGGTCCTGAAAGCCAGGGGGGAAGCATTGCTGTGACTGACTGCCCCACAGTCAGATGCTGCGAGAGAGGCAAGACTGCAGTGCTGAAAGCTAAGTCTGTCCCAGCCCACCCAGCTCAGTGTCCCCTCCTCTTTCGGTAAGAACAATCATCGGGTCTGCTGAACAGGCACAGGCACAGCGCCCCCTCTGGGGGCTTTGTGTAGTGAAAGCCAACTAGCTGGTGTTGACCTTCCCAAGATACCTTTCGTTCGTTCTTTTTTCTTTTTTTTTTAATCCTCACCTGAGGACATTTTCCTTTATTGCTTGTAGAGAGTAAGTGAGAGAAATATCGATGTGAGAGAGAAAAATCCATTGGTTGTCTTCTTGTACGCTCCATGAGGGGAAATCAAACACACAACCTGGGTATGTGCCGTGACAGGGAACTGAACCTGCCACCTTTCAGTATGTGAGACAGTGCTCCAACCAACTGAGCCACAACGGCCAGGGCAGTGCCTTTCTTCCTGAGTTCCAGAAGCAGACCTGCAGGAGAAGCTTGGCCCATGAGTTCCCAACACACCTAAGTCAAACCCTTGTCCCTAATCATTCTGGGTACTCTGCTTCCATCACTTCCTATATCCATTAAAAACAAATTTCCAAGGGGAGGAATAGAAACAGATGTTTGGCTTTTGAACTGGAAGTCAAAAAGGGTAGCCTCCATTTTGTAAAAATAGTACCTAATGGTTGGAATCTCAGGGTGGGGATGAGAGTGGGATGGGAATTAAATAATAGAAAAACACCAGGGGAGTGACTTTATTTTATTCTCCAGACCATAATGTAGCTTTAATGGGTTCTTTGCAAAGCTTAAAGAAGGCCTTGTTGGGTCTCAGACTCTGAGAGGGAGTAATTTAGGACAAGGAGAAGAGCAGGAGACTCTGGGTGTTGCCCTTGGCCTCCACCACCTTGGACTTGGTACCTCCATCCCTTGCATCTGGAAAACCAGCTTCAGCTTCCCCTCCGCCCCCACCTGTTGTTTGGTCAGACTGCAGAAGCCGTCTGCCCAGGCTCCTGGCTCAGTGTACCTTGCACCTAGGGCTCCCCTGCCTGAGCCTCAATAGACAGAGTGAGCCTCACGACGCCACAGCTCGACTTCAGTTCCCACTCCTGAGTGGCATTGTACATCATTCCCAGGGAGCCTGAGCCCTGCCTAGGAGAGAGCTGGATGTTCAGCCAGCGACACTGGGCCTTATTGCACGCGAGCACCACAGTGCCTTCAGGATTGCTGTAGGTGCACTGGTTCCTGGCTGCCCGTTCCTTCGCAGACAGCTCCCAGCTGCCCCGCGGCTCCCTGTCCTCCAGCCCCAAGTGGTCCCGGGTGACAGGGCACACCAGCTGCTCCTTCTTCAAGGCAGGCACCGCCTGGCCCTTCAGGTAGGCAGGACCCGCACAGTAGGTCTGGATGTTGAAGAACCTGTCACTATACTCATGCAGCCAGGTGAAGAGGTAGGCCAGGTGGCAGTCACACTGCCAGGGGTTGCCATGCAGGGCGAGGTTGAACAGGTTGTAGTTGGTGCCGAAGATGCCCTCTGGGAGCGTGGTCAGGAGGTTCCTGGAAAGGCTGAGCACCTCGAGCTTGGACAGGTTCTGGAAGAGGTCTACGTGTAGGGCTGTGAGGTTGTTGCTGCCCAGGTAGAGCTTGGTCAACTCCTCTAGGTCCCTGAAAACACCGGCCGGGAGATGGGTAATGGCATTGTGTGAGAGTGTAAGGGAGCTGAGGTTGCACAGTTTGGCAAAGGCTCCCTCGGAGACAGTCTCCAGCTGGTTGTGGGACAGGGACAGACCAACCAGTCCTGGGGTGTGGGCAAAGAGGTCAGCGGGCAGCATCTGCAGTGCATTCTCCTGTAAGTTCAGGAAGGTCAGGTTGCCCAGGGAGGAGAAGACGGAGGGTGGAAGGTGCCGGATGTCATTGCGCTGCAGCCACAGCTTCTCCAGGCAGAAGAGCTGCGAGAACACTTCCGGGGGCAACTCTGAGATGGAGTTGCGGTCCAGGAAGAGCTCTTGCAGGCTGCCCAGCTTGGCAAACACGCGCTGGGGCAGGCTGGAGAGCTTGTTGTTGCTCAGCCTCAGGGTCTGCAGGCTGCCAAGGGGGTCAAACAGCTCCTCAGGCAGCTGGGCCAGGAGATTGTGAGCAAGGTTGAGGGTCTTCAGGTGTTTCAGAGACTGGAAGAGCCTTCTGGGCAGGGTCTGGAGCTGGTTGTCCTGCAGCTGAAGGGACTCCAGGGCGTCCATGTGGTGGAAGAGGTCCTCGGGTAGAGCCTTCAGGGTGTTGAAGTTGAGGGTGAGCTTGCCCAGTGAGGCCAAGTTGGAGAAGATCTCAGTACTGAAGTTGGAAAAGGCACTGCCGGTGATCTCCAGGTCCTGGAGCCTGGGCAGTCCACCAAAGGCATCTGGCTCAAAGTGGCAGACCTGGGTGTTGAGGAATATTACCTTGGTTAGGCTGGGGCTGCCACTGAAGGCCCTGGTTCCGACCGTGGTGAACGAGGTCTCTATGAAGACCATGTCCGTGGCATGAGGCGGGATGTCCAGCGGGATGGCGGCCAGCGCTTCGTCGGTGCAGAACACCGCCTGCACTAAGCAGTCACACCCCACGGGGCAGGGCCGGGCGAGCCTGGCCAGGAGCAGGAGGCAGGCCCAGCGCAGCCAGGCTCCAGGAAGCATCTCCTAGATCTGCGTGGGGAGAAAAAACAGAAGTGGTGCCTTTACTGAGGGCTGTGCATCTTGGTGACCAGCGCACCAGATGGGGAGCCAGAAGGCGGGATTAGCTCTGTCAGGGAGGCTAGCCTTTTGGGCAGAAGTTTGTGTTTTTAATGGCTTTCGGACTACCTCAAAGCAGTCTTGCAAGGTCGGTGGGACCAGGGTTCTAACCTTTTGACAGCGAGACTGTCACAGCCTGTCCACAGCCACCTTGCCTCTGAGTGGCAGGACCGAGACCCAGGTCTCCTGTGTTCTTTCCAGATTGGAGAAACAGGCAGAAAGGCATGGAAGAGAGATATGAAAGACTACAGGTAGTGTGGAACTTTTAAGATAATAAGTAAAATATGGGCAGGTTATTCCTGAATTGAAAATTTTTAAACCATACTCTTCCCGAGTTTCCAAATATCAGCACTTCCCAAGTTTCCAAATATCAGTACATTCCAGAGTCTAATTATGAAGAGAGCTTACCATCCACACTTTGCGCATCTGCTGAGGGAGAAAACAGCCTCGGTGACAGGAGAACTCTTATCTTGGAACAAGTTTGCAGGCTCCTTGGTACGCCTGCCAAGATGCACTCCTCCTGCCCTCAGCATCCCAGCCCCCCTGGCATGGGGGCCATGGAGCTTCCTACACAATGTGGGCGGGGGTCCCAGATGCAGGGATTCCACAGCCCAGCAGGTTTTGTCTTGGGGGTTTTGTCTTCATTAAGGAAAAAGGACCAGATTTTAGTTTACTAAATATGAATTTTTTAAAGAAAAAAAAAAACACCAGTATCCACTCACAGGTCACAAGTTGGTGACTCAGATTACAGTGTGTTTTGTTTATGTCTCAGTCTTTTTATGCATGGACCATTAGCCAACAAGTAAACATTGAGATGTCACATTAAACGTCTAGATTTCGGGGTGGCTTAGGGACAGTGGACTCCCATTCCTACGTGACAAGACCACCTGGGCTTAGCTGCCCCGTTAGGGCGGGCGCACCTCCCAGGTTGCTGCTGTTCCCACCTGCATGGCTTGCACTGGTTCAGACCCACCCTGTCCCAGCTCTGTGACCTTGGGCTTGTTACTTAATTTGTCTGTGCTTCAACTTTTTATCTGTAAAATGGAGATAATAACAGTGCCTATCGTGTTATGGCGATTGAGGATTAAATGAGTAAATATAGGTAAACGTTTAGATTAGTGTGTGAGATAAAGTGAGCAATTAATAAAACTACGTTAATTATTGGTAAAGGTTGCAAGCCACTATCGTTACAGAAAAAATCACTTGAACACCAAAAAGGTAGGTGGGAAAAACAAAATGCCCTTTAGACAGACTACATTTGAAAGGAAGGGAGGGAAGGAGAGAGGAAAAACCGTCTCGTACCATGATCCTAATTCTCAGTTTACCCATCTGCAATAAGAACTCACAATTGGCCCCTCACTGCCTCTCTGCTGCCCTCTTCCGTCTGCCGCCTCCATCTCAAGATCCAGCTTCAGGTTAAAGGGTTTAACGGAAGCCTCTAGCAAACATCGTGCTCATAAAAACCCCTGCACCCTCCTCCCATTCAGACAGTCAATAACTCTCAGTTTTTCCAGGAGCTTTTCAGCCGAATCAAATAGAGAAGGGACAATTTTTCCCCGAGAAAGTGAGCGCTTCCCTTGAGGCTCCCCTGATGCACACACAGCCGCTGATCCTACACAAAACTCAGGATCCGGACAGACGCCTTCCCTGCCCGGAAACGAGGGCCCTGGTGGAGTACTTCTCTCCCTTAGCACCAGTACAGTGTTCTGAAATGAAGGATGCCCGTGGCTGTCCTTTTCGTGGGAAGACGGCTTGTCCTCTCCCTGAATGCTCAGCGCCCAGCAGAGTATTGACTTATGAGACACTCCGTTAGTGTTGGTGGAACCGAACCCTCCGCAGCTGACAGGTGCCGCCTGGGAGGCAGACCTGCCAGTCCCCAGAATGGTTCAAGCCCAGAGTGAATGACCCCCAGCCAGGCTGGGGGGATGACCTTGAATCCCCACCATCCCTTCAGGAAACCTGGGAGACAGCCGGAGGTGCAGGTGAAAAGGGAGCGTAAACTGCCTGGGAATCACGTGTCCCACCTGCAGAGCCAGCCTGAGAAGGCATCCCCTCTTCCCCGGGTCTGTGCCTCTAACTTGTAATCTACCGTCACTGGGAAATATATGCTTTAGAATTTTCCAACAACAGCAGTAACTTGAGATTCAGAATTTGAATCAAAGTGATGACATCAGTCACACGGAAAATCAAGTGTAAACAAATCAGCTTTAACTCAGGCAGAAGGGGGTGAAGGAGGTGAGGGGGAACCTCTCTGATGTGAGGGGCAGAGCTGAGGGGGCTCTTCCCACCTGCCAGTCCCAAAAGTTCCCACACATACATTTCCATACCCAGTGCAAATCTAGAAGGACCCAGAACAGGGAGGCTTGGGGTCCCAGAGTCACGGCGAGTGGTCCGAGGGCAAACGGCTAAGAAGAAAGGAGCCAGGATCAGTCGTGATGGCCTGAGTTCCAAGCAAGGTGCTCGCTGGGACACCCTGGGTACGGCTTCCATACCAAGACAGTGGAGTGGGTGGGGGCGGGCAGGCCCACTCCTCATATTTGCAGGACCCACAGTCCACCCACACAAGGGACCTGGGCAACTGTCTGTCACCTGTACGTCCCCCCGACTCTCTCCAGTACTGTGAGTAGAGACCTCACATGCACATCTGCGAAGTGGTTGTCTTAAGGAAGATGGACCTGGGGAGACAATAGACTTAAGCCTTGGGTCCTGAGTACTTAAAGCCTGGTTTAAAATGGGGCTGGGTGGCTCAGTTGGTTAGAGCGTCATCCTGTACACCAAGAGGTTGTGGGTTTGCTCTTTGGTCAGGGGACATACCTAGGCTGCGGGTTCAATTCCTGGCAGGGGTGTGCATAGGAAGCAACTGGTCGATTTTTCCCTCTCACATCAATGCTTCTCTCTCACATCGATGTTTCTCTCTCTCTCCCTAAAATCAATGAAACACATCCTCAGGTGAGGATAAAAAAGTAATAAAATAAAATGGGGCATAGCCTCTGATGGGCGTATCCCTTTGGTCTTGCAAACTTCTCACCCCTTGGGGTGTCATGGAGGGAGCAGGGCCAGAATAGGGCCTCAAAAGTTTCAGGCAAGACCCCTCTTGCCCTAGTCTACTGGGCTGGGAGGGAGTAGGGGATGGTACTGGCAGGGAGGATGTGGAACACTGATCATTTCCAAATGACCCACCCCTGATCATTCGCATCAGTCTAGAATGGCTCAGAGTTTGTACTCTGGAGTCAGACAGTCTGGGTTCAAATCTTATCTCCACTCCTTATTAGCTGTGTGGCCTTGACTGAATTACTTAACCTTTCTGTGCTTCAATTTTCTCATCTTCAACACAATGAGCTTCAATACTCCCTTCCTCATGGGGTTATTCTGAGGACCAAATGAAAAAATTCACTGAGAGCTCCAAACCCAGAGCCTGGTCCCGTGTACACTTGGCAGCATCAGCCGCCCTGACTGTTCTGGGTCAGGCCAGTCCCAGCCCCAGCTTTGTCCTGAGTCGTCACAGAGGTTGGCTAGGGAGTAACTGGGGAGATCACTCAACCACCTCATTTACGAGCGAGTGAGGTTTGTAACTGTCTACAGCACTTTTTCTGGCTCTTTCTTCCCAGCCAAGGAAAACGTGTGACTGTTCCGTCCTTGGTTTAGTCAAGTTCAGACTCTAACGACTCTGGCCAGGATGCCTGGACCTGGGTCCCTTCCCCAGTCCACTCTCAAGAGCACGCCACTGGGGACTCTAGAGAGGGAAGTGCCGCTGCCTAGACACTGTGGAGGACAGCCCAGAGGGGCCAGAGGGCTGCAGCCAGGAGACTCCTGCTTGCCATCTGAGAAACCACCTCTGCATTTACGCAGAGACCAGAAATGCCCACAAAAATGTTCCATGCTCTCAGCAAGCCTGGTTTGGGTTTTTGGGGGCGGGGGATGGTTGGGGGCAATTACTGGTTGCAAATGAACTCTTTCCTCTTCTCAAATTGCCTTTGGGTTGGTACATTTCTGTGTGTGCACACGCCAGCCAGTCTACCATCCACCACAGAGTTAATACTCACTCCTTCCAGAGGGTTATGGGAGCCCGGAGCCCCTGCCCACCGCACCCAGGCCCCCGGGGGAGACCTGCTGCTCCCTGGACCTCAGTCTCTTTCCCTCTCCACCCAGAAAAATAAGCAAAGTGGCTGGGGCAGCCAGACCGGGTGTGGGCTCCTGCCTAACCCTACCCGGAGGGCCGGCCCTCCCCAGCCCACTGCCCAGCGGCTCCTGGGCAGTGAAGTAACCCCTCAGAGTCCCAGTTTCTGCATTTGTAGATTAAGAGCAATCATGATAATAGTACTACTAGCTAAATTACAGCATTGTTAGGGTTATTGGGGCCAGTAAACAAAAAGAAAATTTCTCACCCCCTGGGGTGTCATAGCATTGGGTGTGTGATGTCGTGATATAATCAGATATATGTATGTGGTCTTCACCCTGGTTCCTAGCACAGAGCTCCAAAAACCCTCGGAATGTCCTGAGTGAGAAGAGAGGAGGTGTTATTCCTAATAAGCCCCTTTGAACCCACAACTGAGTTCACGTAAATGAGGTGACTCTGGATGGACGCCCCCATAGCTTCAGATTATACTCAAAATATTCGCTGTGATTGTCTCTGAGCAATAGGATTGTGGGTGATTTAATTTTCTTTTTCCTTTTGCTAAATCATATGCTTTGTGCACTTTTAAAGTAAAAAGGAACTACTTTCGTAACAAGATTGAAAGTTACTATAAAAATTAAGATAACTGAAACACATAGCACAGTTCCAGGCGCCCAGCAGAGGCATTCTTGATTTCTCCTTTCTCAGAGTTACAATGTCAGGGCTCCATGGAGCTCGTCCATCATGGTCATAGCATTCCTGAAGGGAAGACAGCTCACATTCTGAAATACGAGGGGTTGTGAACCCGGCACAGAGAAGACGCCCCGGCCGGTGTGCTGAGTTGGACTGAACACCTGCCTGGCTGGCTCTCAGCCCGACTCCCCCTGTGTCAGTGGAGGTCGGATTCCCGTGCTGCTCCCTGCTCCCTGTTCCCTGCTCCCTGCGGGCACGCAGGCAGGTCACTCCTTCTTCCTAAGCCTCAATTTCTTCATCCATAATTAGAACCCTATCCCTTCGTGTTAAATTCGTACTCAAGTGATGCTCCATATGTTAAATTAGGCAGTCAATATAAAGCATTTAACACAGTGCCTGACAGACAGCACATGTTCAATAACAGGTAGCAGATCATACTCTTCATTCCCAAAGTGATGCTGTGCTTTACTGCCTGAACCAGCACGCTTCTGGAAATCAGAGGAGTGCTACTGATCATTGTGCCAGGGTGACAGGCACACACTGGGTGGGACAGGCCAAGCCCAGACAGTGGCACCCTGCTTGTTCCCATCGCACCCCATTCACTAGGAGCTCCCTGAGTGCAAGGACCAGGTTGTTTTCATCTCGGAATGCCCCCACCTCGACTTGCCTCTGGCCTCATTCAGCCCAGCATCATCCTGGGGGAGGGCTTCTTCTTCCGAGGCAGGGGGACAGGGATACTTCAGTTTGCTGGGAGTTGGGGACATGCTCTGGAGCCTAGAAGGAGTGGCCAGCTCCCGGCCTGCCCCTCATCCAGGACTCTGGATCCCTCCCACACCCCTCAGACCCAGGAGCCCCAGGGGGACTCTAGGAGACCTACCGTGCAGGGCTGGGCGGGCGAGGACCTACTGCCCCGGCTCTTCCTTGGGAGCAGAAGGGTGCGTGGTGTGGTCTGCGGTCAGCGTGGGCCCTGGAGCTGATCAAAGTTCCAGGAAGTGGTTCCACCCCTCACGTGGCCTGAGTATTCCGGGAATGTCACCCAGGTCAAAGGAGATCAGAATCTGGGACAAGGACTCTGAATATTACAAAATGATCCCAAACAGCTCCCGTACGTGGGCAGATCGCCAGTGGGGCCAAAATCCACCTAAGGTCACAGTCTAGGCACCCTTAGGACACCGGGGAACCCACCAGACCATAGAAAGTTCCCAGTAGGCCCCTCCAGGAATGAGACCTGGGACCAGAGGCCCACACTCACACCCCTGCTTGTGAAAGGCCGGGCTGGTCCCCAGAGCCAGACCTCCACTGGAGAGCCAGCCCTGGGCACCTGCCTGGCTCTCAGCACCAGGGGCGAGTCTAAGGAAGTTGTGGGTTTATTATTTAGTCTGTTTGTTTGCTTGTTTGCTTAATAAACTAACTTTCTAAACCTTTTCTGCATTAAAAAAAAGAAAAAGACTTGAGGTGGATTTTAGCCTAACATCGAGAGGAACATTTTCCCCTTATTCAGGGATGACAGTTGTTTTGAGAGGCAGTGATTTTCCCGTCTGTGGAGCCAGTCACACAGGGGCTGCAGAATGAAGTGAAGAGCATGTGTGCATGTGTGTGCATGTGCACGTGTGTGTGAGTGTGTCTGCAGGGGTGCGGGGCAAAGGGATGACCTAGCTAAGAAATCTCAGATCATTTTCAATGCCCAGATTCTGCCATTGAAAGTACTCTCTTGGCTTTTAAACTTACTGCGTGATATCCATATTTTTGACACTCTTTTAAATCCAAACTAATATATATTTTTTGCATATGAGCAGATTTCATCAGCCAAAGTGCAAAGGCCTAATTGAGGGTGGCAAGGAAGCATTTTTCTATGGAGACACAATATAAGCCCACACTGTGGCAGAGAAGCAAGGAGTGTGGAGGAAGAGGGAAAGGCTGGGAACTCTCGGCCCCACCCTCAGTAGCGCCCAGGATGGTGGGGCGGGATGGTGAGGGTAGGGGTGAGTGCACCTCGGCAGGAGACTCACAGCTGGGCTGAGGGAACAGGTCCGGGAGGCGGCAACGCAGGCCTGCAGAAAGAGAGCGGTCTGATCGCCAGTGTCCGGGGAACAACAGGAACTCGGCATTCCACAGGTCTGGGTGTGGGCCCTGGCTCTTCAGCTCACGAGCCAGTCCTTGCACAAGTTATTTCATCTCTGCAAGTCTCTTCATCCTCGTGTGTGAAATGGGCATGGTGGGGGCCTGGAGAGGCATGTGTGTGCACACGTGTCAAATTAAACTACAGGTATGTGCAGCTGGAAGGACATGTGTGTGTACGTGGAGGCACGACTTGCCTTCAGAACTTCAGAAATCTTACGGGAGATCAGGTGAAGGTTCTAACTCCTTCTCCCATTATCCAAAATTCCAGAAACCTGTCTGAGTGGGCAGGTGCAATGGTTAGGGAAGGATGACAAGGCCCTGTCCCTAGTCTTCAGAAGGGTCTGGCCCCCTGATATGGTGAACACACTTCTGACTACTCTCTGGGTCCAGTCTCCCGAAACAGGCTTCCCGCTGGCAGAAGGGGCCTAAGAACTAAGAGATGCAGGAAAATATGGTTCAAAGCCCCTTTCCTGGGCATGGTGATGGGGCATAGGAACAGCAGAGAGGATCAGCTTTCCCTTCACAACTGGAGCTCCGCCAACAACTGCGACAGCCCCTGGAACCTGGAGACGTGAAACAGTCCTGGGGCCACCGAGACACTGGGAGGGAGTCACCTTCATTCAGATGGTGTCTTCTGAGAGGCTCTGACTCTCTGAGCCTGGGGCTAAGCACGGGTACAAGTCAAGAGGTGCAGGGTGGTCCTACCCGAATTGGCCTGTGTGCGTGTGCATGTGCGTGTGCATGCATGGGCACATTAAAAGAATACTGAGTGAACCTGAGTGCCTTTCTGGTGACATACAAGAAACTCCAGCCGGGGAGTCCAGAGGTCTGGCTGTGTGCAAGCCCAGCCACCAGTTACCTCCTACCTTGATCACACTTTCTTCACCCATAAAATGAGTCAAACCTGTTCATAAGGCCCCTTCCACTCACAGTGGCTATAGATACTTTTGTTATTTCACTTTTGGTCCCCGTTCACTTTCCAAAGCCCTTATCCCAGCCCCGAATCTGTTCTCTGTGAGGAGCCGTCTGTGCGGATCAGTCCTGCACACATGTGAGCAGAGGAGAATTACCAGGGGTGAGACCCCACAGCCAAGACATCCATAGGACAGCACGTGTTCTGTGTATACCATTTATTATTGATTCTGTACACCAAATTATTGATTCTGTACACCATTACAAGCAGCATCCAGCAACGACAGAGCCCCGGCAAAGATGGACCCCAGCCCTGCCCACCAGGGTTCATACTCTATAAAACCCCGGGGACCTAGAAATCTCTAAATGCATCAGTCACCAAGCTCCTGGGATTATTTGCAATGATTCTCTAAGGAAGGCAAACATGATCTACTTTGAAGGCAGCATGAAGGCACCGGGTTGGTGAAAACAATCCATCCTTAGGGGAAGGAGACAACTCAGACTGGGAGGACTTTGGCCCGGAGAACACCTGCCCACCCTCTCTGAAATGGGTTCCTCCCGAAGACCACCACCACCTCCTCAACAACCCAGATTCAGTTCTGACTGTGGGTCTGTGGGCTGAATTCTCTGAGAGGTTTGCAGCAAAAGGCTGGGATACACCCGCTATCTGTTAACCAACTCTAGTCATCTAGTATCTTGAGCTGTCTGTTCTCCAAAAGCTTCCTGAGTTTAGAAATAGATTCCTGCAACTGCTCTACGTGGCGTCTGGAAGGCCGTGAAAACCGTCGTTGCCCACGAAGAGTTCTGAGAACTGTGCTGTGCCTTTAAATTCTAAGGAAGGAGACCATGTGCACACAGCCCAGCAATTTCCAAGAGAGGGGCCAGTTTTTCCTTAATGGATGGATGAGGTTAATTTTTCCCTGTATTTACAAAGTTTTTGGTCCACACAGTACCAAGTGAGGTTTCAGTGGTTAAGACTCTGGGGAACAACAGGAGAGTGACTCCCGTTTTCTTTGGTTTAACGACGAAAGCCCAGGACAGGCCATGAGGTCTTGTGCGAAGTTTAAAGAGACAAGGAAAACCCGCGGCGCATTGAATAACGTTGCGGAAGGTCGGCAGCTTTAGACCCTACCACAAGGGGATAAGCTGGTGGTGCTCATGCGCAGGGGTGCTGCGAGGGTTAGAAAAGAAAATGCCTGTTAAGTGCTTTAAAGGGTAACTATGCACAGTAAGCATTTCTGAAAAACACTGGTTCCAGCTGGTTTTTATTATCTTTCCTCCCACATTGAGCCTCCACTCCACATGCAGGCTACTAGTACTGGCAAGCCGACCTAGAACCCAGTGAGGAGAGAGGGAAAGTGAAGTGGACTCTGTGCCCTGCCTCAATATTGGGTGGCAGGGGGTAGGGGTGGTGGCCAAGTGACTCACTCCAGCTCTGGGATGTGAGCAAATGCATTGTCCTGTTGGAAAGAAAACTACCCAGCTTTTCTGGCAGCTCCCTGACCAGACAACATGGTTCAGAGAAGCCGAAAGACCTGTCAAGGAAGAGGAGGCTGGATGGCTCCATCCAATCCACTCTGATTGCAGAAAGGAGCAGGCAAGCGCGGAAAGCCCAGTAAAGGGTCTACTACCCCCACCTGCTCTTGGGTGTGGTCATCTGAGCACAGCTGCCCCCAGGCCAGCTTGGGCTCAGGGACACAGGTTGATATCGTGGGCCAGAGAGGAAGGCACTCCAATGTCATAGCCAATGCTGGAAGTACCCAGGGGTTCAGTGTGCAGGACACACTGGATGAAGAGGACCCTTTCCCACTGCTCTGCCACTGCTGGCGCACTTGTGCCGTTGAACAATGAGACACTGGCACCAACTCATAAGGAGCACCTTGAGGAAGGCAGTTCCAAACCATGCTTCCTGTCTGAAGCAGAGAAGGCTGAACTTCCCTCTCTGGCCTCAGGACCAATAATGCAGACTACTATCGGTGGAATGATGCTCATGCCCCAAGCTCTGAGCTCACTTCCTTCCAGGCCCCAGCAAGCCTTGGTACATGTCTACCAGTTACTACAAATATTTTGAAAACATTTTGGAGACCTAGATTTCCCCTGCAATGTCTTTTGCCTCTGACAAGCTCTCTTCCCCAGATTCTCTGGAACAGAGAGTAAAACGCTACCAACAGCACTAGTTCTGGTGCACATCTCTTTCTGCCCTCTTTTGGGGACCTGTCAGCATCATTCTGCTAAGGCCCAAGGAGATTTGTCCTATGGGGCAGAAGAAACCAGTAAGAGCCAGTCAGGATTAATGGCAGATCCCCAAATCTTTATAGTGTTGGTTATAGTTCTTTCCTGGGAAGACATGGACACCTGAAATTCTCCATTTAAAACTCTTCTAAATCAGTAGACCAGTTGTCCACGGAAAGATATTCATCTCTGTGAACATAATTTACTAGTGTGAATATGTATGTAGAAGGAAAGGCAGCAAGGGCTGCTATTCCTGTGATTGTAACTCAAGGGGAGAATAAGTAACAGAAGAAGAAACAACTCTTATCACCAGACCCCAGGCAAGAGTTGCTCCAGAGAGCCCCCAGGCCCAGTGTGACTTATTTGCAAATCCTGACATTTCCTAATATATGTAAGAATTCTGAAGTTCAGTTTCTAGCTGACTGTAATGTTGATGGAGAATTTCACCACCACATAAGAGTTATTGCTGGGTTCCATTACACTTGGCTGTTCAATGGAAGGATCTCATCTCTGAACTATTTCACTTCCCCCAAATGGGGGGTGAAAATTAAAAACAGATATAGGCATATCATGCCCATAAAAGGTTGAAGCAGAAGGGCCTCCAGTGAACAGCAGACAGCTTGTTGGCAAGGAAGGGTATGTGGTTGTGTGAGCCTCCACAGTTGAGATACTTCTGACCTGGCCAATCTGAGTGCCTCAGGGCCTGGGGATTTAATAAAATCTTCTGTCCTGGCCCAAGTGTACTCACATCTTCTCCTCTGCCCCTGGTAGCTAGATCTTTGCAAGGGCTGACTGGGAGGAGAGGCGTTGGAGAGCCCACCCTGGCCCACAGGGAGCCAGTTCCCAGGGAAGCACATACCATCTCCATAAGCCCCAGTCTTCTCCAGTAAAAGCCCAGGATAAGGGATACTGGTGATATCCTGTTTCTTGATCTGGATGCTAATTACAGGGTGTGTACAGTTTGTGAAAATCCATCAAACCGTATACTTTTATGCTCCCACTTTTCTGTATTCATGTTATCCTTCAATAAAGGGTTAAAAGAGAAAAATCCTAGGAGTAGATACAAGGAACCACAGGTACCAGGCTGCTTTCTCCACTCAGTACCAATAAGCTGATTTTAGCATTTTTAGGGGTCATAAATTCTACATGATTTTATTCCTTAAAGGACTAAAAATTTAAAAGCAAAGTTTGAAGCTTGGAAACATCATTCCCTAAAAGGCTGAACTGGTTGCACTGGTGCCTTTCCTCCTTTTCCAGATAAAAAGCACAAGAGATGCTGATGGTGGCTCTATCTCTGGAAACTGAGTAACAGCCTCCTCCCCTCTCTCTTTCATAGCATCCTGAGAGCCAGGGTGCTTGGCAGTTCTTAAGAAACCAGCTCAATGGTTTGAAGTCTTCTTTCAGGAGCAGACAATCACAGGAGAACTTCATTTGAAGTGACAGAGTAGAGCCATGCCACAAACAAGAGGAGCAAAAGAAGGGAAATCAACTTCCAGAGTGGTTGGGAGAGAGGCTGTCCCAGTGGAGAACTACTTCCACAAAGTGAGCAGGCATGCGATGAGTGAGTCTACAGAGGCCAGCAGGGGTGCGGGCACAGGAAAGGTTGTTCTCAGAGGAGATCTGGTGAGGCTTTGGAGGAAGGGCTTTCTTCTAGGAAGCCCAGCGGTGTGAACTGGAAATTTTGCAGGGTTGGATCTCTCTGGTGGTAAGAAGGTCCTACAAGAGCAAGTCAGGAAAAGATGGGGGTGCCTTTCTCTCAGGGACCAGAGAGAGGGAGCAGGGGATGGCTCTGTGGACCCAGGGGCGAGGAACGAAGGATGAAATTCCCAGATCCTCCAGCAGTTCCACCATTCCCTAGCCCTGCCTCCAGCCTGCCTCTTTAACACTCATTGGGTGCCTTCATCTGCATCAGAACTGCATGGCTCCTCTCCTTACAGCAGCAACAGCAGATGCAGGCAGCCAGGGAGCAGGCCAGGGCAATGATGCCAATGACAATGGCAGCAATGGCCAACCCACTCTGGGCCCTGGTCATGCCCACATTGCGGTCTTCAGTGTCCTCAGTGATGGTGGTCAGATCAGTGAAGTCCTCCACGGTGCTGATGAACTGAGTGGTGGAAGAGGTGGAAGTGGACTCAGTATAGCTGGGGGTATTTGGGTACTGTGGTGTTTCTGGGTAGCTGGGCACCTCGGGGATCACCGGAACCTGGACACTGGGGACAGCAGTGTTGATGTTGACAATGATGAGGGACTGGCCTCGGACGTTGGCTGGGCTGAAACACACTGGGAGGGTGTCTGTCCCCAACCTGGATTTGCTGAGCAAGAGCCAGTTGCGGAGTGGAAGGATGTCTGAGTCACACCTCCAGGGATTGTCATAGAGGCGAAGCTCACATAGGTTCCCCAGGTGATCGAAGATGCCCACTGGAAGGTTCTCCAGCTGGTTGTTCTGCAGCTGGATGGTCATGAGGCCATTGACATTAGCGAAGATATTCCCTGGAAGCTGTCTGAGGCGGTTGTTCTGCAGGGAGATGTTCTGCAGGTTGGTCAACATGCGGAAGACATTCCCATCCAGCTCCTGCAGCCCATTGGTATGAAGGGACAGCTCTCGCAGGTCTGTCAGCCCATTGAAGGCACCGGGGGAGATGTGGCTGATCTGGTTGCGACTGAGGATCAGGACCTGCAACTGGCGGAGGTTACTGAAGATGTTGTCAGGTAGAGAAGTGAGGTGGTTGTCATAGAGCCAAAGCTCTCGAAGGTTGTGCATGGGCCCAAAGATCCCTGGAGAGAGCTCCTTCAGGGAATTCCCAAAGAGTGTGAGACGGTTGAGCTGGGGCAGCTGCATGAAGATACCAGGGGGGAGCATGGAGATGTGGTTGTTGGACAGATAGAGATTCTGGAGGTTACGGTTGTTGTGGAAGAGGCCAGGGGAGAGTACACCAATCTGGTTCTGCTGCAGGGCCAGTTCCTGAAGGTTGCCCAGCCCATCAAAAGTGCCTACGGGGATGTCTGAGAGCCTGTTCTCACACAGCCGGAGGACCTGGAGGTTGCCTAGCCGCTGGAAGACTCTGGGCGAGAGTTGGGTGAGGCTATTCTTGCATAGATTGAGCTTGTTAAGAACCACCAGGTGGTCAAAGATACCGTCAGGGATGTGTTCCAAGTAGTTGCCATGCAACTGCAGCTCCTTGAGGTTGCTGAAATGGGTGAAGTGTGCTGGCTGGATCTGCACCAGCTGGTTGCTGGAGAGAAGGAGCGACTCAAGGTTGTCCAGGCCCTGGAAGAGGTCGATAGGCAGGACCTGAAGCTTGTTGTTGGCGAGGCTGAGGTAACGCAGTGAGCCCAGGTTGCGGAAGGCACCAGGCATGATTTGGGACAGCTCATTTTTCTCGATCCTCAGGGCGATGAGGGCTGAGATGTTGAGGAATGGGGACTCATTGAGTTCGGTGATGTGTGTGTTGAGGATCTGCAGGCTCATGGCATTCCAGGGCAGAGGGGTAGGCACTACCACAATGCGTGACCCCGTGCACTCCACCTGGGAGGCCCTGGAGCAGGTACACTCACTAGGGCAGCCATAATAGGCCAGCCCAGCACCCCAGACTTGGCAGCCCACCAACAAAAGGAGATAGTGTTTCAGTGGCATGGCCTGTGCAAGGGGAGAGAGCACATGAGTCAGAGTCATATCACCAACACTGCAATAGGTTTTAAGCCAATGTCAATCTTCATTATCAAAAACTAGCTTGCCTTTGAACCCCATCACCACATACCCAATTTCTGTTCCCAATGGTCTGGTCAGTGAGTCTCTTTGCCTTCCCCCACACCTCCCTACTTCCATGCCTTTGCCCAGGCCATCCCCCTCACTAGGAGTGCTCTTCATCCTCATCCAAATCTTTCTCATACTCCCAAGTCTAGCTCAAAGGCAGTCACCTCCAGGAAGCCTTCCCAGTTTCCATGAGTCAACATTAGCTACCCTCCATGCAGGTGGTCTTCCCAACCTCCACTGTGGCCCACACCACAGCTGGCTCTGAATGACATTTGTTCCCCTCTGCCTCCTTCATTAGTCAATAAGCATTTCAAGGGCAAGGATGTTCATCTTTCATCTCTATAGGTTCCTTAAGGCAGGAACAGTATCTCATCCACCACTGTATCCCTCACAGAACCTGAACTTTCTATTTGGACATAGTTCCTCAGGAGAGATGGGAGGAAATAAGGACAAGTAAATAGGGTCTGAATCTGGGGAAAGGTGTTAAGGCCACAAACATGGTGGCCTGCCGGGAGGAGACATGGCAGCCAGCAGAATGAGAGCACTGTGCTGATCTGGTGGGAAAGACCCCAGGAAACCAGGCTTTTCCCTCCCTGGGTCCCCCAACCTCCTACCCCACTCCACCCCTCCCCATCCCACCCCACGACCACTGCCAACAACCTGTCTCTTTGCTAATGTGTTTCACATGTGCTCCATCTAGGTTTATTTCAAACGGCCTTTCCAATAAAAGGATATTACCTGCACCACCTCCTGTCTTGATGGAAGGGGCTACTGTAACAGCCTCTGCCTTCTGGGGGCTAGTCCACAAAGAAACATTGAATGGCCTTGAGTAAGTCCCAAAAACTTAGGATGCACTTTGAGCTAAAAGGTGGTAGGTCCAGATGCTCCTGTAGGCATGGTGGTGATCTGGGAATGGGGCCAAATTCACAAAGGTTTGGTGTTTTGAGGTCAGGGATGATGATAACTTTATATACATATAAAATGTACAGGGCATGGAGACATGGCACATGAAGACTGGTCCCTGTACTGAATAGCTATGGTCCACTATCCAGCTGTTTGACCTTGAATGAAGTGTGAGGCCTCCTAGCTCACCTTCATCATCTGTTAAGTAGGGATGGTAATCTCTGCCCCATCTTGAGGTTGTTGTGAGGAGCAAATGGGAGACTGAATGTTAGATTGTCTGTGCAAATATGTGCAGCCATTCCTGGCTCATGCACGACATAAACTTCATAGTCAGGAAGGCCTCAAAGTGCTTCTGATCTTGGCTTTCTTAGTCAAGGAACTAAGGATTTCTGTGTGTATGTAGAGCATCTGTACTTTCTTTTTTTTTTTTTTTTAAGATTTTATTTATTTATTTTTAGAGAGGGAAGGGAGGGAGAAAGAGAGAGAGATAGAAACATCAATGTGTGGTTGCTGGGGGACATGGCCTGCAACCTAGGCATGTGCCCTGACTGGGAATCAAACCTGCGATGCCTGGTTCGCAGCCCGCGCTCAATCCACTGAGCTATGCCAGCCAGGGTGCATCTGTACTTTCTATCTGAGGTTCAAAGGGGTCTCTAACTTGCAAAGGGTTAAGAACTGCTGATCATACATTCCCATCAGTTTATGGGGAATGTGGGAAGCAGGGAGACTGAGGCTCAGAGCGTAAAGCCCAGAGTTCCAAGTTCCTGGGCGAGTACTTTGACTGTTAAGGCAGCGCCTCTCCTTTTTAATGAGCGAAAACCCTGAGTCAGAGGAAGGAGTTTCAGATGAAAGCATATGAAGCATAAACTGGCTGGGTGGAGAAGGTATTTCTCTGGTTTCAATTTGTTCCCCTGAACTCATGGAGTCCTGAGTCTGGCCCATAACTCAGAATAATCCAGGCTTTTCAATCCAGCTTCAGCTCAATGTACCCCTTCCTTGCCTCCCAACAAGCTTACTCTGAAGACAAAACACACCCATACCTTGATTGCTTCACTTGTTCATAGCCCATCCAAGCCCTAACCTTCTGTACATTTGCGTTAAAGGCTCAATTAATTATGTAGAGCAGTGGAGAAAAGAAAGAAAGAATAATAACTTGGCCAATGAAGTCCAGTGCAAAGACATGGGGCCAGATTAAGCCATGGACACATCTAAAAAAGAAGAACTTATGTAGACAAATGTCAGGTCCAGTCTTGAGAACAGAACATAAACAGCCTACACAGGGGTCAGAAAGGGGGACCCAACATTCACCCCAGGGAAGAGACTTATTGATAGTAACAAAAAACGGAGACTGCCCACAAAAGTGAGCGTGATCTCAGACTGCACTAAGAGAAGTACTAAGTGTAGAAAAAAGAAGGGTGTGCTCTGACTCTGCACTGCCCTGGTTAGGCCGCATCCGGAGTGCTGTGCTCAGTTCCACCCTGAGCTTCAAGCAGGGCAATGACAAACTGGTCTCTTGAAGGCCTTCGATGGTGAAGGGACCCAGAAACCAGACGCCCCTTGGAGAGATGTACGAAAGGCGAAGCTCTAATTGTTGCTGGCGGCGTACTCGGCAGCACTTACACTCCTATAACCAGCACGCTTCAAAACGGTGTCACAGCCCGCGTCAGAGACGTGGGCACTAAATTAAATGCTCACAACCTGGCAAGGCCGGGGCAGTCTCTGTGGTTTCCCCACCTGTAAATGAGGGTACGGATGAGGTACCCTCTGAGGATCCATCTCAGACCCTCTCTGAGTCTGCACTGTGCGCCTAGGGAGGGGGCATCAGCCAGCCCCAGGAAAGCCCAGTGCCAAGGCAAGGAGGAGGGGAAAGATAATTCCCTATAGGAACAGAGCCACTGTTGTTGAAAATGTACCATACTCATCTTGACAAATATTGCAAGAATTTGCAGATTTTCCTTTTTATGAATCCTCATACATACAGAGCCCACCCTATCAGCCGTTTCCTGTTTCCCGAGCTTGTTACTGCCACAGGTGGTACTGACTGCTCCAGACGACTCCGAAGAGCAACCCCCCCAACCCTTGCTGCAGAGCCCTCAAAGAGGGAGGGGCTGCAAAAAAACGGAACTGGACAGCCAACGAGGCCCTGGGATTTTCAGCAAGCCCCGCAGGCAAAGGCGGCAGCCCAGGCCCTGGGCAGCCCAGCACACAGCAGCCTAATAGCCCACGCCACCCAGCACCGCTTGGCAGCCATGACAAATGCCACTTAAAGACCCACAAAGCTGCCCTAATTACACCCTCCTCTCCCAGGCGGCAGAATGCATCCTCAGTCACTGCAGCGACTCCTCCAACCCCTGTGCCGGGAGGAGGGAGGGGCACAGCCTGGCGTCTGGCGCTGGCTGGGGAATTCAGAGAGCTGAGCAGACAGGAGCTCACCTGGGCACTCTGAGGCAGTCCCTCCCCGGGAGTAGAAGCGCTGGGAGCAGGCGCTCTGGCTGTGGGTCTCTTCAGCAAGAACAGCCTGTGATTCATGAACAAAAACCTAATTAGCCTTGAAGCCCTGTACTTTGTTGGTTGGTAGGTTGGGACTTTGGGGGTTTAATACCATCGTTGACATCCCCTAAACACAAGGTTCCCTGGGAGGAGACGGCTTCTTCCATCAGTGCCATGGAGCTGAGCTTTTGGAAAGAGCTGGGAGACGAATGTGTTACTCTGGTCTTGATACTAAGCTTAAGGGTGAGTTTAGGCAAATTCCCCAGGCTTCAATTTCCCCTCCTTAGAAACTTCCAAAGGACCTCGGCAGCTCTGATATCTTCTAACTGGAGACAGAAGGGAGATTTGACCCGAAGCCCCACCATCTTCTTTATCCCTCCTTCATTATAGGCCACAGCAAACTGCCAGCAGTGCCGTCTGGCCCAGCCCCACCTTCATGCCAGTGCTTGAGGAGCTTGTACCCATCTTCCAGGCCCCCTTTGTTCGAGGCAGGACAATCCCACTTGTCGAGCGGTGCGCCTTCACAGTGCCAATGGCCATTTCATGGTACCCGAGACCTGGGAGAGGCCTTAGAGAGCCTCTGGTCCTGGCCCCTCCCAATGCACCCGGGGAAACTGAGGCCCAGAGAGGGGATCTCCCTCCCTGGCCTATGCCCTATCCCCACCCAGGTCTCCCTAAGCATAGCCTCATCTGCAGTGAGAATTTGCCCTGTCCAGATGGCCGAAATGACAGGTTTGGAATTGTTGAGGGATGTCTCTTCCCCTCACCCTGCCAGCCAGTGTCCACCTCGATCAGCCCTCTTATAGGTGCTAAGGCCTAAGGGTCCAAAGGCACGGTCTGGCTGGGAGGCTCAGTGCATGCAGACCTCCCCATCTCACTAAAGAGGGGTAACTGCCCCACCCTCATATCGGTACATAAAAATCACCTGGAAGTGCCTGGGAAGCTTGCTTGCTTCATAGAACTAATCTCACAGTGTTGTAACTATGAGGATGAGATGAGTAATACATGTAAAGCCCTTAGATTCATTCTTGGCACAAAATGAGTACTCAATAAATGTTACTTACAATTACTGTTCATTCTGCCGTGGAGTAAAATCAAGGTCTCTGGAAGCTCCACCCACAGAGATGCCGATCCCCAGGTCTGAAGGGCCCAAGATCCCCAAGACTTTGCACATTTAACAAATTCCCCAAATGACTGTAATGAAGGTGTCCACAGTCCACACTCAGAAGCATGACTCAAGGCCTAGCTCAGCTGGGACCCCATTGTCACGATCTGCATCATTTAGTGCCAAGAACTGAGAGACTGACCCAGGATCGGAAAGGCCAAGGGGCAGGCTGCAGGCCTGGCCAGCTCCCTGTATCACTACTTCCTCCAGTGGCCTTTCCTGCAACCCCATCAGGAATCCAGGCTTTGTGCTACGTTAAACCCAGCAGTAGAAGCTGCTGTCAGAGGCAGAGCTTAGAGCCCAGAGCTTTAGAGGTGAAAGGGCCTTTTGAGACCACCCGGTCAAACCACATGGTCATTTTATATATGGGAAAACTTAGGGACCAGGAGGGAGGCGGGGACTTGCCCAAGACCACATCATCAGTTAAGGACTCCCAAGATCAGGGCTCTACCTGAACCTCTGAACCTTGTCACAAGCCTTCAGGACCTTGTCAACCATGTGCCTGGCATTGCCTAAAAGGGAACTAAAGGTGGCTTTGCTCTCTCTGTTCTAGAATGACCTCAAGCTCATATACAATCCACCCCCCAGCTGCCCAGCATTATGAGAAAAGGTCAAGTTGCAGTTGCTCTCCCAACCTCCAGGCTATACGGTTTGAGGGGTGTTCTGCCTTGGAGCTGCTCTGGTGTGTGTGTTTGCTCAGTTTCACCTGTGTGGCCTGGAAGTGGAAGGGAGGAACAGAAAGGGTCACCACAGGAGTTGATCTCCATGCACAGCCCCATTGAGGGTGGTACCCGGTTTTGGAATGCTCTACCCCAAACACAAAGCACCCCAGATCCCCAAGGGAAGACTGGCCACACCCTCATCCCGACCTGAATCAATTGTTGACTCCATCTGTTCGAACTTCCAAAATATTGTTCATTTGTTTAAAAAAGAAAATGAGTAAGAAAAAGCAAGTCTTTTCCAGCCCCAGGGTTAGAGAGAGAGGGCTTCCTGCAGAGGCCCAAGTAGGGCTGTAATTAGCTTGGCAAAAGCAGCAAGAGGTACTGGCGAACTTGCCAGCCGAGCAGGGAGACGCTCCCACTCAGGGCTTTCATTAAAGAAGTCATGGGTGACAGCCCCTTCTCAGGGTAACACCTGGGGGCCTGAATTGGATAGAAATGGGTCAGCCCCTCATCAAAGCGTCTTGGAAATGGTTTCCAAATCCAGTGTCCCAGAAGTCAAGGGAGGCAGTGAAACCAGAAGCTGCAGCCCATCTTTCATGGTCAGGGTTTAGGGAAGCAAATTGCCATGTGTAATCACAGCCTCTGAGTGTTTGCTGGCAGGATCGACTTGGGACCACGTCTCTCCCATCTCTTCCTATTTCTCTACATCTGGATCTACTCCCGCCTGTGCCGCACCCTCACCCCCATCCCCATTTACTGAGCAAACCCAGGTAATGCCCCTGGACCTGCAGAGAACCTTCAGTGGGTGCCCTGACTTTCTGCCAGGTCTGCTCAGAACCCTTCGCCCTGGCCCAACCTCTCTCACATGCTAGTCCCATCACTGCAGAGCCCGCCCAGCTGACTCAGGACCACAGGCAAATGGGCCTGTCTGGCCCTGAATGCATCCCAGATGTTCAGCTGATGCAGAGTAAAAGAAAGACAGCCATTTAGAGAGTTTCTAAATTCGGAGCCAGTGGCACCAACACATCCTCTGAAAGCCTCCTGAGATAGGGTGACATAATCCCGGATACCCCGAAGGAGAAGCAGGAGCATGGCAGACAGGCATCCAGCACCTTCAGCCTGGGTGATGTGCCATCCAAGAGTCGCAGCCTGCTCTAAGGCGACATACTTGGCCCTGGAGGTAGACTGTCTCTCTCACACTTTGGCACAGGTGGGCTCTGGAAAGTTCTGGTTTTCCACTGTTGGTTCTTTGGCTTCACTCCTGACTCTACATTTGAGCAGAGATGCTGGTAAAGGTACAACGATCACAATTTTTTAAAAAAAATTCTCACCCAAGAGGGGAAGGGGGGAAGAGAGTGAGGGGAAAACATCGATGTGACAGAGAAACATCGATGGATTGCCTCTCATTCATGCCTAGATCGGGGACCAAACTCGCAACCCAAGTGTGGGCCCTGATGGGGTATAGAGCCCACAACAGCCAGCTGAGCCACACGGACCAGGGCACGGCAGTCCCAATTTCATGCGCGCAGCACCTGCATCAAACCCATCCCAGCCCTGACTCTCCCTGCTGGAAGCTGGCAGTCCCAGCCACACCCCCGGCACTGGCTGGCAAGCGGGGAGCTGCCAGAGTTGGGTCGCTTAAGCCCCACACAGACTCAGAACCCAGGTCAATTCTGAGTCCACAGCTGAATTCGACTGAAAAACCAGGCACCAGCCCATCTGCTCTTGAGGCAAGTGTAAGCATGAAAAGAGGACAGATCCTGGCCTGGGAAAACCCCATGAAGCAAGGTCTCAGGGGTCCTGTACAGACCCAAATGCAGGGCAGGCCGCAGGAGGCCACCCCAGAAAGTGCCAGGGAGAAGGACGTGGGTTCAAATAACCTGAATCTTAAGAAAAGAAACTTTCCCCAGAGGAGTTTGTATCAGAAAACAGGTAACTCATTGGGTAACTCGTTTGATAACTTGGTCAACTTTCAATATGTCTTGCCGGGCTTTAAAACGTCTTCTCAGCACCCCAAGTTGACACCATGGGACGGTTAGGGCAAGTGAAAGCTGGTCTCAGATGTGCAGGCGGGGCTGGTGGCCCCAGACACACTGGGCAGTGCGAGGGCGGGCTAGACACCCTCCAGCGCAGGCTCTATTTGGCGGCATTGAGAGCATCCTCAGACACCACTCCAGCCCTGCCCCTTCTGGAGATGCTCCCAAGAGGAGCAGGGTCAGCCCCAAATGGGGGTGGGGTATGACAGCCAGGTCTTTCCAGGCGGGCAGAGGGGAGCAGGGAGAGACAGGGCTGGCCCGCCTACTTACCAGCAGCGCGGCGCCCGCCCGCCCACCGTCGACCAGGGGGAGCTGGAGAGCAGGAGGACGAAGGGAGGCTCAAGGCTGCAGCATGAGTGCTGCTCGCCCTTCGGCTCCCGGTATTTAAACGGTCCCCAGCGTGAGTCACCGCAGGGGGCAGTGTCAGCCGAGGCGGGGAGGGGCGACCGCGCCACTGCAGCGCCCCGACCGTCAAGGACAGCCCACGCCACCAAAGGAACCACACCTGTGAGCCCAAGTGCAAGGGATTTTCTTCTTCTGCCACATTTTAAACAGTTTTTTAATTGTATTTTTCCCGCTACCAGTTACCCCCCTTATACCTACCCCCACACCCCCACCCAGCAAGCACACAGCTGTTTTCCAGGCCCAGGAGTCCTTTATTCTTTTTGCTCAGTTCCCGGCACCCACTAGCCCTCCGCCCCACCCACAGAGCTGTCAGCCTGCTCTCTGTCTACGCACATTTTTTTTAAAGAACACATTTTCATCTCTTCTCTTTTCCTCCAATGTTTCTTTTGGACTCACTGCACTGGCCACTGTGGCTGCAGAAAAGAACTGTGTGGTTCTAGAAAAGGCATTCATTTTTTTGTTTTTCTCTTAAACTATATTTGAGAGCAGTGCCTAATTTACAGAACACATGCAAGAATAATACAAGGAATGCTCTTATTTGCTTAACCCAATTCATCTATTGTTAATCTTTTGGAAAAATCATTTAATTCCAAAGAAAAATGTTAGACCTTCAGTGTCCCTCCTAAAAATGTTTCGACTCCCTTCTGATGTCACCCAATATACCCTCACTGTCCCCTCATACACACAGCAGACAAGGGGCGTATTTGAGGTGAGGGGCTCCCTGTACCTTTCACCTCTGTGTGGGAGCCCACATCCCGCCACCCGTGTACGGGACAAGAACCCACTTCTGTTCGTGGTATCGCCCGGAGGGCTGGGGAAGAGGAGAATGAAGCCACAGTGGGAGGGACAGGAGGCTGCCATACCCTGCCTCTCTTCGAAGAAGACGTCTCAGCTAGGTCTGAGCTGCATTTGACTAAGCCGCCTGCCCTCCCGGCTCGATTTACCCTCTCAGCCAAGTGGGGAGAGTGACTTTTACACACAGTGCCTCATGGAATGCCAAGAACCTTAATTAATGTTTGTACCATGCTTCGAGACCTGTGATGAAAGGAAAATATAAAAGTGCATAGTGTTATTACTGAAACAGTCATTTGGGTGGCTTGTCACGGTCCAGCCCTACTGCCTGAATCATGCCACATGGCCCTCACCGTGGCACCGTGATTCAGAGCCAGAAACAAAAAGCGCCCTGTCCATGAGCCCAAGTGACACGTGCCCAGGAGGGGCAGGTGCTGCTTGGAGTAGGTCTCCACACAGCTCCCAGCCCTAGCTCTTTAACCCAGCCACCCTCCAAGTAATATCCCACGTGGAGAACTACTTCCCTCTTATTACCTTGGTACCTCCACAGCCCAAAACTGGGATCTTGAACTGCATTTTTAAAAAGATTTTATTTATTTTTATTTTTAGACAGAGGGGAAAAGAGGTAGAAAGGGAGAGAAACATCAATGTGTGGTTGCCTTTTGTGCGCCCCCTACTGGGGACCTGGCCCACAACCCAGGCCTGTGCCCTGACTGGGAATCAAACTGGAGACCCTTTGGTTTGCAGGCCGGCGCTCAGTCCACTAAGCCATACCAGCCAGAGCTTGAACTGCATTTTTATAGAACCTACAAAAATAAGAATGTCCCCTCATTACCTTCTTTCCTTTCTTTCAAATCCTAACATTCAGCCATTCTGTGCCAGGCCGTTTGCTGGGAGCTGTGTGCTACACAGGAATGAATCGGATGCATTTCTTGCCCATAAAGACCTGACAGTCACTGGGGAGAAAGAATCGACATTGATGAAGCAGCTACTGTGAAGGTGCTTAGAGCATCCCTGATCTTTACCCGCAGGTACCAGTAGCATCCATCCCAAGTCGTGACAACCAAAAATGTCTCTGCTCATTTCCAAATGGCCCCTGGAGAATCAACACACACCGGGTCAAGACCACTGGTCTACCAAATAATTCTGTGAGTGGGAGTGATAACCCTTATTTTACAGATAGAAAAACTGAGGGCCAGGGCAGTTAACTAACTTCCCCAAGGTCACTTGCTAAGTGATAAAACCAGGATTCAACCTTAGTCTGTGCATTGACTGTATGCCGTTTCCACCACCCTTGCTGGGTTTGCGTGCTCCAATGCACACACCTACTCTAAATGGAAGAGGCTGCGCAGATTAAGGATTGTGAGATGACGCAGGGAATGAGGTTACTGGTAGAACCTCCCTCAGGTTGAACAATGTGGGTGCATTTGAAGGGATGGGGCTTGAGCTTCATGTTGAAGGTGGCCTTGAAAGATGAGTGGGATGCAGAAATATGGGGGGAGTGAGTTAAGGGAAATCACCAAATCACAGCAAGAAGGAGAGAGGGCTCTGGACCAAAGACCGAGTTGGGCTGGAGCCCAGACATGTGGCAGGCTTCCCTGGGGAGCTCTGGGATAAGCCCCTCAGGCGTGCGATGTCTCTCTGCAGGCAGTAGGGAGCCAACAAAAGTTTTAGAGGAGAGGAGAGGCCCAGCCAGAGCCAGACTGAGGGAAGTGGTATGGCAGGGTTTCTAGGTTTCATGGAAGACCCTGGGGTGTCCACAGGGCATACAGTTTTCAAAGCTCTCTTATCAGCCTCTTTCATCTTCCATAGGACATGAATTTCAATACCGTAGCCAGGCCATGCAGGAAGGACCCTGTCCCCAGACCAAGGGCAGCTCTAGGGTTTCTGCTACAGGACCTCTGAGCGTCAGCCCACTGAGACCCCTCTTTCCAGAGGAAGGACATTCTCTCCCACAAAGAAAACAAAATGGCCCCAGCCTGCCCCCAGAAGTGCGCTCTGTTATTGGTGCAAGTAAAAGCTGATTCACCACCTGCAGCTCTGGAAACCTCGGGGCTCACTTTCCAGCGCCCCCGGGAGAACCCGAAGAGCCAGGGCTGCCTCAGGGCTCCAGGGAGCTCTGATCCCTCCCACCCACACACCTTCCTCTAGTCTGGTGACTAAGCATGCAATCTAGGGAAGTGGAGGTCCCGTGAGCCAGCCTCCCCAGCGGGGAGGAAGCCCTGTCACAGCACCCTGGGGAGAGGGAGCTGTGCCCCTGCTCAGCCACTTGAAGGATGGGCCGGGCGGTATCACAGGAGGAGGTGCCCCCGGGGACTGGCAGAATAAGAAAGATGGAGAACACCCAGGGCTGGCAAAACTGCGGGTGTTCTTTATTGATGGGGATATAAATTGTTACAGCAGTAGGTACCCAAATTCAAAATGTGTACGCCCATTCTCCAGGGTCAGTGCCAACAGGCAGACAAGGTCATGTGTGTGGATGCAAAGCTGTACTTTCAAGAATGCCCAGTATGGCATTTCTGTAAAAATGGATCATTGCAAATAATGCAAATGTCCACCCATTAGACAATGATTCCATGCTTTGTGAAAATCCATGCTCGAATAACTAACTTAAAAAGATAGGATACATCTTTATTTGCTGAGAAAGAAAATGCATCCTATGTACTAAGCAGATTAGTATATAGGGTGGGGCAAAAGTAGGTTTACAGTTGTGAGTATGTGAAATGTAGTTTATTCTTATATTGTTATGTACTAATTTTTGTATCATTTTCCATATGAATTACTGTAAACTTACTTTTGCCCCACCCTGTATATATAATGTGATTGCACTTACTGGTTTTAGGGGGAAAGCCATAAATGCATAGCTCCTCAGTTATATTTTAACATGTGAGAAACACAGTGAAGAAAACAATCTCACCCTTTGTCAATCACAATAACACAAAAATCCACAAGATGGCACAAAACATCAGTTTTCCCACTGAGTGGCCCTGCGGTGCCCACGGAGTCGGCTGCAGATGGGCACCCAGGGCTCTGCCTGCCTGGGTCCTCCCTTCTGTCCTCCCCCAGGCCACCTCCTCTGCTCTCTCCTGCTGCTCTCCTCGCGGTGGCGCAGCCGTCTCAGACACAGAGAAGGCCATGGGACTCTCAGGTTCCCAACGGGCAGCTGTGGCTCCATGTCATTCCCACTGCCCTGGCTGTTCTCTGAAGAAGGAATCTTAGGCAGCTCCTTGGAGCAGTGTGTCTCGAAGACCAACAGACGTCCCCCGAGTCCATGCAGACAGCCCCTCACAGCAGAACTGCAGGAGCACACCGCCAAGGTCTCTGCCAAAGACCTCCCCCACGCGGAGGAGGAGGGCCGAAAAAGAGGTGTGCGGGTGGGAGGGAATGTCATCCAGCTACACCTCTGTGCATGTGCGTGAATGTGTTTGTAAACACACATATAACACATGCATTTGTGTGTTATACACTCATGCATGACACTTATAGCCATGTATATACACTTATGTGTGTGTGTGTATATGCACATTACACACATAAATCTTTGTCTATATCTACATAACAATATTTAGAAAGGAACCTAGAAGGATACACTCAAAACTGCCATACGGTGAGAGGAGAGACCAGTGATGAATGAGGATTTCTTGTAACTATATGTTGTTTTATATTCCATTTAAATAAAAACATTTTTTATAATTCTGTGTTGTTTGTGTCCCATTTAAATAAAAATTAGGTGCATCCCTGAAATGCATCTAACTGAAGTGGAACCACCATCTTGGAAGACAGAAGGCAGAGATCACACGGTGCCGAGGCTGGGCTCCAGCGGCGTGGGTACAGCGCTGGGCCGGTGCTGATCGGACACCATCAGAGCTGCAGGAGCATGCACAGGGAGGCACAGAGAGATGGAAGGATCTGGGGTTTGATTCACGATGCTTGGCGAGGAGATAAGCTGCCTTTCCAGGATGTGGCCACACCCCTGAGTGAGCTTCCTGAACCGGAGCAGGACAACAGTGGCTCCACAGAATCTGCTAAAGAACCAGGGGTGGAGTGGGCCGACTCAGCCTTACAGTACCTGCACGAGAACGTCCTTTCATAGGAAACTGACACCTGGCTTCCTTCTCATGGACGGATTAAAAAAAAATACATAGGTACAAAGGGTTTCTTTCTTTCGGTCTCCTAATTCAAATCTTTTAACGATAAATCCACACTCAGAAATGTGGACCCACTCAGTCTGTGACGACGAAGTGCAATGTGCAGATGCTCACCAGAATGTGAAACAGATTTCTCAGGAGTGCAGAATATTTGGCTCTTTCAACCTAAAGCTCTTCCTTCCCTAGCTTGTGTTTAAACATGTTTGGTTAAACATTTGCCTTTAACTCTAATTTTGCTTTACTGTCACAGTTCAACACTTCGCAACTGCCTATACGTGTCCTGTGACAGGCAACTGAAGATACGGGGAATGGGGGTGGGGGGAGGCTCAGGAAGGAAGAAGCTGACACAGAATTGCTACCCTCTCCTGCACCCCTCGGAGAAGCAATCCGAGTGGATATGTAGAAAGCCTGGAAACGTAGTAGATATTTAGAAGCTCGTTTGCTGACTACTGGGATTCCGGAGATGTTGTCAAACTTGGATATATTTATAAATCAAATAGTACCTGACAGTCCCTCTACTCTCCCTGCCTCTTCGTGTGAGGCTCCCAGAAAGGATCCTTGGCTAGATAGGCTAGTAGTTTTATCCAGTAAAGGGATTTATCTTCTCCAAGCCTTTTGAGACATAACTGGAACTCCATGGAGTCAGTATTTAGTTAGACATTTATGTGAGAACTCGTAGTTTGGAAAGCACATGTGCCTCCTGGAGTTATTTGCCTGAGTTCAGCGTGTCTGTCTTGTTCTCTATCCAGACTGTAAACCCTGTAAGGGGAGGCCCTGGCTCACGTTTCCGTATCCATAACTGAAAAACTAAAAACACTGAGTAACTGAAATCTCTCTTCTTAAAAACAAATACAAAAAACAAAGTTTTTTTTTTAATGTTTCCCTTTTTGACACTAAAACTGCCGCCCTGGAACCTCCAGCAAGGGGTTCTCTTTCCCCTTTTAGACCCCTTGGTGGCTGCCTCGTCCCTGGACCAGCCCCTCAGATGTGTGGGACCCACAAACAGTCTCTCCCCATTCCAGTGCCTCCTGCTCTCCTGCGCCTTCCAACACGCCACACAGAGTCCCTGCCCTCATTATCCCGGATGCTCACCATGGAGGCCCAGCATCCGCTCCACAACCTGAGAGTTCATTAAGTCGCAGGCCCTGGGCTAGGTGTCAGTACACAGAAATGAATCCATTCTGTGGGAGATTCACACCCATGGACAGTCACATTCAAGTGTAAGACATGTATGGGATGGGGCCACACAAGGGAGCCACCAAACCTGCCTGAGCTGTGCAAAGGACCTTCTCCAAGGAAGTAACCCTGGGGCTAAGCCTGGTAAGATGAGCAGGTGTTTGGGCAATCTGGGAAGAAAGATAACATTGGCAAAGGCTGAGAAGCATGAAAGGCCATGGCACATTCAGCATGTGGCAAGGAGCTTAAGGTAAGCAGACAGCAGCGTGCACATGAGAGCTTAGTAGAAACACCATTCTGGGGAGAACGCAAGAGACAATGTATGGAGGGTCTCAACAGCTGCGGCTCATTCCATAGGCCATGGTGGACCACAGAAGGGTTTAGCCAAGGGCAGATGTGGTTAGACTGGTGTAGGGCAGTGGATTTCAACCAGGGGTTACTTTGCCTCCTTGCCAGGGGAAATTTGGCAATGTCTAGAGACATTTTTGGTTGTCACAACTTGGAGAATGCAAGTGGCATGAACTGAGTACAGGTCAGAGATGCTGCTAAACATCCTCCATGTAGAAGACAGTCTCACGACAAAGAGTTATCTGAGCTGAGATGCCAGTAGTGCTGAGGCTGAGGAACACGGGAACGGAGAAGATGGGTGGTTCTGGCAGCACTACAGAGGGCGGGTTCAGGTCAGGGGAGGGGCGGAGAGTGGGGAGGAGAAATGATGGGGACAGGAAGACCTAGTAGAAAAATCTAGCTCAGATGGGAGATGCTGAAAACCTGAGCTAAGACTGGGCAGTGAGAATTGAGAGACAGGAGTGAATCGGGAAGTAACATAAGGAGTGAAACTGGTAAAACATGGTGATGGTTTGGCTACGGCAGTAAGTGGGATGATACAGTGGGGCTGTTACTGTATGGGTTAAGTCACCATAACAAAATGAGCCCCAAATAGCAAGAGCTTACACAAGATGGACATTTGTTTCTCATCTAGGGCTGGATGGTGGCTTGACTGCATGAGAGACTGGCACTCCATCTCTTGACTCCGATGTCCTAAACCCGTGATTCCCATCTCACGTCTGAAATGGCTGCTCCCGCCCTGACTGGTGTGGCCCATTGGAGTGGGCGTTGTCCTGCAAAGCAAGAGGTCACCAGTTCAACTCCCAGTCAGGGTACAAGCCTGGGTCAAGGGTTTGGTCCCCGGTCAGAGTGTGTATGAGGGGTGGCTGGTCGATGTTTCTCTGTCATATCAATGTTTCTCTCCCTCCCTTCCCCTCTCTGTGAAAATAAATAAATAAAATATTTAAAACAAAACAAAAACAAAATGGCTGCTCCCTTAATAGTCATATTTCTGTCAAATGAAAAGCAGGAAAGAGGAAGAGAGGGGCTCAGTTTTTCCACTTAAAGGCATGACCTAGAAGCTATCACATCACTGCTACTCACATTGCATTTGCAAGGACTTAGTCATGTGGCTGCCCTTACCTGCAAAGGAAATGTAGTCTTGAGCTGAACTCCACATACAAAATTAAAACTCTCATAACTATGCAACTAGAGCAATTAGAAGTCCACGCCACATGTAATGAAAGAAAAATTCATGAAGGGAAATGGCCAGTTTTTCGGCATGGGTGACCGAGTGGATGGTGGATGCCACTGAGGTCACTGGAGAACACAGGGAGGGTGGGGAGGGCAAGGGAGCAGACTCATTCTGAACAGGCTGTGTCCAAGGCCTGTGAAACCACGATGTAGACTTCACACTGAGCCTGAAATCAGATCTGAGCTCAAATGTTCTGGGTGGGAATTGGGATCTAAGAAGTCATAGATAACAGGAGCTTGTCCAGAAGTGGGACTTAACCTGGAGACGACAAACTCCTGCTGGAAAGGCAGGCTGTCTACACCTAAAGGACCGAGAGGGAGATGTGCCTATGAATTTCCAGAAACTAGCCAAAGTTGCAGAAATGTGCTGTGCAAGCGCCCTTTTCTGAGGAGACAGATCATGACTGTCACCAGGTTCTCAAGGGGCCTGGGTACAGGGAAGGTAAGAAGAGAGTTCAAAAGGCAGTCTGGGGCCCCTGTATTACTGAGGCAGTGGGGGAAGAGGAGCCACCAGAAGAGGCCAAGAAGAAGCAGTGAGGGAGTGTACAGAAGCAGCGGGACAGGTGTTTGTAGAGTGGGGAGCACAGGGGTTTAAGGAGAATGTGGAGGCCTGTGGATGAAGCCCCCTGGGCACTGGGAAGTCCATGGCAAGGGCATGGTCCAAGGTGTGAGGGACGGTGCGGGGAGGGGGATTGGAAGGAGCAGGTGCAAGAGGAGTCCTGGAGGAGACATGGGGCTTTCAGGATGACAGAGGATTAAGTATGTCTCTAAGTTGTGTGGGAATGTCCAACAGAGATGGAGGGATTGAGATGAGCAGAGACAGAGAAAACGATATTTTCTTCTTGAAACTGGCTCCTGACACCCAACTCAGCACCGCGGTGTGGTCCCAGCAGCAGGAGCAGAACTAAGGGCTCAGGCTTCTGGGGTGGTTTCCGAATCCCAGCTCTGCCTGTCACTGGCTGGGACTTCAGAAACATTAATCCACCTCTCTGAGCCTCCTTGTCCCCACGTGTGGTCTCAGATAACAACCTGCCTCGTGTGAGTGATGGAAGGCTTAGAAGAAGGTCATGAGTGACTTGCCCATCTCAGGTTTTGATGACAGTGCATGTTCTGTGTGAGTAGGAGTGCCCTTCCCCCCTCCTCACCCCTCCCTCCTTACAGGGAGGTTTCTTGCAGGAAAAGGGCAGTCTTTGAGGACTTGACTTTATAATCTTTCTAATTGTCCCAAAGGGGCAGAATTTGGTCTATTTAAAGTATTACACACCATCCTCACATGGGAAGAATAAAGCCCAAAACACTAAAAACATATAAAAGAATAATAAGGGGACAAACAAGCAGACAGTCACCTTCTTAAAATGCCCAGGGACAGCTCCCAGACTCACGTCCATTCATACCTGGTTATTAGTGGTGTTTCTCCTGAGACGAGTGTTATGAGATGTGCTGTCTGTCCCAGCATTCTGTTCCTGATGATGATGTGTTTAGAGTCGTGAGTGTTCCAAGGAGGCTGTTTATTCAGAGGCTGTCAAGCCTGGGAGCAGTGGGTGGAGGAGAGAGGATTTCACACTTGAAAAAGCAATCCTCAAACAAACAACCCAATTAAAACATAGGCAAAAGACTTAAGTAGACATTTGTCCCAGGAAGATAGACAAATGGTCAATAAGCACATGAAAAGATGCCTAGCATCACTAGTCATCAGAGAAATGCAAGTCAAAACCACCATGAAGGTACCGCTTCATACCCATTAAGATGGCTGCTATCCAACAAGTAGGAAATTGTAAATACTGAAAAGGGTGTGGGGGAATTGGAACCCCTTTTGCATCGCTGATGGAAGTGTACAATGGCACAGCTGCTGTGAAAAAAGGCATGGTGGTTCCTCAGAAAAAAAGAGAAAATTAAATGTAGAATTACCATAGGATCCAGCAATTCTACTCCTTGTTATATAAGCAAAATAATTGGAAGCAAGTTCTTAGAAAGAAATCTGTATGCCCATGTCCAGAGCGGTATTATTCACAGTAGCCAAAAGCAACCCAAGTTTCTCCTGACAGATGAATGGCCAAACAAAATTTGAACGTGCATACAATGAAATAGTATTGAGCCTTAAAAAGTAAGGAAGTTCTGACACATGCTGCAGCATGGATGAACTTGAGGACAATGTGATACATACAATAAGCCAGTCACAGGAGGACAAACAGTGTCTGACTCCACTTGCGGGAGGTACTACCGTGTTCGAGTTCACAGAGACAGAAAGTAGAGTGGGGGCTGCTGGAGGCTGTGGGGAGGAAGAATGGGAAATTAATGTTTACGTTTGGGATGAAGAAAAAGTTCTGGAGACGGATTGGGGTGATGGTTGCACAACAGTATAAATGTACTTAATGCCACTGAACTGTACATTTGAAAACAGATTTTATGTTGCGTGTATTTCACCATGCAAAAAAGCAGCCCTCGTACCAAGTTGTTCTGGAGAATTGAGGGCCATTGTGTAATTAGTGAAATGTTTTTCTGTAAAATTAGAAATTAGGCCTTTCTGAAAACATTATCAAAAATAAGAACACAGAAAGCCAGTCTGAGTGAGCCTGTCCCTGGTTCACCTGGGTGCGGACAGGTCATTGAACCCACCCTCCTGCTCTGGGCTGCACTCAGCTCCCCTCGGCCAGCAGGTGTGTCTAAGCTTTCAAAGAAGGCTGACCTGTCTGGGTGACGGGAATATGAGCCATTTTCCCTCCTCTATAATTTTGTCTTTTATATATTTTCCTCATTTTATATAATTGACTTGATTTTATAATGAAGAAAACATTCCTTCAATTCTCTGTATTTTGAAGACTCCACGAGCCCTGTGGCCACGGGTGGGGCTCCAGGCAGGCACTCTGCTAGGGGTCTGCAGGGACAAGTGGGGGTGGCCTTCAGTCTCCACCCTCAGGGTGCTGTCTCAGGGAATTGAGATTCACAAATGAGGAACTTACAGCACCCCAAACTTAACCCAGCTTTGTCCTCACGCAAGCAATGTGTCCTAGAGGGAAAGACTCGTCCAGCCGGGAGAGATCAGAGAAAGCATGGCGCAGGGCTTCAGTAAGGGAATGGGATTCGGAAAGTGTTTAAAGGGGTGGGTGGGGTTGTTCCAGGCCAGGGCTATGGGGTGAGCAAATGTGCAAAGGCTCAAAGGCAAGCAAGGGCACTGTGCTTGGGGGAGTGAGCTTTTACAGGGAGCTGGGTTGTGACGCCCTTGTCTGCTGGGCTTAGGAACTTGGACTTCTTCCACAGGTGACTGGGAACCAGGAAGGATGGTGGTCATTATTTTTTTCATTTATCTTATCAAAAGACTAGTCCACCTGGATCTAATGGCCTCAGAATCTGCCTTCTCCTTCCACTGTCCTCGAGGACAGTCTGAGGCTAATTCAGGTAAGCTTGCCAAATGTCTATTTAAACATTGTTTTTCAAAGAGCCCATCCACCTCTTTCCCTCAAAGGGACTTAGTGAGTTCAAAAATAGATGGTTAACAACTAGGGGTGGGTCAGGGAACAGAACTAGTTTCAGGAAGAGGAAGGGAAAAGTTCTCTTTGGCCTAAGGCAATTTATTCGAGCTACATTTAATTGTACACTTTAATATAAGACTTCCAAATTTTATGCCGCAATAAAACAGAGCAACCTTTGAAATGATTAAACTAGCAACTTCGTAGTCCTCATGGCCAGAGCAGCTCCCAACGCGTCACCGCACCTAATTAAAGGTCAGAGATGGGTGCAGGAAGAGCTGCTGTGTTTTCTAATTATTACATGAATGGACAGGTCTGTTGTGAATGGCCCACATGGCTGACAGTTGCACAGAATTCTACACGAGGGCACATGGACTGGATTCAGGAAGCCCCGTTCTTCCCCTGCTCCTCACTTTGAGAAACCAGTCTTGCGCATCACTCCTTCTACAAATTCTTCTAGGTATATAATGCCCCCACTGAAAAAACAGGTAAATGCTGTTACCTAGGTAAACAGGTTCAAGAACACATGGAAGGCTAGGAGTCCAGAAAATGGACCTCAGCCAGTCACTTCTTCATATGGGTATCAGTGTTTTCATCTATAAAGTGGAAACATGACATGAGATAACCATTTATGACAGCCAAAACCCGTAACTTTTCACCTCACTCATCTGATAAAGGAGAAGAAAGGAAGGCAGGAACAGAGGAAGGGAGGGAAGCAGAGAGGCAGGTGCGGTTGGCTCACTGTTCATAATGCATCCACCTTGACTAATTTCAGACCCTCTGACTTCCTGCGCTGTGATCACACACATCAGTGCCCAGACCAAATAGCTGTTTAATGAATGCTGAATCAGTCCCCCTTCCTGGCCTCCTACTGCGCAGGCACATGAAGTGAACCAAGATGGCAGCCCTTGTTGATCTGGAGTTAGAGAAGGTAAAAGAGGGTCTTGAGCATGCAGAAGCTTCTCTCAGGAAGGTCAGGGGACTGTGGGCAAGAATCTCAGATGAGGCCATAGTCCTGCAGAAGAAAAGAGACTCCAGGGGCCTGAAGAAGGGTTTCACAGGGTCCTAGGTGCACCTGGTCTCCTTAGGCTGGGGTGGGGGTTCGTGGCTCTTCCAGGACAGGAGCCAGTTGGGCTGGGTCCAGTTAAGTGTGCAGCTATTGCTGGCCCGTCTCCTCTTTCTGACCTCCGAAGCCATTTCTGTTGTGCCCAGAGCCTTCAGGGACTCAGTTCCATGGTGAGACCTGAGAGTGTGTTTCCATTTGGAGCCCCTTCAGAGGGCTTGCCCGAGCCGAGGCATCTGTAATTCTGCCTCCTCGTTTGCTTTGAAAAACTCCAAGACCAGTTTGTGGTTTTAGCCAATTTATTTGAGTTCATACCTTGAAAGGTCAGAGTACCTAGAGTTCAGAAAGTCAGACATTCTCACAGCAGTGTTCATTTCTGGCCTTTCATCCCCACATCCTTTTTGAAGGACTAGTCAAAAAAAAAAAAAAAACGCCCAATGAAGTTTTTCAGATGAAATTGGTATCAGAAGGAATTGGGTTTTTCCCCTTGTTCAAACAATTGCTTATAAATGTGTTATTACTCAGAAACAGTTTTACCCCTAAGAATAGTCATGATTCTCACACCAGTACCAACCCCAAACCACTCGCTTTGGGGAGGGGTAAGAGAAAGGCAGGGACTGGAAAGGACCCTAAACCTCATCCAGTTCCAATCTATACCTTTCTAGAAAAGGAAACTGAATTCCAGAAAAGTCTCAGTCAGAGGTTGGAAGTAGAAGACAGTACTCTCTGTTTTACCCCACACTTTTTGACTCTAAGTCCTTAGAAGAGCAACAAGTTACTTCTTAAGACTGCCTTCCGGTCAACCTTTGCATAAGCAACGAGACAGATGAAATAGTTGTTGCTCCCCAGACAGAAGCTGTCTGTGGCTGCTGGGGCAGGGGCGGAGACAAATGACAGCCATGAGCCCTGTTGCACTGTCAGAGCCTTCACCTGACTCCTAGAGCGACCGGCTGCCCTTTCCGGCATTGTCCGTTTCCCGGCTGGCAAATGAAGGGAAATGACTCAGCCTTGCTTCTGATGACAGAGGACTCTGAAGACAGGAATGCATGCTGGCTCTTGTTACAACTGGGAATGTAGAATGAAGGTGGCAACTAACAAGTGGTTAACAGTATGGATGGAGATCCAGACGACAAGCGACTTCAAGGCCAAATAATGATGACCCCTGGGCTCTCCCACTGCCCTGACCCACCCACCCCATCTCTTCTGCAAGGGGTCTCCTCACATTAGGACAGGGTAGTGGCCCTCAGCACTGGTGACTCTGGGTAGATCAGCTTCCTGGTCATGTCCGAGTGAGACAGGCGGAGGCCCTCTTACATGAATGGGAATGTCCTTCAGTTGGTTACTTTTTGAGCCCTCTAGACAAGATTTAAGTTTACCTTCTGGCACTCCCCACACCCATGTGTCTGCACCTGCGCCAGTCAATGCCAGCCCACGGTGGGAACCGGGAGCGCAAAGAAATCCACTCTGTGCCTGCGCCCATCAAATCTAGAGAATAAAGAAATCTACTCTACACCAATGTGAAGAAACCCAGTACTGGCCCTGGCTGATGTAGCTCAGTGGATTGAGTGCCACCTGCGAACCGAGAAGTCGCTGGTTTGATTCCTGGTCAGGGTGCATGCCTGGGTTGCAGGCTGAGACTCAATCACATTGATGTTTGTCTCCCTCTTTTTCCCTCCCGTTCCCTTCCTCTAAGAGTAAAAAATAAAATTAAAAACAAAACAAAACAAAAACAGATACCCAGCACCAGATAAGCCAGACCTTGGCAGCAGCACAGTGAGCCACCCTCTCTGCATGAGGCTTTCTCTTTCCCTCCACCTTGTCTTCGGTAAAAATCTTTCTGAATCTGTTTCTCCTCCTCTCTCGATTTCTGTCCTGGGGGTCGGAGCAAGAACCTCCTCGCCAGCGACAAAACTGTGTATCCATCCATCCACTACCATCTATTTGTGTATTTATTCTTATCACTCCTTGTTTTAGAAAGGATCCGAGGTAGCTCAAATAAAATGTAGCAAAATAATATAAAAGTAGGAAGGAAAGAAGGAAGAAAATTAAAAAAAAAAACAAGAGAGGAAAAGAGATTTAGGAGTAAAACTAAAAGTGAACACCTCAAAATTCGTTTTGTAATAACTCATTTGGCTGCACACATGTGACTTATGTACTTTCCTTTATAGATATAAGGATGGCAATGTGAAAACCCAGTGTTTTAAAGGGGTGGACAAGGCTGGCAGGCAGCTTTACTGTACCGTCCTCCCACCTCCCCACTGAAAGGCACACAAGAGGCTGGAAGTACTTCGGCCACAGGGCCAGACGCCCCAGGCCACAGACGTGGAGTGGAACAAGGGACGGGCCCCAGACATAGACCCCGCGGTGGAGTCGCCGCACCACCCCCGCCTGGGTGTGCTGCCTTGCGCTCCTTGGCATGTGACTTGAGGCAACTCCCATTTGGCTAAACTGGTGTCATCAGTGATTCTGTTGCAGGTGCTATCTGCAGTTCTGATGCAGACGGCAACTAAAGTCAAGGCCTTCAGGAGACTGCCGAGGCGGCAGCTGCGACTGAGAAGGGAGGGGCGCATGGTCTTGGAGGTGAGGGTCTCAGCATTTAACGGCTGAGGAGACGGAGGCCAAGACCACAGGGGAAACCACAGAGAAACAACCACAGAGGAAGGAAGGGAGAGGGGAACTTTGCCAAAGCGGGCCTTATATTTGCCTCGAAACTTTCTAGCAGGCCTGAGAAAAAGGAAACCACTTGAGTTTCTACCACTGGATATGAAGACTAGTGACTGAGGAGGAGCTTAATCACCCAGGTACGTGGACCGGACGAGCATTTCTTCCAAGGGTCCAGAGCCATGAGCTCTGAGGGCTTGTCCCTTGCCGCGTCCCTGCAGGCGAGGCCATCGCAGGAGCGGCTGAGCCACATCTCTCCTCGCAGCAACCCTCCCCGAGTATTGTGCCTCTCGCTTGAGTTTTAACCTGCTCTCCCTGCTGAGTCTGTCCAGAAAATACAGAGCTGGCCTCACTGGAGTTGACTTCTTATGAAATCAAGTTGCCTAAAAAGAGAGAGTCTGTCAGTGCTCCACAAAAGAGCCACCTGGTAATAATCTGAGCAAAAGCAGGAATTCTTTAGGAAGAATGGAAGATGCAGAAATTGGTCTTCAACTGGGTAGTTAAGTGATATCCTATAACTCAGTCTATAAGCCAAGCCCAAAGGGCTGGGCTCTGTTTAAGAGGCTAGCAATGTGGGCCTGTCAGGAGGGAGACATGCCTGGAAAGCTGTGTCACCCATGATGGGGATGGGTCCCCATGAATCAGCCCCGCTTCTACCGCAGGCACTTTTGAGATAAGGGAGCCCAGGAGAAGCAGCCCAGTCTGGCTCCGTCAATCAGTCACTGAGCTGCCCAAACCACTCTGGTCTCCCTGTTGCCTCAGCCTTGGTGGCAACTCAAGGGCTATGGGGTCTAAGAGTCCCAGGAAGGTGGAAAAGATTCTTGAGTTCACAGGCTGTCTGGGGCAATGAAAGGAACATCCTGACTTGACAGTTGAGGGAACTGAGTCCACAGAAGAGAACTTGCCCAAGGTCATGACGTGAGTGGCACAGCCAAGTCGGGAGTCCATGTTCTCTCTCTTTCTCTCTCTTCCCACTGTCCCTCCCTCTCACTCACTCTCTTTCCTCCCTCCCTCCCTCACTCTCTGTCTCTTCTGTCCCCCTGTCCCTTCCCCAATCTCCTTCTCTCATCAAGCGGCATCTAAACTCAGTACATCTGACCCTAAGTACAATGGCACCTGCTGACCTGACGTGCCTTCCGGAGGCTCCCAGGGAGAGACCAGCTCCCGGAAGAACATCCCCACTGGACCATGGGTGCCCAGTGGACCTTCCAGATACAGTAGTTCTTCACACAAAACTCTGCAAGTCACAGAGCACTTTTTTACCCATGCCTCACCATGATTGTCCCAAGAACGCCTGTATGCGGCCATCTGTTGGGGATTAGGGCAGGGCCACCATAGCCCAGGGACCTCTTGCTGTTGCTCTAGGAAACACAAGCCTCCATGCTTGGTACCAGAGGATGGGCTTTCTCTTTGTGGGCAGGACTGGGCAGCAGGTACCTGCTGTGGAACACACAGGCACTGTCCCCAATACTCCGGCAGCCTTGGGCCCAGCCAGAGTATGGACCGAACCAAGGACTTGGAGAGGACCTCACCAGGGTTCTCTCCAACCAGGAGTCATCAGAGCAACCGGCCAAAATGGGTGTCTGCAAAGAGTGGTGCGGGCAGTAGGAACACACATGGAAACAAGGACACCAGGGCAGGCACTTACACTGATTCCCCCCTGGACCTGAGAAAGGGCTCTTTCCATAGCCTCTCAGGTATTAGAGGGACAAAGAGCAGGATCAGCCATTCAAGTGTAGCCTGGGGGTAGGGAGAGGGACAGGTGACAGGGATTTGTCTTTGAAAGGACACAGGTTGAAGAGCAAGGGACGGAAAGTGATCTGACCTAGACTCTGGGTTCCAGCAGCATCAGAGTGGAAAGGGCCTGCTGGTTCAGATCCCCATTTTACAGACGAGGATACAAAGGCCTAGTGAGAGGAAAGAATTCACTTAAGTTACCCAGCTGGGCAGCAGCAGGTGCAGATCCTAGGCATCTAGAGGAAGGTGCACAGGGAGGTGGGAGAGGACCAGACACACGCTCTGGCCAGGGGCCAGCCCTGGAGAGAGTGGGTGTGAACCTCAGACTGAGCTTCTCCAAAGCAATCTGGAAATATAAAAACCCAAGGGGGCCTCTGCAGGCCAGTTGGGCCACTCCCTGGAAACAGTGAGCCACAGAAAGCCTGCTGAGGGGACAGCTGGTGTGTGTGTCTGACGACAGAGACTGACCCTGGGACAGTGAGCACCCACGCCAGCACAGCATCTGCACAGGGCAGTGCATGAGGCCATGGCCAATGTTTCCAGGGGCCAGGGCCGGGGCAGCCACTTACACCCATGGCCATCCAGCTGAACGCAGGGCAGGGTTGGTTAATCACAGCTGGGTGAGGGAAAGGGATCTTACAGAACATTTAAAAGCCTCACACCTGTCACCATCAGACTCGGAATTCCTCCCCTCCTGGGGTTGCTGGCCACAGCCTGAACCCCTCCAGAGACAGCTCATGGCCCATAATGCTGGCCATTCTAGCCCTGGATGGCATTGCCAGAGTGCATTCTGGGACTCAGCCAAAATCTCTTCCTCTGCTCACCCTGTGTTTTCTATCTATTGGTCTTCATTCTACCCCTCGAAAACCCCATGAAACAAGTTCCTTCCTCTTCCCATATCAACCCTGGTTGAACGCAGGGACCAATGCCCCCAAGCCCTGTCTGTTCTGGCTCAGCACCCCTACTCTCAAACAGTTTCCCTGTGACTGGGTTCCACCCCTTCACCCAGCTCCCCTCCCACCTGGTTGTTTTCTACTACACTCTCTCACTTGATTAATTGTGACTCCCCAGGATTCACCACAACATTCAGGTTGAAAGCCAATATCTCAAATCACACTCCTTCTGGAGACCTAAGAATGCATTTTATGCTCATGACCTTTCTCCTTCCTGTTACCTAGTGTTTGGACTCCTGGATCCAAGCTTCAGACAGGAAGAACACGCTTGCTCAGAGACAGCAAAGTTAAATATGTGTGGCAAACCCTGATTTTCCAAAAATCTTCATGAGGAAGTTTGTTTAAAGGCAGAGGGGTCAAAGGTGACATTCCCCAATAGTGCAGAATGTGTTGAAGCTAATTGTCTCAGGTCTGGCTCCGAGGGCCTGCTTACACGTTATATATTCACTCAAGTGCATCTACTGAGCTCTGCAATGCCATGGTGGAAAGAGCTCCCACCCCAAGGCGCCCAGTTAAGGAGGCCAGCACGTATAGCATGACAGTACAGGGTGCTAGACGTCTAACTGAGCGTGCAAATGGGACTGGTTAGTTCCCTGTTGCCGCTGCAACAATTGCCACACGCCCAGAATGGGTCTCATGGGGCTGAAGTCAGTGCCAGCTGTGCTGGACCCCTTCTGGAGGCGGCAGGAGAGGACCGTTCCCGTGCCCTTTCCGGCCTCCAGAGGCAGCCTGCACGCCTCGGCCCTTAGCATGCTGCACCTTCAGATCTCTCTAAGCTCCTGTCTCCTTCTCCCATTTAAGAGGACTCTTGGGATCACCTGGGGTTCGCCTGGGGAATCCAGGATAATCTTCCCATATCAAGGTTTTCAACTTGGTCACTTCGGCGAAGTCCCAGGTAAGGTAACATATATACATATTCATAGATCCTGGGGATTAGGACTTGAACATTTTTGGAGGTCATCATTCTGCCTACCACTAGGAACAACTAACTCTGCCTCAGGAGAGAAGCATTACATTTGAATGGATCCTTTAAGAACAGTTTACGGGGGTTCACCCAGACTAGACAGGGGAAAGAACCTTGACTGGGTAGGTTAGAGCAGCATCCCGACAAACCAAGGTTGTGGGTTTGAATCCCCGGTCAAGGAACATACAAGAAGCAACCAATGAATGCATAAATAATGGTTCTCTCTCTCAAATCAATTGAACAATTTAAAAGGGAAAAGAAATTTACCAGAAGAATTTACATGGCATGAAGACAAGAAAGCAAGGCTAGTTTTTGTTCTTAATTATTATTTGCTTTTTTTAAAAAAATAGACTTTTTAAAATTGCTTTTTAGAGAGAGAGAGGAAAAGATAGATTGATTCTTGTATGTATTATTATTTACTTGCTCTTTTTTCTTTTCTTTTCCAAAAGGAGCCAATCTCTGCCTGACTGATTGCCTCCGGGGTTGTGAGGCTTCCTACCTTTCAAGGCAGCTTGTTTCTTCCTATTGACAGATATGAAAAGAGGAAAATCTTCCTTGTTTGCCTCATCACTGGCAATGGGATAGATCTCACAGTGCCCAGGAGTTTCTTTCGCTGGACCAGAAGGGGACACTGGGCTGTGAGAAGATCATGGCCCACAGGGGACTGTGTTCCACCTGAATGCCGCTGGGCAGGTCTCCAGACCAATATCTTTTTTTTTTTTTTTAAGATTTTATTTATTTATTTTTAGAGAGTGGAAGGAAGGGAAAGAGAGAGAGAAACATCAATGTGTGGCCACCTCTCATGCACCCTTTGCTAGGGACCTGGCCTGAAACACAGGCATGTACCTTGCCTGGGAATCAAACCGGTGACACTTTGGTTCGCAGGTCAGTGCTCAATCCACTGAGCCACACCAGCCAGGGCTCCAGGCCAATATCTTATTAAAGCAATATCGTTCAGAAGACTAAATGGGCTGCAAAACTTCACTGATGCCATTTCCTTTACTTCTGTCCTTCAAATCAAGGCTGAATTTGCACTTGAGTTTCAAGGGGCAAAAACTCAACCATACTGACATTTTCTTTTTCTCTTTTGAGGTCACTGTGAACATAAATTGCTAGGGGGTTGTGGCCAGGGCCCAGGCCCAACTCTCTGCCTTCTGCCCGAGGCAAGCTGGAGCTCCGGCAGGCCTCAGTAGGGCAGGGGAGGGGGTGGCTGCCACAGCAGTCAGGAGGAGAGGGGGGTGGCTCTGGGTTGCTGGGCCAGTGCTAGGAGGACAGTGCCTTGGGAGAGGCTTGTCAAGAAGACACCCTGCATCCCTGCTATCTTCCTGCACCCTCTGCTGACGGCCTTTGCCCCTGGGTTTTCTCTGTGACAGGTGGCACTGCCACTGGTTGCACTCTGGGGTGCGGAGCCAGGGGAGGGGACACCACCCTGCCCTTGTGGTGTGCCAGCAGCAAGGGGACCCTTCACTGCGGACCAGAGCTTCAGTTTACAGCACACTTTATACGCTTTATAATCTTGGACTCACAGCGTTGGGTGAGGGTGGGGAAACAGACATGGCAGAGCTAAGACCTGCCTCTGAGAGCGACCGCGCTGTTCTCACCTCCTGGGGACACCGTGCAGAGGCTCTGAGTAGTCGCTGCTGCGTCAGGGCCACTCTTTTCTCTCGTGTCCTGCCCTTCTCAGTGACCTCTCCTCTGTTTCTCCCCCTGTATTCTACTGTCTTAGTCTCCTCTGATCTCCTTCTCACCAGCCAAGGGCCCCCCCAGTAGAGTGCTCCGCTCTCCGGAGCCTCTGCTAAGCTGAGGGACTAGCACCCTGGGTCATACGTCCACAACCACGAGCATGCGGGCAGCCTCCTGGGGCTTACAGCTCCCTGACCAGCAGCAGCATTGGGCGCTGACCCCATCCACAGCGGAGGAAGCAGTGGGGAAGGAGCTTAAGCAGCTCGAGACCAGAAGCCAGGAGACCTGAGCTCTCGAGACAGGTCTGCCAACCATACCTGAGGGACTTACTGCCTTGGTTCTCTCACTGGTAAAGTAAAATAATACCTACCAGTTGTCAGGGGTGGGAAGATTGAATTCATGGTGCCAGCCAGATGTTTAATAAGCGATGATTGAATGCAGTGGCAGCTGGAACACAGAACCCTCCCAAGGGTTGGACTTGAAAATATCAATAATCTGTGCTGGGGCAATAAAAGCCAGGAAGCAAGCATGGACAGAGAGGTGGAAGGGGGTGGAAGAAGGGTGTCATTGGGCAGAGGCATTTATTTATTTATTTGTTATCCCCCATCCCCTCCTCCACCTGCCTGCACCACCCCTCCCCTGTTCATTGTTCGTTTCCCCCCTGGGCATCTCAGGATCCGGTACTCTGGATCCAGCCACTGGACTCAATTAATGCTTGTCTCCTCACGATGTTGATGAAATCATCTCGTAACATTCCAGATGCCTAATGAGGGTGTGAGCAGCGAGGCACTCACTGAGTCCTGGACTCTCCCTGCCTTCGGCACGCCCTGGTGGTAATGGTGATCTTTAAAAGCTGGGGAGCCTGGAGAGACTTCTCCCCAAAATAGCCTTGGTGAGTCCCAGTCTCAGTAGAGATTAAGAGCCCAACCTGCTGTGGTTCCAGAAAAATAAGCCAATTACAACATGAAGTGGTTGGAGGTGGGGTGTGGAGGAGAGGCCCAAAGTGCAGGAGGAACCCCGGACCAGGACAAGGTAGACCCAATTTTGCCCAGAGGAAGTCAAGGAACTTTCAGAACTGAAACTTGGACAATAGAAACAAATGGACTTTCAGTTCAACATTCTGATTGTTTGTACCCAGTTGCTGCCTCTCCCTGCCTGAACCCTACTCAGATGCTAGCAAAGGAATTGAAACACCACAAACCCACCACAGCACAGGGGATAGAGAAGGATAATCAATGCACTGGAGATTTCAGCAACTGCGTGGAACAGAACGCGGGAGGCTGGTGCGGAGGAGGCGGCCACGGGCAGCATGGGCAGAGGTCTCCTTTTCCTAGGAGAGCCCCGAGGAGGCTTCCAGATTCATTACACCGGGCACGCCGCAGAGCACGTCTGAGATTTAGGAGTATAAAACCGGGGAGTTATTTGAAAACTAGTATGTGGAATAGCCGCCTCTGCTTTGTTTCCCTAGGAAAACCAACAAAAAAGTTATTTAAAGAAACGTCAAGGTCCTGGGAAAAAACAGCCCTCCACAAAATTCTGGCCTGTAGAGGTTCCCGGTAATGCTCAGATTGCTGCCACAGAACCCTGACTCTTAGCTTGCCAGTCAGTGACACCTGTCCGTGGGCACAAAGCCCCCAGAGTTGGGTATTTTTACTGCCTCGCTTTCAAAATAGGAACCAACAACCAAGGCTTTAAAAGAAGCAAGCAAGCAACAGTAACAACACAAATCCCAGAGAAAACAGATACATCGCTCAGAAAATAAAAGGGAACTTTGAAAAGTAAAACATTTTAAACTCTACTATCCTTAGAAAAATCCCAGAGACTACATCTACAAAACAAGAATAAGAGTCTACAGGAAAGAACAGTTAAAGAAGAGGGATCACAGAACTTTAAACCATAATTACAGAAATAAAATTTTTCATTAAATTGTTGGGAGATAAAATTGAGAAGTCTCCAAAAAGAAGAAAAGAGAGATTAAAAAGACAAAGGAAAAGAGAAGATAAACAGGATTAAAGGAGAGGAAAAACAAATTATCAAGAGAATAGGATAAGGGCCTTCCGCACAGCCTAGGAGCAGAAATCCCTGAGGACTCTGGGTGTCTCCAGTGGTGTGAGCGGCGTAAAGAGCAACGTGCGGCACCGTGTTCAGAAACCAGAACACACAGCACAGAGAAAAGAGCCAAAAGTGCCCCCCCACCGCAAAAAAAACGAGTCCACTGTACATAATAACAAAGAATTCTCACCAGTAATCTTGGTCTGAGAAGATCATTTGAATTTAGAATTTATTCCCAGCTAAACTAGCAATCAAGTGTGAGAGGAGAATAAAGAACTTTTACTTAAAAGCTCTTGCTCAAGTGTGTTACATAAATAAACCTGCTATCTCATTTCCACTGTGCACGTCTGTCCCTCACCTGAATCACTCTCTTCCGAGCAAGACGAGAACTGGTAACACCACAGAAGACACAGAGGTGACGTTTAAAGTTACAAATGTAATCAAAGAGGAATTACTTATAGCGCTAGAACTTTAAGGTTGAATCACATGAAACTATTGGTTTTTTTAGGCCAAAAATTATTGAATATTAGAGATTTCATATGATTCAACCTAATATGTGAGGAGGGACCCCCAAAATGGACTTCGTTTATTAAAAAATTGTGTATTTATTGTTACATGTTTAAAGTCAGTCACCTTCAAAATACTCCCCATTTGATGCAATACACCTGTCAAGATATTTTTTCCCACTATCAGAACATTTTTTAATGCATCAATTTTGATGACTTTTAGTGCTTCTGCCATTTTTTGTTTCACCTCTTCCACATCAGCAAGACATTTCCCTTTGAGGACTTTTTTCATTCGGAGAAACAAACAAAAAAAAAGTCACTTGGGGGGAGATTGGGTGAATAGGGAGGGTCAGTGTGAGGCCATTTTTGGTCAAAAACTGATGAACACTCAACACAGTGTGGGCAGGTGCGCTTATAAATCACCCATCATGAAATGGGCAAACATGTTGAAAGTCTTCAAAAAGAATTTCCTGAAGCCCAATGCAGCCTCTCCCAACAACGCCAGCTGGTACACTGACACAGATGGGTTCCTAGAGCACTCACCTAGCAGGGGAAGCCAGTACTACAGGGGGTGCATCCTCCAGAAGATAATTCCAGTTTTTTAGGGGTCCTCCCTCCTATACGAGCAGAAATGCATAATGCATCAATGAATTAAATTTAATTACAAAAAATATTTTAAACCAAGTTGTTTCTTTTAATTTATTTTTTAGAGCAAGGGGAAGAGAGGGCGAGAGAGAGAGAAATGTTGATGTGAGAGAGAAACATCAATTGGTTTCCTCTGTTACACACCCCGATCAGCGTCCCTTTTCAGGACACCACCCAACGGAGTGACATCGGTCAGGGTTAAAACCAGGTTTTAAAGGGTCAAACCAAAAGTTAGATAACAACAAGATACTGAAGATGGCTGTGTTCATTGGGCAGTTAAGACAGTGAAATCTATGCCATGTTTAGAAATAGAAAAAAAAGACTGAATGCTTTAAAATGGGTTAGAAAAATTATAATTAAGCATGTTTTAAAAAGACAACCACTGAAAAAATAACAACAACAAGAGCCAGCATGGATGAGAGAGCAATATAAACCTATTAATCTGCAGAGGGCATGAAACAAGGGGAGGGGCAGAAGTAAAGAAAGAAAGCCAAAAATAACACTTAGAGTAACAAAACATCAGTAATCAGATAAAATAAATATAAGCAGATCAGTCTCAGTTATTAACAGAAAGATGTTATCTAAATAAATTTTAGAAAAATCCAACATTTTGCTTCTTACAAAGCACACACCTAAAGTACAAGTAAAGAAAAAAGGTGAAAATAAACAATGGAAAAATATATACTGTGCAGATGCTAACCAAAAGAAAGCTGGCGCGACTGCAAAATAAAGAAACATGTAAAATAGACTTTAAAACAGAAATATCATAGGAGTAAAGACTGACACTGCATAATACAATGTAAGAAAAAACTTACACAACTCTAAAACCTAAAAAATAACTGACATAAATAACCTTACAAAAGACTAAATTAACCAGGAATTTGACATTTCTATGTGGCTAACTTTAAATATAGTATATAATACATAACATATACACATATCTTTATATGCAATATATGTAAATAAATATAAAATATATGGCTCTATATATAAATTGATAGAATTATAACAGAAACCTAACAAATTCACAATCAAATTTTTTCTCTGTAATTAACCAACAAACAAAAACTTAGTAAGTTTATAGAAGCTTTGAACAACACAATTAACAAGCTTTACCTGGTGAATATATGATATCTTGAACCCAATTTAAAAGAAAATATATTTCTCAAGCACATGCAGAACATTTCCCAAAACTAACTATATATTAGGCCATAAAACAAGTCTCAAAAATGTTCAAAGAATTAGGATCATACAGACCACAAATGAGTTGGAAATCAATAATGAGAGGGTTAAAAAACTTGGAACAAAAAGCATACTTCTAAGTAACTCAGCTCAAAGAAAAATCATACTGGAAATGAGAAAATACAGAACTGGACAATAACAGAGAATGGACATTAACAACAATACCACAGCCTCAAACTGGAACTGCCACTCAGGAAGCACTTAGTGGAGACTGATATTCTGAAAAAGAAGAAAGAATGAAAATTAATGGGCTAAGTATCCTACCTAAGAAGTCAGGAGGAAAAACACAACTAAATAGACTAAAAAATACAAGAAGGAAATGCCAGATAAAGGCTGACAATAGATGATATAGAAAACAATACAATAGAGCGGCGGAGCAGAGCCCAAAGTTTGTTCCGAGTTAAAGGTAATAAAATAATAAAATAGGAAAAAGTACTGCAAGATTGATCAAGGAAAAAAAAGAAAGGTGGATATAAACAATACTAGGAATGGAAAAAGGGGGACAACTACAGATACAGCAGAGATTTTTAAAGCAAAATAGAAATAAAAATATTATGAAAAGTACGAGGCTAAGAAATTTGAGCCCTGGCTGGTGTGGCTCAGTGGATGGAGTGCCGGTCTGCAAAACAGAGGGTAGCAGCTTTGATTCCCAGTCAGGGCACTTGTCTGGGCTGCTGGCCGGGTCCCCAGTAGGGGTCGCGCAAGAAGCAACCACACTTTGATGTTTCTCTCCCTCTCTTTCTCTCCCTCCCCCTCTCTAAAAATAAATAATTAAAATCTTAAAAAAAAAGAAATTTGAAAACTTAGAGGTAAAAACAAGGAATTCCTAAAATATATATAACAAAAGTGAAGAAATACTGAGTTGGCCAAAAAGTCCCGTTGGTTTTTCCCTAGGATGGCTGCAGTAGCACTTAGTTGTCTTTAACCCCGTTAGGAACAGTTTTCTTAGGTTGTGTTGTGACAGCCGTCATATCAGTATGCATTAAAAAAATTATCAAAATCGGTGAATTTTTGCATAGCCATTTTAATATTGAAGAAGGAAGAAAATAATATTTTCAGCATATTTTACTTTATTATTTCAAGAAAGGTAAAAGCACAACTGAAACACAAAAAGCAAAGTTTGTTTAGTGTATGGAGAAGGGACTGCGACTCGTCAAACACATCAGAAGTGGTTTGCGAAGTTTCACACTGGGGATTTCTCCCTGGACGATGCTCCAGAGTCGTGTAGACCAGTTGAAGTCGATAGTGACCAAATCAAGTCATCAACTGAGGACAATTGATGTGCTACCACATGGGAGTTAGCCAACATACTGAAAATATCCAAACCAATAATTATTGGTGAAAATGAAAAATGTGTTTTTTATTTTATGGGAAAAAAATTAAACAAACTTTTTGGCTTAGATAGATCTATAACCACTGAAAAAAATTAAATCAGTGGTTAAAAATAAACCACACAACTTACACATACTGTGGTAGCCAGGTATGAAAAAATTCTGGAACCTCACTGAAAGATTAGAAAATCCCCAAATAAATGGAAAGATGAACCATGTTTACAGACAAGTGCCCTAGGTGTGCAGAATGTAAATTTCCCCCACCCCAGATTAGTTTACCCCTTCACTGCAATTCTATCAGAATCCCGACAGAGTTTTCCAGTGGAGTTTTACATGTTGATCTTAGAATGGGCATAGAATTGCAAAGGGCCCAGAATGTGAGACACTTCTGAAGAATAAGGTGGAGTGGTGACTCAAACCAAGAAGCAGTAAAGCTCCAATAATGAGCACGGTGAGTATGGTAGAAGGTTAGGTAAACAGACCAAGGGTTAGGCTACAGAACCCAGAAAGCAACCCACGCACATGTGGAAACTTCACACGGGACAGTGGTAGCTCTGCAAATCAGTAGGGAAGGATGACAATGGATAAATGGCAAGGGGCAATAGGAAATAATGTACATTTGGAAAAAATGCAGCTGGTTACCTGCATCATACCATATATAAAAATAATTTCCATGTGGATTGAAGACCTAAATGCGAAAAACAAATCTTTACAACTTTCAGAAGATGTAGAGACTGCTTTTATGACTTGAAAGTAGGAAGAATGTCTTCTTTCCTTTCTTTCTTTCAAGAATTTTTAGGAGTTTATTTGAGTTTGATTTATGACAATAGCTGGGAAGCAAAATCTCAATGGATTGAGAAAATGCTCCAGAGATTGGCAGTTTTGCAGCTTATTTGATATATTGGAATCAAAGGAGGAGGAGTAAGGGGCTTATATGAAATCCAGTGGTGACAGGTTAGGGAGGTGGGAGAAAGCAGAGGTGGGGGAATCCCTGGGACTGGATAAAAAGTAAAACAAATAGACACATTTATTACATAGTTGGGTACAGGTAGTTAACAGTCATCAATTAACACAATAACAATACCAATGAGGGGATTTGGGGGGTGGTTTTGCCTTGAAGGGTGTGTGTGGGGGGAATTACCCTGACATTCCAAAGTTATGCTATCTTAGGTATAAAAAGAGAGTAAACGGGCTCAGTTAAGGTAAAGACTGACCTTTGTCAGGGGAGACTCTAGCTCAGGACATGACTACCCGCCATCACTCACTTTTAGTTAGGAAGTTTCCATTTCAGATCTCCCTACGTGGTTACTTTGATGTCTGAGTTTGTAAGGCTGCCGTTCAGGCCTCCTGAGTCTGTCAGGTTTTGTATGGGGCCCCTTTTGTCCACACTTCCCCCCTTTGGTCATAAACCAATCCGAAGGATGCACTGATGACCAAAGTTTCATTGGATAATGTGGTCCCATGGCGCAAGGAAGGCTCATTCCTGGGAAGTCAGTGTCAGCGTTTGTGTTACTGAATGATGGATCACTGGGAATGGGGTAAGACCACAACCTTGGATGGAAGTCAAGGTTGAATTTTTCTCAAAAGTGAAAAGCAGGGACATGGGAGGCAGCCAGGTTAATGGGCCTTCATTAAGAAAAACACTCTGCATCATTTCTAATGGGTAAGTTATCATGATACAAGCTTTGCCGTCTGCCCCACTTCTCTGGATTTTGCATCTAGTATGACATTTACCTATAGTTTGAGGGCACATCACACACCACTTCTGTTTTCACAGTCTGACCTTGATTTGGGTCCCCACTTATTACCGCCCATCAACTTCCCATTGGAAGTACTCAAGTGCCATTCACTATTAACCTGATTTCTGCTAGTTGTACAATTGGAAGCTGTAACTGTAAGGTTTATTCAGGGACAAGGCTGTCAGAACACAATGCTGTAAATTGCAATTACCATCTAAAAATTCCGGAGGCCAGGAGGATGGTAGGAGTTTCGTAAGTAAATTTCCTGTGCCTCAGCAGCAGTTACAGAGAGCCACGCTTTCACAGGCACTTCAGCTTCCATTCGGATTACACAGTTAGTCCTTGCTGGGTTTGGGTGTGCGCACATCCCCATAATTAGGTTCTAGCATTTATACATAAATTTCTTTTCTCAGTATTGCTTTTCCACTAACCTTCTACAACTTCCCTTGTTCTTAGTTTGTCTCTTTTTACTCATTTAGAAATAACTTACTTATTAAGACACACTGATTATTTTTAACTTCTCTTAAACATACACATGCCTTTTTTTTCTTTTTGCAGTAGCATTTCTTCTAAATCTCAAGAGAAACCACGAAGAGTATTACTGATAAATACAGAAGTTATCTCACACACCTTCAGCAATTACTAACAGCTGGGCAATACACCCAAGGTTTGAGAAAAGCCCAAAGAACAAGTGTAACTATTATTATGGCCAACATTATTAGCAGACAGGTAAAGACATTCAAACAAAGTTCAGCATTAATTTGTGGATATGCAGGCCTTCTCAATGTCTTAGGAAAGCTGTCTATCTCTGATGTCAGTGGCCTCCCATCCTCAAGAGAGCGCTGATCTCTGCTGTAGGCAGAGGCAAATGTCAGAGACAGGCAGTTGTCTATTGGTGGTTAGGCACCTGACAAGGTCCCTTCCAAGAGTGTGGGAGAAGGTCTTTAATGAATGTCCTTTTCCAGTGGACGAAAACTCCTAGTTGGAAGTCGTGATCTTCGAAGAGTTGGCTCCTGGGAGTACGCTGTGAAGTGGATGTCACTAATCTATCAGTCCCTACAAGCTGGTTAGTAACTTCTTGATCATAAAGCAGAATTTCTCCTTTTAGTAAGCTTGGGTTATATTCCCCTTTATCTAGATGCACAGAGTGCCCAGTGACTATTTAATGAGAAAAGCTCTGCATTTACCGAAAGAAGTAGACTTCAGGTCGAAGAGCATTATATGGAGAGCTTTGGCAGACGGAGACTGAAAGCTTCTGAAAACTTACCTAGTTGAGTTTTAATTGTACCATCTGTGCGTTTCACCAACCCAGAGAACTGAGGTGAGAGGCACCATGAAAGTGCTGTAGAATAGGCCAAATGTTACAAATGGGTTGCATTATCTGCCCAGTGAACTGAGTCCCTCCATCACAGTAACTCAGAGGAAATTCCCTAATTGGGAATTAATTTTTCTCAATAATAATGTACCTACCATTAAAGCTTCTGCTCTCCTGTAAGATAGTGCGTCAACCCAGTGGGGGGGGGACATACAAATCATAACTCATATTTGTGTCTTTGCAATGGTGGCATTTGTATCGAATCCAATTACTGTACTTCAAAGGATTTAAAGAAGTGGGAAATTTCCTTGGGACCCGTGGAATGAATTTCCAGGGTTATATTTGGGCAGATAGGACATCTGTCATATGCTTTACAAGCCACAGAAGGAGAAGGTTTCCAGTAAGCCATCTTTCTAGGACCCCAATGTGTTGGCTCACTTGCATGCTAAAGTAGAGGCAATTGATTTACTGATGATAGCCATTCTGACAGGTGTGACGTGATATGTCATTGCAGTTTTAATTTGCATTTCTCTAATGATTAGTGACATTGAACATCTTTTCATATGCCTATTGGCCATCTGTATGCCGTCTTTGGAGAAGTGTTGGCAAGGATGCAGAGAAAGGGGAACCCTTTTGCACTATTAGTGGGAATGCACATTGGTACAGCCACTGTGGAAAGCAGTACGGAGTAGCTCAAAAACATTAAAAATGGAATTACCTTATGACCCAGCAATTCCACTTCTGGGACTGTATCTGAAGAAACCTGAAACTCTAATTCAAAAGGACATATATACCCTTATGTTCATTGCAACATTATTTATGATAGCCAAGATCTGGAAGCAGCCCGAGTGTCCATCAGTAGATGAGTAGATAAAAAAGCTTTAGTACATTTACACAATGGAATAGTATGGCCATAAAAAGAAAGAAATCTTATCCTTTGCAATAGCATAGATGGACATGGAGAGTATTACGCTAAGTGAAATAAGCCAGTCAGAGAAAGACAAACACCATATGATTTCACTCATATGTGGAATCTAATGAACAAAATGAACTAACAAACAAAATGGTAACAGCCTCATAGAGAGCAGGCTCACAGCTGTTGATGGCAGGTGGGGTGGGTAGCTGGGTTTGGGGGTTGAGAAATTGGGCATAAAAGAAAAACTGATGGGCACGAACAATAGTGTGGTGGTTGCCAGAGGGAGAGAGGGTGGAGGAGAGTACGGCGGGCTAAATGGTGACAGATGAAAGCTTGACTCAGGGTGGTGAGCGTGCAGTACAGGGTACAGATGATGTGTTGTGTGATTGTGCACCTGGAATCTGTATAATTTTGTTAACCAGTGTCACCCCAATAGATTCAGGAAAAAGGAGGAAATACAGGTAACTGAGTCCCTACACTGATGATAGGATTGGTTTCTGACTGGGTCCAAGCTCTGTCTGTTTGCCTGGGTCAAAAATTGCTCCTGTTTGTTGCCGTGACCTCTCTCCTTCCGCCACAGCTGTCCGCTGGGACTTAGAACAGGAAGGCTCCAGATTCTGAGAGAAACTCACTCACACTCACCTGATGCGAAGCAAAGAGCCACTGGGGCACAACAGGAAGAATTTCTTAAACAAGATAGTTTTTTTAATGCCCAAACCACAAAGTTCTATTGCTACGTTTGACTAGATTAGAATGAAATCTTCTGTTCCACAAAAGACAGTATAAGCAAGTAAAATAAGAAGCCGCAAACTGAAAAAGGATAGTTGCAAAACATATAATTTACAGAGGATTAGTGTTCAAGATATGTTAAAAAAAATCCTACAAATCAAAAGGAAAAAGACAAATGCCCCATTATAAATTGGTCAATGTATATGCACAGGTAATTCATAAAAGAAGAATTGTGAATGTTCAATAAACCTTTAAAAATAAATTTAACTTCACTATTTATCTGGGAAATGAAAGATAGACCAACAATAAGTTACCATTTCATACCTATCACATTAACAGAAATGAAAAAGTCTGACGTTGTTAAGAGCTGGGGAGGATGTAGAATAATGGGGAATAAAAAAAAAAACACTGGGAATAAATGTCCATCAACAAGAAACAGATAAATTGTGGTGTATTCATTCAACAGACTATTATGCAGCTATTAAAGTGAATGAACTAGAGTCAGATGCTTCATACGGCTTAATCTCAAAACAATATGTTAGCCTAGAAAAAAATAGTTGAAGAATGCTGAATGTGGAGTAGCATCATTTATATAAAAACAGGCAAAGCCTTGTTCAGAATCTCAGACACACGCAGTAAGAGCACAAAAACATGCCCGGGCTGTGAAAGACCTTGTGTGCTCAGTGCATCACCAGTAAGGACACGAGCAGAGCGAAGGGAACAGGGAAGAAATGTGTACGGGAGCTTTCAACGTCATCCGTCATATTTTATTCTGTTAAAAAAATCTGAAGCAAATAGGGAAAAGTATAAAGATTTTATAAGGTAAGTTGAGGTGTCCGAAGTTGTTCTTACTTTTCTGAATGTTGAAAGATAATGGTCCTGCGTTCAGGAATGATGTTTCCACTGGAGGGCACATCAAAGCGTGAACACAATGGATGTGTGTACTTTGTTTTAACCACTGCTCTGTCCCCCCACTTAGAAGAGCACCCAGAACAAGAGGTGTACTCAACAAATATGTGCTGAATGAATGAATGCCTGCAAAGGCAATGAGATGTGTTAAAATACACCGTGTTCAAAAGAGCTGATCATTGTAACAGCCAACTTCTTTGGACCCCTACATGCAGCAGCCACTGACTTAACTAGTTGGCCTGGATAGCTTCATCCCATCCTTGCAACCATGGTAAGGACCATTGTTACCCTTACTCTACAGGTGAGGAAACGTAAGCTTAGAGAGGTAGGTAGCTTGCCTGAGAGCATAGTGACTAGGATTAGAGTCCATAGTTCATAAAAAATCTCTGGGGTTTAGGCTGTAGGTAGTTGCAAAATTTGGAGCTGAGGAAATAAGTAAGACAAGGAGGCACATGGAACGTATACACACACCAGAGAGAAGGGTGACCAGGAGCAGATGGAGTGGGGAGGGTGTCTAGTGCCTGGCAGCCTTCATGGGGGACACAGAGCGGGAAACACTGTAGTCTGTCTGAGCAGCCATGAAAGGCTTTGCCAGGAGGAGACATATGAACTTGACCTTGAAGGAGAAGTGCACCTACAAGTGCCGGGAACCCGGCATTCCTATTCCATGTGCAGTTGGTGTTGTTTGGAAGACCCACTGCTTTGGATCTTCTGACTGTGAGAACAGAGCCCGACCGCACAGGCCGAGAGCACCCATACGTGAAGACAAACTGGTCGAAGGTAACCTTCCATTGGAGGAAGTTTGTTCTCACCATTATATACTCAGAAGAAAAGGCAACTCAGAGCTTTTCTTTAGAAGTCATGACAGCAGTCCTGCAGGTAATTGCTTGCCCTTTAATAAGACCTAACATTTGAGCATTTACTGTTTGCAGGGCGCTGGGCTCTCATCACAGGCTTTATTGCCTCTACTTCTCACAACTCTGTGAGCAGGCATTCTTTATCCCTTCCCAGGGACGAGGAAGCCCAGGTTTAGAGAATTTAACTGTCTTGCCCGAAGTCCTATGCAGTTAGTAAGTGGTAGAGCTGGGATTTGAACCCACAGTTGTCAACTTTCCAGTCCTTATTTTAACCACTGCTGGTCACAAGCACAGACATCCATTGAAAGCAGCAAGAGTTTACTGCTTTCAATTGGCAGAATAAATGAGAACGTGATCCGAGTGTAATAAACTAGAAACCAAGCTTGTCATTACATTCACGAACCCCTGCCCCATGTTAGGTACTCCATAAATGCTTGTGAAATGAGGCAGCATTTAGTTTCAGAAAATAAAAACTAATCCAGTGTCAATGACATACTACTCTCATAGCAGCTTCAGAAGTCTTCACAGGGACTCTCCGAGTCACTGCTCCCCACCCAAGCACCTGCACACCGACCTGTGAGCACGCACAGACATGCACATGCATGCGCGTGCACACACACACTGAGACCTCCTGGTGAGCTTCTCTCTCAGATCTCTGCTCCACCCACCCCTTTGTGGCTCCTCCTCCTGCTCCTGGGCACTCTGCCCTGACCTTGCTGTCCTGGCTCCTGTCCCTGGGTGCTGAGCTCCTGGAGGGAAGGCCCTGTGTTCTTTTGTCTCTCAGCCTATCATTGAGTAGGTCTACTCTGAAAATATGCACTGAATAAATGGAGTAGGGTTACTCTCCCAAATAGCCCACAGAGACACTAATAGTGAGAAAAAAATAGGACAAGGGAAAGAGATGGAAGAGTTCTGCTTTTCTAAGAAAAAGTAGATAAAGAGAAAAAGCCACCTTTTCCCCCAGGAAAAGTCACCAACAATCGTATCGCATGTGTTCATTTCATTAATTTATTGCACATCTGCCAGACATCTACTGTGTGAAGGAGCAGGTCCTGGCCTGCAACTGGCTGGCTCATCTTCACCCTTCCTCGGAAATGTTGAAGAGACCCCTCTCTCCACTGGGCACAAGGTCACAAGGAGGAGATGAACACGATCCATGTCCCCAGGGCCACACAGTGGAAGGAAGGACTAAATAAAGCAAGCAGTCACAACTTACAAATGTAAAGGTTATTCTGCAGAAAGGGACGTAGGAGGAGGAGGCAGAGAGGCGGGATGGAGGGGAGAGGAGAGGGCCCCAGGGAGAAGAGAAAGGAAGACAGCGGCAGCCTGTCTGGATTCTCCCAGAACCACATCTAACAATATTCTGGTCACGTTTTAATTAAGTGGAAAGTTTTTTTTTTTTTTTTTTTTTTTTATTGACTCAACCAAGAGCTTTCTCTCTGATTAATTTTGGAAAGAGCCGGCCGAGTTTAATCATAGCAAACACAATGACCCCAGTTACTACGGCCTGAGCAGCTAAAAGCAGAAAATAGAGACTCCAGAACAGGCTATGGTCTTGGTCCTTGCCCTCGGCTACAGGCTGGGCCCACGCCCAGGATTCGGAGCTGTTGGACACCAAATACGGGGGAACGTGGGCCACCAGCAGGGCCGGCCGGGGCGAGGCGGGAGAGTGGGGAGACCGATCCAGGGTACTCGGGCACCCCAGGTCACTGTCCTGCAGGTCCTGGAGGGGCAGGCCAGCGCGCGGACCGGGGCCGTGGCACCTCAGGGGCTCCGCTCGGCCCACGAGGCCCTGGTGCTGTCGTAGCCACGCCAGGAACGGCCACAGGCTACAGTCGCAGCGCCAGGGATTGTGCCCCAAGAAGACCTTCTCCAGTCGGGGCAGAGCCCCAAACACATCGCCAGGCATGGTCTCCAGCTGGTTGTGGTCAAGCTGGACCTCCTCCAGGCTGCGGAGGTCATGGAAGAACGCGCGGGGCAGGGCCCGCAGCTTGTTGTGGCGCAGCGACACTTGGCGCAACTCGCCCAGGCCGTGCAGCAGGCCGTCGGGGAGAGAGGCCAGGCCATTGGAGTGCAAGGCGAGCACCCGGAGGTTGCTGAGGCCGCGGAACGCACCCCCTGGGAGCGCGCTCAGACGCGGGCTCTGGGTCACCCCTAACTCAGACAAGCGGCTCAAGTTGCTGAAGACCGCGGCGGGCAGGGTGCGCAGCTTGGTGCCATTTAGCCACAGCTGCTGCAGGCCCTCCATCTCCCCGAAGAGCACCTCGGGGAGCTCTTCCAGCGGGTTCTCGAACAGGGTCAAGAAGGTCAAATTGTGCAAATGGAGAAAGAGTGCGGAGGGCAGGAACTCGAGCTGGTTTCTGGAAACAGTCAAATTGCTCAGGTTGCGGAGCCGGTCGAAGGCCCCTGGCGCGATGGAACGGATGTGGTTTCTGTCGAGCCGCAGCTCCACCAGGCTGCGCAGGCTACCCAGTAGACCCGAATCCAGGGAGATGAGCTGGTTCGAGTGCAGCAGAAGTCTCTCAAGCTTAACCTGTGCCCCAAGCAATCCCTTGGGCAGGTACGTCAAATTGTTTTCCGATAAATCCAACAATCTCAGGTTTCCCAGAGGTGTGAAGAGGCTAGCAGGAAGGAGAACGAGTTGATTGTGTTTTAAAGAGAGTTCCTGCAGGTTAACCAGTTTTTTAAACATGGTTTGGTCAATGCTCTTCAGCGCATTGTGGTTCAAAAACAACTGTTCCAGCAGCACCATCTTATCCAAGAGCGCACCTGGAAGATGAGTGATCCTGTCGCGCGACAACCTCAGGGTTTTAAGTTTTATCAGGTCGTTGAAGACGCCGGGGGCGATGGCGGAAATGTTGCTGTCTGACAGTATCAAGCGCTGCAGGACCGTCATGCCCCTGAAGCTGTGGTTCTGCAAGGTGCCTTGGCCCATTTGGAAAAGCAGGAGGTGCGTGAGGTTGGTGGGCAGGCCGAGGGCGGCAACGCGCGCCACGTTGCCCCCGGAGCACTGCGCGGTGTCCCGGAACAGACACTTGCAGGCGGGCGGGCAGGGGAAGGGCTGGGCGCGCAGGAGCGCGAGCACCGCGCATGGCAGCGCGAGCACCGCGCACAGCAAGGTGCTCCTCAGCATGTCTGAAACCTGGGACAACACACAAGGGCAAACGTTCATGTTGGAGCTTGTGACCCTGGGAATTTAATTTTGCAGAGGCATGATTCCTTCGCCAGGATTATCACTGACTCAGAATGTGGTCCCGATACAACTAACTCATCTGCTTTCCTTAGATGTGCAGATTTTCCTGGGTGGTGGGTGAAAAGACATTCATTCATTCTCCACTATGAGGCCTCATTCCTTTGTTTCACCGACTTTCCACTCTCAGAATAAAGCATTGAAAGTAAAGCGTTTTCAGGCTATTAGGAAGTACAACACTTTAAAAATCTTTACATAGATTTTGTAAAAAAAAAATTTACATTGTGTAAATTATCTTTACATTGTGTTTCTTTACATAGAGAAAACTCATTAAATAATCATTTTCACATCGAAGCTCCAGACATCAGAGAGCAGGGCCATTATAAAATAGGTCTGCTCGTGACTTTATACCTTGCCCAGGGGTGGCTATAACCCAGTCAGGACGCGAGCGGCAAAATCTGTTAACAACAGTAACCGCCTGATTCCTTGATCACCGGTGCTGCTCTATAGCAATTCTAACTACTCTACTAAAACAACGAGCGCCCCCCTCTGGTAGTGCACACCCTCGGCGACACTGAAAAAAAAAAAAAAAGCAGTTAATACTACTTACCAGCACTTTATTTGAATCGATTCATTTAACCCTTACCTAGCCCTGTGTCGATACTATTATTATCCTCCAAGAATGAAGAAGGCACGGAAAGTTTAGTAATTTAACTAGGGATCACAGAACTAGAATTGAGAGTAGTATATCTGACTGAGCCATAATTGAGAAGCTATCATTTCCAAGATGCTTAAAAATTAATACTCATGGCCCTGGCCGGTGTGGCTCAGTTGGTTGGAGCATCATCCCACAAAGGAAAGGTTGCCGGTTTGATTCTTGGTCAGGGCACGTACCTAGGCTGCAGTTCGACCCCTGGCCCAGGCACCTACGATTCCTACTGGAGGCACCCAATCTACACTTCCTTCTCGCATCAATGTTACTTACTGTCTCCCCTCCTCTGTCTCTTAAAGCAATGCAATAAAAAATGTCCTCAGGTGAGCAAAAAAAATTAATACTCTTTACACTGAATTATCTGTGAAATATACACAGTAATACTAACTGCCAAAACAATGTTTACCAAGTATAATTTTACACAAATTGTTTCTTCTAGCTAAATTTTATTGCATATGCACACAGACTAGCCAAGCCGTCCAGTTGCCCGTATTTCCTTTTTAAAATATTTGGCCTTACCTGAAATGCTGCTGCACCCCAAAGCAACCGAAAGGCTTAGAGCCTCGCCTGTGATGTAGCACTTTCCAAAGGAAAAGGGCGGTACCCTTGCATCCTCAGGATAAAGACTTTGGCAGAGTAACAGTCATGGAAAGGGCCCTATCTGAGGGCCTATTCTGGTTTTTAATGACAAATGTTTTCAAACTGAAGACATCATACACAACCTAGGTTCTACTGTCAAAGCTGAATGGTAAGAGCAGGAGACAGAGAAGTTTCTCCATAAAAGGCACAGTGTAACTCTGTGATGCTAGCTAGACAAGCCTAGGGACACAGCCGGGTCCCAGTAGCAACCACAGCCATAGATGGGCCACACTTCCTCAGGGCTTCCTTTTCAAGCCACAGCACCCCAGTTCTCTAATCCAGTGCCCCACCCCCTTGGGTGAACAGTAAGGTTAAGACCATTCTCAAAGGCTACACTCAATTTCTTTCTTTTTAGGAACAACAGGGCTCAAAACATGGTCAAATATGTCCAACTGTGCAGCACCAGTTGGGCTGAAGGGTGTTCACACATTCCAATGAACTCAGGGATGTCACACTGCCTCCCTAAGCCACCGCACTGGCGCACAGCCACCGGCAGCGTACAAGTCTCAGTGCTTCACGGCTCTGCCCACACTTGGAAATGATTTTTTTAATTTCATTTTTGCAAATAATATGAAATGACTGTCAATGTGGTTTTAATTTTGCATTTCCTTAATAATGACCTTGAGCATCTTTTCATATTTTAAGGGCCATTTCTTCATCCTCTGAGAAATTTTAGTTTTCTTTTGCCCGTTTGTCTTTGTGCAAAGTATGCATGCTTATGTCTTTAAAAAACCTGAATTGGAGGCTTCTTTACATATTCTGGATACTAATCCTTCGTTGATTATAGGTGTTACAAGTACCTTCTAACTAGTTTGTGGTTTGCCTTTTCACCATTTTTATGAGGTCTTTTGACGTATGTCTTATTGTAGTCAAAGTTATCAGTCTTTTAAAATTTGTCATTTTGTACCTATTAAAATAAATCCCCCCTTCCCCCGAAATCAGAAATATACTTCCCTGTAATGCCTTATTAAGTTTTATAGTTTTGCCCTTCACTTTTAGGTCTTGAATCCATCTAGAGTTGATTTTTGTGTATGATGTGAGTTGAGTCCCATTTTATTTTTCTTCCACTAGGGTAACCAGCTGTCCTAGCCCTAGTTCCATAAACCCCTTGTCCTCACCCCTCAGAGCTGCAGTGTTGGCACCAGCATCTCATGAGTGTGGGCCTGCTTCTGGGCTATTTGATAATCCCTGTGCCAGTACCACACTGAAATGACCTTTTAATGTTTCAAGACTGAGAATTAGTGTTTTGTAAAGTGTGAGGAATAGACATTTTCACACTACATTGGTGGGCATATAAATTGGGGCAAACTTTTTGGAGGAAAATTTAGTGGCATCAATCAAATTTGAAATATATACATTCTTTGTCCACCAGTTCCATCGATTTAAAAGTACACCCTATGGATACATACATGCTCATTAAAACATGTGCACAGACATTCACTGTGGGACTCTACAACAGAAAGAGAAGCACAAACCTAAATGACCGTCAGCAGGGATCAGGCTGTTCACAGCATTGTACGCACATGCGACGGGATGCCTTGCAGACGTGACGTAAAGCTCAGCTCCAAGAGCTGACGTTAACTCTCTAAGATACACTGAATGGCAGAAAACAAGGGCAGTGGAGCATATGCCATGGAATTCCACTTGTGCGGCATTTTTCAAACATATTTACATGGGAATATATACATATTTTTTCTGGAATGATATGCCCAAGAAATCTTAATAATCACTTTTGGGGGAGATACCTGGGAATAGGTGAACTTCCCTATATACCTTTCTGTGAGGTTTAAATTTCTATTAAACATGCTTATATCACTATTTTTATAAATTGTAATGAAAAATAGTGATTTGGAAGGGAAAATGGCATTACTGAAGGAAAAAACAAACATAAAGGTATTAGAGCATACTGGGAAGTCAGTGCTTGAATTGTGAAAGAATAAACATCAACCCCTGGAGTTGCTGAGTGAGTGGTACGGAGGGGTTCTTACATTTTTACCCTGGTTGAGAAAGAACTCTTCGATCCATGACACCTGCAGTAGAAAAAGCACTGAAATCCAGTCAGCCTTTGACTTAGCCAAATGTAGTGAAAGCTCAGTAAATGCTGGACAGACTGAAATTAACTCCTAAGTCATGAAGTCCTAAACCCCAGGGAAAGCCACGGCCTCTGCCAGGTATGGCAGCACGTCTCACAGCTTTAACCAAGGGAAGGAACCCCCGAGCCCAGAACAGATACCCGGGTGACTCCTTCAGTCAGTCCTGCACAGGCACACCCAGTGAAAGGCCCTTTGCCCATGAGAATGCCAGGGAGCAAATGTAGTAAGACAGATTGGGAAGTACTGTGGCATAATCAGAGTAAAACTTGGAGCCAGATTCTGCTGAAACTTCTTTAGCCTACTTCCCCAGGAAGACCTCCAATCTGGATCGCCTCCAAGTTTTGTTTTTCGAAGAGAGCAGGACATTCGAACTGCCCAAGGGAAAACTGGGAAGAGATGTTGCAGATGAGGGAGGAACACTGAGTTCATCCACCAAAGGAACAAGGTATTAAGAATTATTTTGAGAAATGAAGTTGACAGCTCTAGTGTTCAAGTCCTTGGAGCTGAGATCTATGAAACAGGTCAGCAATCTGCTGCGCTAAACGGCTTCTGTGTGAGTCACAGAACCCTGGCCTATGGGGTTTGACCATTCAAGAGCAGGTGTCTGCCTGGATGTCATACTTTTCTTCCTCCACAAGGGAGACTCAGAGGCCAGGGCACAGCAGGGATCTCTCTGCAGAGTAACCACAACCCCACCTATGAACAAGGACAGTCTCAAACTCCTAGAACTCCTGTCCTTCCCTGCAATGTACAAACACTCAGACGGTGGCAACTGGCAGTGCTGTAGGGGGGCAGAGGAAGGACAGAAAGAACTGTGCTCACATCAGCAGGCTGTGGGGACATGGCCATTTGCCATAAAAGCCATAGTGCATGGAAGAACTTGGGCTCAAGCCAGGCCTTCACACCACCCAGATCCATCACGCACAGCCAGCCACACAGTTGACAGCAGAGGATGCAGGTCTTCTGCAGACCCAGCCGTACCAGCAAACACCTATCCAAGCACGAAAGCCCAATACACATCTGCCTTGTCTGAGATCTCTATGCCCAGCAGTTAGCTCCACAGCTTCTTTCTCCTTGGAGGGCTCTTTTTCGCACCCATGGATGCCACTTCACATCAAACTTACCATGTCTTACATGATGTTAGCTTTCAGTTTGGTCTTGCAATTAATTAGCCATTTCCCTCAGACCTCCTGACACTTAATATTTGGTTCTCCATTGTAACTGACTGATAGGGTTCCACAGATAGTCACAGACATAAAGTTATGTGGAATGCTCCATGTATTTCCTTTAAAAACCCAAAGCTTAAAAGAAAAAAGGAAATGAGAAAGTATTAAGCAGGAAAATAAATCCAGAGGGAAATATTCATGTAACTAAAAACCAAACTAATGTATAAAGACACAGAAAAAAAAAAAAGAAATGCCATTTCATTCATTTACATTTTTATTTTGAATAGCTTCAATCAAAAAAGATTTCATAAGGTTATTTACAGTGCTAAATGTACAATTATGAATGTATGTCTTTTTGACATCAGGGTACCATTCTTGAGCAGCAATACAATTTTAAAAATATAAAGATGCGGTATCATTTCTGATATAAAGTTTCTTTAAAAAATTCCAAAGTCATAGGGAATTAACAAATCATAACAGGAAGTTAACTACTTATTAATTTAATGTGCACATAATTACCAAATTTTAATACATTAAAAATAGGTGTAAATACCCAGACTGTACAAAAATTAACATCCCATATTTTGTTAAAAGTTCCCAACCACCTCCCACCATAAATATACAAAAACCTATTTTCAGATGTCAAAATTACATGCAAGAAATCTTAGAATGTTTTCTAAAGCTTGAATTTTGCTCTTCTCTGAATATTGAATGTATAGCCATTTTGGAAGCAGAATATATAAACACTGATATTTTACCATGCATTTGAAACTGTGCAGTATTTTCATAAACAGGGAAAACAAAATAAATACAGTAAAAACTGCAACAGTTTTGTTTAAATGCACGTGCAATTTGGAAAGCTTTTGAATACAAGGACTATAAAACTAATATAAAAAGTATATTCTTTGTCGTCGGCTTAGCCATTTTTATTCAAGCATTATTTGCAGCATTGCTTTATAGCAGTTGGTGCTGGAAGATACAAAACATAGTTACCACTATTTATATTTGAGGGAGAAAAAAAAACTTTAAACAACCCTGAGGGAGACACACATTAAAAATCTTGTTATTTATTTAAAAAGTTAAAAAGTTACATATAATTATTTAACAATTACTTTCCTGGACATTTCTGTCCTTAAGTATGTGCATAAATAAAATTTAAATCATCAATACTTATTAATCTTAATACACCAAAATAATATATATACAGATTTTAAAATTTAGGTCTGTATACACTCAAATAATTTAATGTGAAATTCAGAATCAAAATTACTATGTAATGGTGACCTACAGAGAGAAGACTCTATCTATGGCACTGAGTAGGACCCACACCTATATTCACAGACATTCTTCAAATAATACTCTGGAAGCCATCAATTACAACTTGGACAACCACTTAGTCTACGTTCAAATCTAATTTCCTACAAATGCTTTTCCACCTACCTAAAAACCTTATTCCTTTTAAAACAATATGGACAGATAATATATAAAACCCTTATAAAATCTAAATGTTAAAAAAAGGGAGGGTGTAAAAAATATAGCTCTTTATGATCATGCTCTTAAAGATGTTAATTATAATCTGATAATTGGGTTTTTAAGCTGCTACTTAGCAATTACCTTAATTATATGCATCAGTATTTAAATCAAAGACTTAGATTTACAATTTGGGGATATCACTGAAGAAGAACACTTGTACACACTGAAAATGAATGTGGAAATTATAAAACAATCAAAAGATTAAGTAACTATAGAAAACAGTGCTAATTCACAGCTCAAGAGGTCTAAGATGCATAGCTTCATAGAATCATTCATGGAACAATTGTCCTTATCATCTAATGTGTGTTCATATCGTTATTTCATTTTCTGATGGAAAACTGTGATTGCATTTCTGTAAGAATCATCAGTGGCAATAGCAATAACGGTGATCCTGAGTGTAACTTACATTTTTCTATAGTTACCAAACATCACTCATGTCACTGCACCATAAAAAATGAGAACCATTTGATTCTACAGTTCTGGGTAACATTTGATAAATTGGTAAGTACATATCAGGAAAATGATCAGCTGGAAGTGGAAAGCACATGCATGCAACTGAGTAAGGAAGAACAGACTGACACCACAGTTTTAGCAGTTTAGTGTCCATTTTACAGCACTGCCAGTTTCCTTGTGTATCATAACTGCGGGCTTTGTCAAACTGCTGGATCTTACCTACAAAGGCCTTTTTAAAGTTACTTTCACTTTGTTTCGAATTTAAACATTAACCAGGCAAAACAGAAAGGTGCAAATATTATCCGCATTTCTTTTGGTTCAAGAAATGTCTAATCTTGAACTTTATTTCCATTTTTATTTTCTCCCAGAAACAACCACAACCAAAATATGCTCATTTATAAAATTCAAATCCAAGAAAAGGTAAACTCAACTCCTGGCGCCACCTAATGGCATAAAACAAACTCTCACCAAGTTCATACTGTTTTGAAAAAATAGCAGTAGTTAAAACCACTCATTTTTAAGCCTTAGTATTGACAGACATATATGAAATCTTAAAAATTTTAGAAGGCAAAAATCTAACTCAATAAAACTAAAAAAAAAAAAAATCCAACCCTAACTCACTATTATCCAATGTCCTTAAGTAATTTAAAAAGCAGAAAATAAAAAGACATTTAAAACAATAGAAAACCTGACAGAACAGGTATGAAGAAATGTTAGACAGATAGATCCACACCTACTGCCAAAAGAAATAATCTTTTTTCCTAGTGAAAAAGGTTTTACAACATTTAACTGAAGCAAATTGTACTACTGACACCAGACAGCACAAGATGCATTTAATAATTTTGAGGGACATCTCAAGAAGGCAGTGAAGCACCTTGCTGATTAGAAAAATAAAACCCAGGCAATTTGTATGGAAAATATAAAACCATATCACCTGAGTTGTTTATAAGCAACACCATAAAACTCACTCTTAACTCCAGGCTATCAAAGAAATCTGGTGTATGTACATACAGAATTCTTTGGAAGAAATATTAGAATCAAATGAAAACAGGGTTTTTATCTATTTCACTAGAGGTGAACATCCATTTTATTTCTCCATCACAAACTTAGGGCCTGTATATAAATGAGGACATTTTCTAAGAGGGGTTGTGAAAATATATTTAAAGGTGAAAACTAAGTATCAAAAGCTAATGTCTAAAACCTTACCAAATACCAACTTTCTTCTTATACCTCATATAAAGAATATCATTGAGGGTAACAATCAAGAAAATTGTGGACATATATATATGTATAATACTCAAAGTTACTGAATGAAGAAAGAAGACTTCAGATCGATTATTAATTTAGCTGGCAGGCCAATCTTATTTTTGTTTTCAAAGCTCTCAAATCAGCTACTGTATCAGAAGGAACATTAATCGAAATGATGCCATTCTGACACACAGGATCAGAAAGTCCTAAAATTACACTCTGTTCAGTACTGCTACTAGCACACCACCGAGACTGATGCACTGCTATGTTATGGTGATGATTTGACATGATCCATTTTCCTTAACTAAAGCTTTAGCTTCTGTTGTTGTTTGAGGTTTTGGAGGCCATTCCGGATCAACCAAGAGCTCCTGAGCCAGGTACATGTACTTTGCTTTTGGTATCTTCTTCCTACAGTCCAGGACCCAGGACAAGCAGCACTTCCCCCAATGGTCCACTGACTCCTAAGGAAATAAGGACAAAAGAATACCCTGGTAGGTTAAAGGCTGCTTGTTTTTAATGAGTTTGTTAAAGCATAGTACATCAACACACACACACACACACACACACACACACGGAAATGACTTCTGAGCACAAATGAAAAAAATCCATGTAAAAAAGTCAGCTTTCAATTATTTAGGAACATTTTTTAAGGTCAGATTTTTTAGTTAACTATGTAATTTACTTTTTTTAGTTTTATATACCTATCCTCTTATGTATGGATACATTTAAAAAATAACTTGAAGATATGGATAACACAAAACACCTAATGCATTAAGAGTAATATTGAACTATTCAGAAAGAAAATATTTTTAATATTTAACATGGAAGCCTTCATATTCTATCCCAAACTATCCTTTGTACTGTTACTTAGCTACCTGATCATTTTTGAAAGTAGTAGTGTGAAGTTATCATTGTCACTGTTACCTTTCAAAGCAGGAAACATTATGAAAATATTATCAGGTCAAAATTAGAACTCGGATCATGTTTAATGTCAATTACTTCTTTTAAAATCATATTTTCATGAATATAAAAACAATTTTATTTTATAATGATGGCTTCCCTTGGTGTTCCACCTTTGGAAAGAGGTACATAAAAAGCTTTAATTTCATTACACACAGCTCTGCTGTCACTGAAATCCTTCTAATCAATCCTGATGTTTTTAATGATTGTGATCTTAGATAAGTAACTCTTGAAGAACAAGAAAGCAGAGTCCCTTGCTATTGTACAGAAATATAAACTCATTAGAGGCCTTCAGAATTTACCTTAATTGAAATTTGTGATAAAGAAATGAAATAAAACTGAACAATTCTAAAATACAGTCTATTTTTAATTATTTTGGCTGTTGCTTCTTCAAAGCAAAATTTACACCCCAGGTCGTTTTATTTTGCCATCAACATAAAAACCAGGTCACAACTAGGTCTCACCTCAATTGAAGTAATCTTGCAAAATGGGAGCATACCAAAACCGAGATGAGTGTTCTAATGCTAACATTCACAGTATCTTCATGAGCAAGAAACGCAGACTTGCTATAACATATATATTCTGAACTGTGTTTCTAAATTTGCCAATGGAGAACTGCAAAATACTTTAGAATGAAACTCTTTCCATTATTTGGACTTGGCGGGCCTTTTCACTTTACTGAGACAATCGCCAGGAACCTACCACTCTTTCCTTCTCCAAAACTGGTGTGGGCATGCGGCAGCACTGAGATCATAATAAATAATAACTACATGCTTTTAAAGATCTGTTTGCTTTGTCAACACAACACAGTAATCTGCACTGCTACCAAGAAGTCAGAGGCAAAAACTGGCCACAAGAAAGGTATACTTTCAAATTCTTCAGGGATAAGGGAAGTACAGATTTTAAGATTAGTCATCTACCTGAAAAGAGAGTTATTACCATCACCATAAAAGGAGCCCATAAGAAAATATTTTGCATTAAGATACAGAAGAGACTAGATATAGGATTCTTCAGGTGACCCAAATAACAATTCCTTTCCAGTGCAGGCACATACAGAAGAAACCTTAACATTTACTCTGAGGTGATGGCTCACTACTCGGACCTATCATCTTCCCCAAGGTGTTTAAGGTCTTCAATTTTATTGCAGAAAAGATCATTGTTCCTAAATCAATCTGAAAGCCGTCACTTTTTATTTTATGGCATGTAGCATTGTTAAAGGACCACAGCAAAAGGTTAATGGTGAATGCTGACTTTATGAAAGAGCAGAAACATAGAGGCCTTGTCTGTCCAGAGAAGCCAGCAGGGCTACAAGGCAATGCAGAGCAGGCTGAGTTAAGGGAAGTCACAGCCAGGCGTGTTCAAATGGAAGACAGACAGACAGACACACACACACCTCTAAGTCCACTGTTACCTGCCTGTGGAGAGTGAGGCAAGCAATAAAATTAAAACTAATTTCACTGCAAACAGAATCACAATTCAATAGTTGTTTTGGTTTTTTTTTACATTAAGGTACACGCTTTTAAAAAATCCCCATTTTCCTATTAAAAAAGCAATGTACACTTGTTATAATTCGGAGAAAATAAATTACGTCACAAGCAATATAGGGATACCCCCTCCACTGTAATTAAGACACACATGCTATTCCTATGCTCTTGCCTCCCCCAAACATCACACACACAAAGTACACACAGGCAAGCGTAAGCTGACAAGCACGAACACATCACACACATCCTCAAACACAGTATCATTCACTGGTAGAGAAAATAAAAGGTGCTACAGGAACGCTGGGTTGAGAAGTAAATCAAGGGAGAGAAGGCGGCGGCCAGGGGACATAGGCAAGCACTGTGTGACAAGAAAGTGAAGAGGGGAGCACCACAGGGCTGAGAACGAGAGCACTCGGGTCTCCCCGGACACAGAGGTGTAAGTCCCTGAAGCAGGAGCACACAGGGGCCATCGCAACCAGAGCTTTTGGTTGCTCCTAAAAGGACACCCTGGTGTGATAATCAAGTGTATCCTTCAGGTAAGGGAAAGAGGCTACCAGAGACCAGCAGACAAACCACACAAAGAACTTTCGAAAAGATGGACAGCTAAAATTCTCCTGCTTCTTGACCATTAAAAGCTGTTCATTCTAGAACCCCAATGCCTGTTTAATCTTTGCAATATCTTTTAGGAAATGTTTTCATGAATGGCATTAAAATATGAAGCCATGCTTAGAGGAAATGTTATAAAGGTACTATGGTTTTCATAGAAGTCTCCTTCTATAACAATTCTGAATACAAAACAAATAAGGACAAAAAGAATTAGCATTCTATATAAATAAGCTTGAACAATGTTCTAAGTGGCACAAAGACTACAGCTAACACTTGGAACTTCCCTGCAAAGGAAAACATAATCAGGCACATGCCCTCAGGCAGGGTCCAACTACACGATTCAGGCTCCACGTCTACCACTACGCTTCGGTGCACCAGACGCAAGACAGACACCAGTGCTGCTGCCTTTTTTTTTTTAATCCTCACCCGAGGACATTTCTTTGTTTTTAGAGAGAGGGAAAGAGAGAAACATCAATGCCAGAAAGAAGCATTAATTGGTTGCCTCTCATATGCACCCAGACCAGGGATGGAACCTGCAACCTAATTAAGTGCCCTGAATGAGAACAGAACCTGCAACCTTTTGGTTAAGGGACAGTGCTCCAACCAACTAAGCCACACAAGCCAGCGCAACACGGGTGCCTCTTAGTAAGAGAATATGCAATACAGATCTGCTCAAACAGGGGTAAAACTATGGAGATGATGGGACCCTCCACTGCAAGTTTTTCATTCAGTAGGTCAAGGGTGAAGCTCAAGGCATTTTTTTTGAAGAACACTTCTGCTTGAAAATCACTAATACATCAAGAAATTTTTTTTTTGTCAGAAAATAAGTATTAACACTCAGGGAAATTTTTTTAGCTATATAAAAGTTTTAACTTTGATTATTTGCACATGGCTTACTTAACCTGTTTTCAATTCAATTCAGGCCACTGAGCATCAATAAGAAAAACGATCACTAAAATATATGATAATAAAAAAACAATAAAAAATAAATTTAAAAAATCAATTACTATGAGAAACAAATTAGTATTATGTAAAATCCTTCCTGTATCTAAATTAGGTTAGCTGCATGAACATCCAATAGGCTAAGCAGAACACAGTATCCAGCCCTGGCTGGTGTGGCTCAGTGGACTGAGCACCAGCCTGCGGACCAGAAGGCTGCCAGTTCCATTACCAGTCAGAGCACATGCCTGGGTTGTGGGCCAGGTTCCTGGGATGGAGGCGTGCGTGCAAGAGGCAACCGATCGCTGTTTCTCTACACATCATGTTTGTCCCCCTCTCTTTCTTCCTCCTTTCCCCTCTCTCTAAAAACAAATAAATAAAATCTTTATAAACAAAGAACACAATATCTAAAATGTCTACAGTTAAATAAAAATGATACTTAAAAGTTTATTTCACCTTTAAAGAATAGAAGCTTTTTCGTATAGAAATACTATGGAGCTAGGTCTACATAAATCTAAATTTGAATGCAAGTTCTAACACTGTTTCCTCATCTGTGAAAACTGGGACAATGAAATTAAAGACATTCCTGAATCTCAAGGTTGTTCTAACAATTAGAGAATTCATACAAAATGCCTCATACTGTGTCTACCATAAAAAGGAGGTACTAAAAACAGTATCTATTGTTTGTCTCCATTTTCTCATTTGATTGTAATACTAATTTACCTCTTTACTGTCCAAAATATGTGAGGTAATGTGGTATACAGTAGGAAAAACACTCCTCTTGAAATCAGAAACCCTGGCTTCAACTCTGAACTCTGTCATTCATCAGATGTAAAACCTTGGCAAGTGAACTGAATGCTATTTCTTTATGTATGAGATGGAATTAGAAATGTCTTAAAATTAGAAGGAGCCTGGATGTAACTGTACAGTGCACAGTAGATCACCAGATATTTTGGACATGGTTACTAGAGATTTTCAGGTGAAGTTCTTAACTTCCCAGTTCAACTAAGACCTGAAGCCTACTCCAGGGTCTCTAGCTTTCAACTCAGCTCAGTTGTCCCCAATGTACTATGACAAGGAAGAAAAAAGAGAAACAGAAAGTTTCTTCCCCTGACATTAATACATTAATAGAGAGGGCTGGGAGTTTCAGTCTGAGAAGACTTCATGGAATTCTTGATAGTAAGAGCACAGAATGGGCAAATGTGGAATAGTTTGTGGTGAGGGAAAATTATGAAAGCTACAGAAGTTCTAAATCTAGATGTTGCCAGTCATGCTGATCTTTACTTTCTTTTTCACCTGTAGCAGGGTTTTTTCCCACCTGGGTAGTACTGACATCTTGAATTATACATTCTTTGTTGTGAGGGGCTGTCCGGCATACTAAGTAAGATGTTCATTCTGCAAAATCCCTGGGTCTACCCAATCACATGCTAATAGCAACACCCCTCCTCTACACCCAAAACTGTGACAACTAATTGTGTCCAGGTACTGCCAGATGTCCCCAGGGGGTGACAGAGTGCCCCTGAGAACCATAGCCTTACAGTAATATGACTGACTGGCTCTTGAAGGGTCACAAATATGAACTGTGACACCACAATACATTTTGTCTTCACACATAAATGCCAGAAGACAAAAGTGTATCATTCTGTGCTAAGAGGTTAAAAACTCTCTTTTTAAAAACCAAAAATTCAAAAAAATGCTTTCTTAATCATGAATACAGACACTGAAGGCTGCAGCTCTTGTCTGTGCAATGACTGCAGAACTGGTAAGCACACGGACACGCTGCAGCTACTGCCCTGGGCCACTCTCTCTACCTTCGCTCTCCCTTACATGCTTCAGAGCTAGGACTTCGCAGGAGAGACACAAACTCTTAAAAGTAGGACAGACACTTACTAACGTATTTTTAAAAATTAGATATATAGCAAATGAGAGAATTTTCTGTTATTTAATTTTTGTTGAAAAGTAAAGAGAGATTTCCAATTCAAATGTTTTAAAGGAGCTTCATGATACCCAATTCTGACTAAATCAGGGTATAACTCCTCTCAGAACCTACATTTACCTCCTGTTTAGATAAACAGTCAAAGATCTCTCTGGAGAAACTGAAAACTCAATGTAAATGTTTTCCTTGGCCTGAGCCTTACCCATACAAGGACCTCATATGAGGACTGATGAGCCCAAGTTAACACTTTGAAGTAATGTAGTGAGGTAACTGAAAGGAAAGAAATATAGACAAAGAGGAGATCTGGCTAAAGGACTTAAGCCTATAAATACAACTCAGGTCATACCCACTACTAGGGACACCTGGGCATTACACTGCTTTGAGAAAAAGACTCTGAAGCTGATTCCAAATGCATTTCATCATTACAAACGATCACTATTCATCATAAAGTATTAGAAAAGGAAATGGCACTCTCTAGGACCTCTTACAAAAGGATCCTAGAATATTACACTGGGCACCAAGCCTGACTAACCAAAATAAAGCTCAGGAAGTTGCTACTTGAGGGGGAGTGGGGGGAGAGGCTAAAAAAATGACCCAACTCAGCAATGCCAAGGAATCCTCTTGAACTCTAGAAGCCTCCTTGTGGCTCAATATGAGTAAAAGATTCATAATTAGAAACTTTTTTTTTTTTTATTTTAATGATTGTTTAAGTACATTTTTCTCCCCTTTACTCCCAATCAAGCCCACCCACCCCCCTCCCATCTTCCCTCCCATTACCACCCTCCCCCTAGTTTTATCCATGTGTCTTTTAACTTTGTTCCTGCAAACCCTTCCCCTTTTCCCCTAAAATTCCCTCTTCTCTCTCCTCTGGCCACTTCCT
>PVIA01001595.1:0-266559 GCA_004024845.1 Tonatia bakeri
AGGAGTAAGCAGGAAGTGTGTAATCTGGCTGAGAGACGAGAGGTGCTTGGATTAGGTGCCTGATGTGTAGACAATGGACTTTTGGAGGCACATGTGGCCACAGGCATAAGCAGGAAGTGTGTAATCCAGCTGAGAGACAAGAGGTGCTTGGATTAGGGTAGCACTGCAGATTGTGATCACACTGGAAAATTTCCTGAGGTGTGTGGCATGTTGGAGAAAGACAGGTACAAGAAATTTGGCCTAAGAAACTAGAAAAAAGGAGCAGATAATTATTGAGATGTAAAAGACTGGGAGAGGAGCTGGCTCTGGGCAGGGGGAAATCAAGAATTGAATTTTAGCCGTGGCAGGTGTGGCTCAGTGGATTGAGCGTGGGCCTACAAACCAAAGGGTCAGCGGTTCCATACCCAGTCAGGGCACATGCGTGGGTTTTGGGCCAGGTCCCCAGGAGGAGTGTGTGAGAGACGGCTGCACATTGATTTTCCTTCCCTTCTACTACTTTTCTCCCCTTCTCTCTAAAAATAAATAAATAAAGTCTTTTAAAAAAAGAATCCAGTTTTCCATGAAATGGAAAGTTCATGATGCATTTTTTTGGACACTCCAAAGACAGAGTCAGCTAAGCAGTTAGATATTTAAAACTTGCGTTCAAGAAGAGGTGTAGATTGTGTATAGAAATATGCTTTCAGGGGCACAAAAATAGTTTTTAAAACTCATGAGTGTGGATGAGATCACTAGGAGCGAGAAGAAAGAGAGGCCTTCTGTACTGAGGCCTCCATTCTGGGTTCCTTAAATGACTAGCGACAATTTCCACTGGAACCAATCAGCGAAGGAAACTGGGAAGTGGGCAGAGAGGGAGTAGGGAAACTGGGAGTGTGTGCTGTCCAAAAAGTGAATGAAGGATGTACTGTGGTGTAGGCGGGACAGAGTAACAGACTGCACTGCTGGTTAACACGGCGTAAGGACTATGTCATCCCTGCATCAGTCCCCTGGAGAGAGTTTCTGATCACTGGATTGTGCAAAGTGCCGTTCTTCTCAGCTTTCCAGACAGACCTGCCTCGGTCACTACACTGTGTTTTCAAGACTAAGTTCTACTGTGCCCATTCAAGTTGCAGGCAAGATTTTCATAATTGAAAAATATTCAAAATAAGTTCAAATTGCTCTCTTAAAAACTATGTATGCTATCCTAAAAGAAGTTGGAAAAGCAATTACTATAATATAAATTATATTTATGTTTTTATTAATATCAACTCTATTTATAAAATGTTATATTTACTCTGAAAAAACTTGGAAATGTGTACTTACACATGTAAATGCAACCGTATTTTTATATAATGGCTTAAAATACTACACTTGATTTTCTTGTGCCTGCATAGAAAACCAGACACACATTTTCTCCCTCTTTTCCTAAAAAGGATAGTAAACAATTTTCTTCAGCTTCCATAGTTGTTCTGCAATTTGTGTGTGTGTCTAGAGACCAGAGGCTATAGACAATTGTGCCAGTGAACAGGATTCATTGAATGGGGTATCTAAAATGTCCCTGGTCCCTAAGGGGGTGTTAATAGTTCTCTCACTTTCTCCTAGGTTCAGAGTGAAGCAGGCAGGGAGTTACATCTGTATCTTCTTCATTCTTGTTTTACTGCCCATGTGATTTGCTGGACATGAGTGTCTCAATTTACTCTTCAATAACTTATCTTCTTAAAAACATTATTTTGTGGCAGGAATAAGTTGCTGACTAATATTTGGGAAGCATGCTGTGATTTTGAATTAGTATGACAGTATATGACTCTATCTCCTACTTCTCTTCATAGAAATAGTTTTAGATTTCAGCATTCTCCAGTTGCATCTAAAATCCATGAAGGACACAGCGCTGCTGCCCCTCAGTTTGCAAAAGGTGACATGAGAGCTCTCATCCACTGGAAATGCTGCTACAAAGCATTTTTTAGGACACTTACAAATTCTCATGCCTGACACTCCTTCGCAATCTTATTGAGGGACCATATTCAGGCAGCTGTCACTCCAAGTCCTTCTCCCATGAATGCAGGTCTTCAGTGTAGGTGAACTAGTAGCTTGCATCCTTGGCTACACAGGGTATGCAGTGCATGCTCTAGGTACAGAAAAAGTGGAAAAGTGGCTCCATTTGGGGATCCAAAATGTCACAAGTGAGAAAAACTAGCATAGTGAATAATGTTTTGGTGACATTAAAAGCCAAAGAAATTTGCTGAGGCATTAGCTAGGATCAGGAAAATTTCTAATTCTTTTTGGCTAGTGCTGGCTGGCATGCACACTGCAAAAGGTGATGCAGTGTGAAAAATGGTAAAACTTGTAGGCAAGACATGTTCTACAGATCAAAAAGCTGCAGACAAATTTCAAAACTCCCTGCTAAGTTTTATCTAGAAAACAAGTAATTTGGAAAAGGAGATTTTCAACAATGGGGATACTGGCTCATTTTACAATACCGTAAATGAACATATATAACATAAATGGCATTTTGGTTGATGAAAATATTGACACCAGAGGCTCATAGGAACCTAACCCTACATTTCTCGCTGGAGTAATAGTTCAGCATTCACTAGTTTAGTGTTTGTGGCAAATTGATGCAACGTAACAAGACAACAATAATCAGCTGTGTGTACAAGCCAATGTGAAATGGCCGAGTAGTGAGCATTTCATTCTGCTTCAGGTAGTGTCAAGGATGATTCTGAAGAATTTTACTCCAGTATATTGAATATTCATGCATTTAGTTTGATTGTTTTGTGATGTGTCAAGTTGGCCAGGCTGACTAGAAAACACAGAATTTCCTTTCTAATATGTTTCTGGTTGGGGTGGGCCACCAGAGAGATTCTCTCATGAGTTGTGTGGCTGAAGGTGGCAGCAGCTCTGCCTTCCATTTCTGTAGTGACCTTGGTGGACACCAAATCCATATTGTTTAGTTACAGATGAAGATGTGTACCTGACCCATGCTGGATTTATCTGAGTGAAAAATAAACATTTAGGGAATGTCTATTTTATGGAAAAGATTGAGGGAAAATTTTAAAGCAAGATAGCCTAGAGTTTTTTTGACTAATGATCCATAAAAAGATGTTTAATTTTATCATATAATCAATTAGAGGCAACTGAAGGATGTTACAGAGAAATACAACAGCAGCCACTGCATAATCCTTGCATCGTTCTGAATTTGTGTAAAGCAGTTACAGAGAGTCTCTCCCTTTACCTTCCACTGACTCAAGAGTGTCGTCACACCTTGATCAAGAGCTGCTGGTATGGAGGAGGCTTGGCAAAGGCATCACATTGAAAATATGGAGCTCTATAAGAACACTATCTCAATAGTCTGGTTGAGAAATGGCATTATTTGAATTATAGCTGTAGAAGTAGAAAGAGGAAAGGAAGCATTTGAGAGATACATGGGAACAGAATTGGAGGGTCTTCCTTAAACTAGCTTAAAAATTTAAGACACATTCCCCCCCCCGGTTTACACACAAACAGTCTACCAAAGAGGCAATTTAACATGTTCAAAACTAATGACCTCACCTTCACCATTTAACAAGATCCATGTAATAACCCCACTTCTGTTCATACACAGATCCAAATCATACGTGAGTCTCTGTCCCAGGCATGGGGGGCTTCCGGCCTGTGAGAGCAGGGCTGCAGTGCCAGGGCGGGGGCCTTCCACCTGGGCCTCAGTCAGACCCACCCCTCCACCACATGGTTCGTACATCAAAGCTCCACGTATGTTTTTCCTTCCTCTACTTCTTTGGTCATTTAGGAGAATTGTTTTTAAGTTTATAACATTTGCTGTGCTGGTAAAAACAAGAGGAAGTTGCTCTGTGCTGGAGACTGTTTTTCTCAGGAGTGGTCACCAACCAGGCTCTCTGATTCCTGTGTTTGCTCTCATGGTTCCTCGGGCATTTTTCTCCTTAGTTTGAGCACCTTAGAAGAGAAAGTTTCTATTTTCCTACTTAAGGCCACAGGTCTTTGGACCAGAGTAGACGACGTTCCAACTTGTGAAGTTACTGGTCTCAGGGTACTCATCAGAACTTCACACATAAAAGGGCCACGAGAATCTAACCAACCCAGACGAACTGAAATGCTAGGGTTCCTGGGATAAGCGACAGACCAAGGGCCCCTACAGAGGTTCAAACACACACACACACACACACACACACACACACACACACACACTGCTGTTTGGTTGAATGCTCTGTTTACAGCACTAACACAGTGTCTGTTACTTAGTAAATCCTAAATCAATACTTCCTAAATCAACATTCATGTAGCCAAAATTGATGGGTACCTTGTTTGTGCCAAGCACTGTGGTAGGGCATGAAGATTCAAAACCAATACAAAGAACGCAGGTGCTCATCCCTTATGTAAAGGGCACAATGCAATGATAAATATATAAAGGAATAATAAATGCCACAGAAACTGTCTAGAGATATTTCTTTCCCCAATACAAAGATATTTGATCCAAAGTGTGATGGATGAAAAGGAGTTCACAGGACAAAATGGCAGCAGGAGCCGACAGAACACATGTGAGCAATTGTAGGGTGTTAGAGAGGAAAAGAGCATTGCGTGCACATTTTATTGTCTAGCAGGGAAAACCTGAACCAGTGTGCTCTCTGTAATAAAGCACTGGGAAAAAATAGGTAGGTTTTTAAAACACTTTTAAATGTCTCTGATCATCACTGAATGCCACTGGAAATATCTGGGCTAATTGTTAGGTGGTAGGGAAAGGCTGGACTGCCAGGGAGTCATGTTCACTGTGTCCATGAGGGCTCTGGTTTTGGACTTGGATGTCTAGCTGCTGCTGCTACTATTTCAAGTGCCCTTAGGGCACTTGTCCCAGTTGTTTGAGTGAAAGTCTGGCCAGATGGCTGTGTGAGGGTTTTGAGGGTGGAGGGGGGAGTGTGGAGATATCGTGCTATAACCATACCATGACCATAGACAACAAATGGGCTCTAATGAGCATCATTTATATTAACAGGAAAGGAACATCTACAGCAATTTAGGTATTAGATGGAAAGAAATGCCGTGTTTGTGTCTGGGGCTGCTTTATTAGGGGGAATCTGCTCAGACCTACTTAGCATCAAGAGCAGGGAATTCTGATTATGGAATGACCTGTTTATAAATTGGATATTATATTTAATAAGACCATCCTTTTTAGCAAATATTTAAATGCATTGTTTTTATTAAAAACTAAGATCAACTAAGATAGTCTACTATCATTTGACATAAATTTAAACAATTAAATAATTGAGAGTAAAGTTACTTATCAAAAAATGACAAGACCAGAAATATTACATTCTTTTATTTCCAAAGACAGTACTTTATTCACTCTTTCATAAAGCTTTATCAAATGGAGTGAAATTTGAAATATGGTCCTTCTCAATTAAGGTTTTAAGAAATTACTGTATTTGAAAAATGTTATTATACTTTGAGATTACCAGTGTTAATACCAATGTCCTCTAATTTATTTATTAATGTAATTAGTAAAGAGACTTAGATAAAATATCATTTGGAAACCAATGTGTACAATGTCCAATTAGTTAGATTTAAATATTTAGCTTGCAATTGATTTTCAGCAGCAACAAATAGTAACTTTTAGTAGCAATCTGTGGGCTCTGCGCAGGGCACTGAACGGACTCTCGGCTTGCAATAAAACAACATGACAGATTCGGCTCACCGGAAAGGGGAAATTGAAATGGGAGATGCATTTGGCATTGTTAAGAGCAAGATAATAAAACCGTAAAATGTAATGGAAATAACAGCTTCAGATAGTTTAAAAAAAACACCAAAACCCCTTCAACCTGCTAATCAAATATCTCATGATAGTTCATGAACCTGACAGAATAATTGCCTTCTTAGTCATGAAGTACTTGCTTTAAGTTTAGTCATAGGCTCTGAGTTGAAAGTAAACATTCTTACGAGCAAATCACTGTTCATATCAAGCATGTGCAAGCCACGGGCACTGCGTGGAAAGAGCCGGTTGGAGATGTTCCCATCACTGCTGAGCTCAGGCCGGTCTCTTCTCCGCACGCTCCCCCTACTGCCGCCCAGGTTGAGATGGGATTAGCATATACCCTCAACTGAAGAAAAAGGTTGAAGATCCACTGGTTATTGTTAAATTTTTCAAGATGCTTAAAGCCGCTGGAATGTACATACTGGAAGTAGAGCTGTAGCCCTGGGACTGAAAAAGCAGGACTCTCACCATCTTTGAAACTTCGTGAGAATTTTGAGAGCAAGTTGAGCCAAGTCTCTACTGTGAACGTGTACATTCAGAGGAAGTATGATTTCAACCTTTTTTTATCCAGCATTTAAAATTTTATGTTAACTTCTTCATTTGGTTTTATTTGATTATGAATTTTTTATCCATTGAATATTTATGAAAGCCACAAATTATTGATTTTTATTATAATCCCCTTGTTATTCTTTTGAATCTGAGTGTTATAGACAAATATTTTAAGCAATTTTATAAGAATTTATAGATGTTTCAATGGTCAGTGATATAATTAGAAAAATACACAATTTAGATATTTATAATAATAATAGAATAATATACATTTTCATAATTCCTCATTCTATTGAAATTGTTGAAGTTGGCCCGAGACCTGTGCTCCTTAAAACCTATGAGGACTGAGAAACTCCTACACTTTTTGAGTTCCAGCAAATGGTTTCAAAAGGACAGATCCTCAGTATCCTTTTTGAGGAATATTGTTTTCTCCATGTGTTGGTATAATCCAGAGTCATTATATTCTCTCACTACTCCACAAGTAGAGTGGTGTTTTAGATGCATTTTCAGGCATATGCATCTCCTAATCCATTACATATATGTGGAAACCAACAATTTCTCTGCTCTGTAGGACTTGAAATCCCACGTAAGTGATCCCGTAAGCCCTCATAGAGTTGCCCTTTCTCTTTATCTGAATATGTTCAAGTTAGTGTTTGTCTCTGAGCATGTAAATGAGGGGAAACAGTTTTCCATCATATATTATGCCTTTTGAATTATGATTACTTTATTTTTTAAAGATTTTATTTATTTATTTTTAGAGAGAAGGGAAGAGAGGGAGAAAGAGGAGAGGAACATCAATGTGTGGTTGCCACTCATGTGCCCCCTACTGGGGAACTGGCCCACAACCCAGGCATATGTCCTGACTGGGCATGGAACTGGTGACCCTTTGGTTCATAGTACGCCACTCAATCCACTGAGCCACACCAGCCAGGGATGGATTATGATTATTTTATACTAGTAATTTTTATGGAACAAATGACTAAGAAAAATGACTTTGACCTTCCCCTCACTACTTTAGAAGACTTTAGACACAGAACCTGCTCATGGAAGGGAGCTATCATCATAGATAAATATAATTTAATTTGAACTCATGTGCAGTAGACAGGGAGGACCCTAGAAAGGGCCTTTTAATCCAAGTCTTTTTCGTGTCCCATTGTTAAAGATGGCATGGCAAACACTTGTTTTTCAAACATCTCCCTTTCATTTTCCTGGGAATGGCTTTCCTGCCTTTTGAAGTCCCAAGCCCCTCCTCACACCCCCTTTATCCTCAGCTCAGGTGGGAAAAAAACCTGTCCAAGAGGGTCTCATATGCTTACAAAACCCCCATCTGTCCCTTGTATGTGATGAATTTGGTCATTTTCTCCTGTTCCTATGTTTCATGTTAATTTGATTATTCATCCAGCTAGAAGGATATAGGAAAGTAAAAAGAAACTTATTTTTTTCTCCCAGATGAACATTATTTAGAGTTTTATATTGCTGAATACATTATTGTAATTATTTGATTTTCTATGTTTATTTGATATGATAATTTTTGGTTAGAACATTCGTATTTTATCTTGTGACATTTGATCAGAGTAAGTTAATAACTCCACACAAATGAGGTGACTTTTAACTTTGAGGCAGTATGTGTCTGTAAATGCTTTTTGTTCCCTCTCTGCCCCTTTATATCCTGTGCCATGAAATAAGAGCGAGGAGATAAACAACCAGCTTGGGATGAGTTCCTGTGTGTAATGCTCATGTGATATTCTAAGATCCCTGTGAAGAACTGCTTATTCTCTTCCCTTGTGCTTCTTCTATGGAGTGATCATATTTTTTCTATTTCTAATTTCAGCACCATGCCAAATTCTGAGAGTTATTGTTTCAGACTTTAGTTTGTCTTGCCACTAGACCTGCCCCCCTGATATTGTAGTGACAATATTCCTGTTTTATTCCTATATGCCTGAGTTTCTATTATTCTGTAGTGCAGTAAGAAGCAGGAATGGGATTAAAGGAAGCCATTGCAGAATAAAGCAAGTATCGTTACACCAAGTTTAGGTATAGTCCCAACCTTAAGGATGTCTGACTTAACTTTCAGGATATATTAGTTAGCATTCAGGCAAGTTGCTCTAACAAAGAGCAACCAACATATAGTAACAAAAACTGTGTAGAAATGCATTCATCTTTTGTACACAGGAACAGAAGTATTAGGTCCAGCCTGGTAAGGAGACTTCCATCTCTACTTTCATCTCTGTGTCCAAGGCCATTATTTGGACTCATCTCTAGGGCACTGGGCATTAAAAAAAAGTTGGGAAAGCACAAATATACTCATCTGAAGGTCAACCTAGATGTGGACATCGCTTCTTCTCATATGCCATTGGTGAGGAAATGAATACATCTGTTCCCAACAGGCTGCATCAGGGGCTGGGTAGTGTAGTGTCTGGCCACACCCAGTCCTGTTGTTACATAGGGCAGGGGTACATATTAGTAGAGCCTAAAGCTAAAACAATCAGGGAGACAAAGGACTGGTAGTGATATATTATACATCAGTATGGATGAACAATCTATGCATTTGCAGCACCGGTACAACCTCTTATCCATAAGAAAGGGTGTAGCTCAAGAGAAAGTTAAAAGGATTGATAGAAGAAGAACACCTTAAGCTGCCTTGGTCTGATTATCTGACTATTCAGAAGGGCCTGGGGAAATATTCAGAGTGGCCCGAATTATTAAACTTGGAAGTGGATGAATTAAACACACACATGCACACATACTAGAACAAGCCCCCCAGACTTCTGCTTCCATGGTTCCTTAACTGGAGCTGCAGGCTTCCGTCAGCCACCTGAGACCTGGCACTTCAAACTGAGACTGGACTGTCGGGGAAAAGACAAACCTAGGGGGCACCGGAGGAAAGACAGTTTATTCTTCTCTTAAGCTTCTCTCCATCAGAGAGATAGAGACTGAAAAATTGAGTTAAAAGTAAGTCAGAACAATCATATAATTAGCATAATTTTCAGTCTAAGAACTGTTCTCTTAATTTACATAGTGGCTCTGCTATGCATTGAGGAATCTTGTTTCCTGTGGCCTTAGTATCACGTTACCATAAAATGCTGAGCTTCATCCGATCCTCAGATCTTGAGAATTTCCATATGAAATCTCATAATTGTTCCTGAAATCTAACTAAACCTGTTTTATTCATTTAATTAAACTAAAATTATGCTCAATTATTCCTTTACTTTATTTTATCTATTTTAGTAATTACCATGACTCACAACTCTTCTCAAATATTTATATTTGTGACTGTGTCAATAAAATGTCAAAATAACTCATTTACTAAGAAGATAAAATAAGCTCTGAGAAGTTATTAAAAGGGTATGAACAAAACATTTAACTTTCTACAAATTATTTGACATTTTTAGTATATATATATGGATATATATATATATTCTTACTTTTTCTGATATCTGATAAAATGGTTACTAGCACCTGCTTTTAGTTTTCTCCCATATAATCCACTCCAGAAAAATTGTGTGTGTGTGTGTGTGTGTGTGTGTGTTACAGCAGGAGGTTAGATGGGAAGAGGGTTTTAAAATTTTGATCTTAGAACCACACTATCTTTGGAATGGCCTAGCTTGTCATCACCACAGAAATCTCTAGCATGTCCCTCATGGCCTAAATTACTAATGGGATGGGGGTAGGGAAAGGTGGGGGTTCATTGCTCTATGTCCCCCTTGTCTAAACCCAAGGACCGAGTGCTTTTTTTCCTGAGATTAATTTTTGTGTAAGAAATGCCAATGATTTCCCAGGAACTATTCACTCATAGTTCTCTTTAATAATAGAGCCCCCTGAATTTTAGCAGGACACATTTTCTGCCTGAATAGAGACTGTATACCCTTGCACCCAGATGTGATCATGTGGTGTAATTCTGGTCAGTAGAATATAAGTGGAAATGATGCATAAAACTTCTAGATTATATCTTTAAAAAGAAAATAAGTTCTTGCCTTTCCCATGTTTCTCTTTCTTGCTAGCATAGAGAGAAGATGTTGTAGCCAGTTTGGACCGAGGGCCACCTTTTATACTTAGTCATTCAGTGCCTTTGGGGTGAAGAAATGATCTACTAGTCCTAGACAACTCCCCTTGAACAATGAAGTGATAAAGGAACACGATTCTCGTGTGTGTAAGTTATTGTAACTTTAAGTGTCCTTGATACAGAAACTTATTTAGGCATTACATATCCAGGATCAGAGGAGTGATCAGGTAGAACAGTAGACAATGGCATCGATCAAAAGCTTTTGAAGATTACAGAGCATCTTCAGCCTGGGGCTCATTATGCCCCTTAGTTCACTAGGACAAAGCCAGGACCTACCTCCTGTACTGCCATTGCCAAAAGGGTATCGCCAGGGGAATGTGAACACTCAGGACAAAATAATCTTACCTGAGAAGTAAACCCACTCTGTAGGAAAAGGGCAAGTGCAACACATGGTGTTGAATTTTTGAAATCAGAAGCAGGAGCATTCAAGTGGATTGTCCTATGTAAACTTCATGGATGTTTATTATAGAAGAATGTTAGTAATTCAGAAAAAAACAGAAAAGGTAATAAAGTAGGAATTTTACTTGTGGCGTATGAGATAAAATGCTGGTTCAAAACAGATAAATAACAAATAAATGGCCTGGAAAATCATACTCATAACAGTTTACAGAAGGCAACAAGAACGGATAAAATAAATATTAGGAAACTAGGGAAGAGTAGTAGAACTGTGAGCATTTAGACTTAGGATAACAAAACAAGAGCAAATATTTGAAGAAGTAATGATAATAAACTTATATAATTAATAAAGTTTAAATTCTCATAGAGAAACAACTTATAAAATGTCAAGCTCTCTAAAGGAAATATATAACTACATGTGTTATATTGAAATTTAAGTGTGTCAGACAAAGAGAAAATTCTAGAAACTTCTAGGAGATTTTCATGAATGTTGGTGAATTTTTCCAAATAAACAGAAAAAATTGCCAAAGGTAACCATTCACTCTATAAAGTTAGTATAATATCAAACCTGATAAAGATAGTATGAAAGGAAAAATTATAGATCCATTTCCCTTATAAATTCAGACAAGAATCCCTTAGATAAAACAATACTTAGGTGAATATAATAATGTTCTAAAATTAATGCACCATATTCATATAAAATTTATCCCCAAATATCTTTTCTGATTCAACATTTAAAAATATTGTCATTATAATTCTTCACATCAATAGACTAAAGAAGAAAAAGAGTATAATCACAGATGTAAATAAAGCATTTGATAAAAATCAGTATTTTAAAAAAATAATCAACAATGTAAAGAAGGAAAAGTTCCTAGTATAGCAAAGATTATGTGCCAAATACCTGCATAGACACATTTTATTTAATGACAAGAGAAAGATAGGGATCTCGTTAGCATAGATACTGTTCAGTTTAGCACTGAATGCCTTGGTTATGGCGTAAGAATAATGGACATAAGAACTGTAGCGGGGAGTGTGAAAGGAGAAAGAGGGACAGATATGAAGAAACATGGAGAGATAGTGAAGAAAGAAAAAACAACAAAGAAAAGAATTAGAGTGTAAGGATTGAGAGGGATTAGATTAAAATATTATTATTTACAAATGATAATCATTTACATAACAAAAGCAGCATCAAACCTTACGAAATTAGGGTAGAGTTTGAGCTGAGTGGGTCTTCTAGTCTCAGGATCAAAGTATATAAATCAGGAGCATTATTCTACATTGATGATAATCTACTAGAATATACAATAAAATACTATATCAATACTATACAATTATTGGTAGCAGTGTTGAAAGCAAGGCTTCTGCCTGTTGCAAGGATGTGAGGTGAACAAGAAGGCGGCCTGGCGGATTCTAACACTGGGGAGCTCGTAGAGAGCAAAGGATGGCTTCCAGGTGTCAAACTCTCAGGAAAGTCAGGGACAAGAAACTAGGGAAATACGTATATTTTTTTTCCTTTCAGCTACAGGATTTATGTCCTTGAAAATCTAATTTGTAGTTTTACCTTGCATGTTCCTGAAACACAGCATGTGTTGGATTCAAACCTCAACAAATCTTCTACATAAAAATAAAGACATTGATTGCTGTGGAGTGGGATTTCAACATTCAAAATGGACCCGCTTGGCATCATTGAAGGAAATCTGCTCTAAGGTGAATTCCTGTGCCTAATCAAAAAAGTAGCTGTGAAATTTGTGCACTGAAATATATTTCAAGTTCTGCCTCACTTAGAAAGCTACTAAATAAAATATAAACATATTTTTAAAATTACTTCTATGCTACCTCTATGCTCCCTAATTTTATTAGTTTGAGATCTTTGTTCTCAAAATATTAATGAGAACATATCCATATAATGTTTTACTCAGGAACCTATATCTTTAATTGTACAAATAATAATTTGTTTCAAAATTTATTTCAGATGTTAAAATGACATATTAACAAACACAAGGATATTTAAGTAATAAAGTAAGCGTCCAAAATGCCAAGTTAAAATAAATGCTTCATTAATTAATCCAAAGAAATGCAGGTTTTAGTTCTTAAATCAGAGCTTTTCACTTGTATATAGTCACAATAAAACAAATGAAAGTAGTAAGGTTATTTATTTCATAAATAACCTGTATAGTTCAATGAAAATGTTTCTTAGTCTGGAGGCAAGAACATTGATTGGGAATCAGGATTTCATTAATAAATCTCAGAAACTCAGTTATATTTTATACTACTGCCAGCACTTCCTGTTTTTCAAGCCTTCACTCTTAACTCCTAATCTACGTTGTAGAAGTTCACGTGGAGTGTACTCTTCAAACACTTTCTTAATTGTGTCACATTCATGCTTAAAATTCTTTAATAACTTTCTACTGTTCTTTTTTATTACAATATTTTATTTGAATACTGAGCTCTAGATTTCTGGTGGAGTGTTATTATATATACATTTCTTATTGCCTTTTTCTTTTATCTTTTTAAATTGTTGTTCAAGTCCAGTCGTCTGTTTTCCCACCACCACTTTCCCCCTCCCTACCCACCGCAGCTGCCACCCTCAATCCTTACCCCCTTTGGCTTTGTCCATGGGTCCTTTATACATGTTCTTTGATGACCCCTTTTGTTCTTTTCCCCATTAACCCTGTGCCCCTCTCCCTTTTGTTACTGTCTGTTTGTTCTTTATCTCCATGTCTCTGGGTCTGTTTTACTCAGTTGTTTGTTTTGTTGATAGGTTCCTGTTAATGGTGAGATCATATGGTGTTTATCCTTCACTGCCTGGCTTACTTCACTCAGCATAATGTTCTCTAGTTCCATCCAGTCTGTCGCAAAGGGTAGGAGCTCTTTCTCCCTTTCTGCTGTGTAGTACTCCATTGTGTAAATGTACCACAGTTTTTTGATCCATTCATTTACTGATGGGCACCTAGTTCTTAAGGTAACAACTAAAATTCTTCCTGGCATATACAAGGCAGGACTTGTTCTCACTACTCCTTACCTCTCTAGACACACCTTTCACTAGCCTTCCTCTGCACGGCTGCTCTGCCGATATTTCACACTCTGCAGTACTGTAGGTCCCAACCTCCACAGAACCTGGAAGGAGATACTAAGGTATATAAAAAGGATCATAAGGCCTTTCATTGACATCTTTTGCTTCCTTTTATAATTTAATGATACATACTAGTCTGTATGTACACATTCAATGTCACATATGCACGTACAGATACACACACACAATTTAGAGCTGCATTGTCTAAACAGACATGAGTCTAGAAGTTTGAGATGCTTAGGTCAAGCCAGAGAATAAACATGGAATGTGTTTCTAGAAGATCAACTTGCCTCAAATCTTTCGGGGAAAATATTTTATCATTTCAAACAGTGTGTATATATTATAGTGCATAGTGAACATTAAAAAAATTAACTTTGCATTCAGAGGGCTCCTTTGAACTAAAGCCTAATGTTCCTTTGTGCTAAGGAACACAGAAATAGAAGTGTGAGAAGCATCACTTTAAACCATTATTATGATTTTATGCTGCTCATTATTGGTAGGGATTATCTTGATTATATTGAGAGAATGCACTGATGAAAAAAGTTTAGTTAACTTTCACTGACAGCATTAGACATTTGCTCAGTCTGGCAAACAGGAGCTACCTCGCCACTTCTCACTCTGTTCCCTGTCACCCCCCTTGTTAAAGAGTCCCTGCTGTCTTCTAAGCTGGCATGGCCCTCCCTTTGCTGTTCTACTCCTACCCATATTTCAAGATAATTATCCTTAAACTTTTTTTGAAATCAAGTAGATTTTGATGCATATTGTAATGAATGTTCATTGATTTTTTATTATGCAAAGGGAACACCTTGAACTTCAGCTCTTCAAAGTGTTGCTCATTTGTATAATTATACAAATGCATTTACTTTTTAAATTTATTAATATTTTGATTAGAATCACCTAAATGTTCTCAACAGTATGAATGAATTCCAGTTAGGCAAATTGATCTTTTAGGAGAAAATGCCTTCTCGATTACTCTGATTTCAGATGAATTCTATAAGCTTTTCAAAATTGAAGAGTATTTGAAAAATTAGTACAGCTTTTAATTATTACATAGAATTCCAATTATTTGCCCTTTTCACTTTCCTGAGGAAACAGTAGGCTTTTCAAATCAGAATGTAATGGAAATGAGACAAATCCAATGTTTCTTAAGAGGCGTTTTTTCACATAGATTAGTCATAATATGAAATTACTTCTAACAAGCTGTACTGATAAAGATACACCCAATGTAAGTATAGAAAGTGGCCCTAAAGGAAGCACTGAATGATGGAAATTGTTTTAGAGACTGAAAATCAAGTAGTTTTACTGTCATTGTCAAGTACTCTTTCTTTATTGCAAATCAAAGAGACTTCTGAGTTGCTTTCATTGGTAGAATACATTCATTAACAAAAGTTTTTTTTCAAGGGCATTAAATAATGTGATTGAAAAATGACTAATAGGTAATGTGTGGATTTTTAATTAGGTGGCTTCTGCCATCCCTCAGACTCTACAAAGGAAAATTTAAATTAAAGAACTTTAATGAAGAAAATAATGTTTTTCTTAGAGGCCTGTGATTTATTCTTCCTTTACTCTTTCCATGGTTCCTTTTCACCCCTACAGTTAATTAGAGGTACTTCAAATTTAATTGCCTTTTCAGAAATTGTGCAATTCATCACTCCGCAATATTTTGGTCCTGAACCCTAACTTCTCCATACTTACTATCATCGGTGGCCCTTTGACCTTCAGTATGGTTCTCTTTCCATGTGCTGGTTCAATGGCAGCTTCGTTTGACCTCTCAAAGGGCCTTTCACCCAGCTGAGTTAAAATTTACAACTAATTGGCCAGCCTCAATCCCTCACGGCTAATTAGCCTTGCTCTGTGTCGGGGATGGCATGCCTTGGCGTGTCTATGGAACTAATTATGAAATGAAGGGATGCGGTGTATAGAGGGAGTAATTTTAAAATCTCCCTTCACATTGGATATCCAAACCATTATCCCTGGGACAGAGAAGTCAGGTCCTGTTGTTCTTTGTTATTAATTATAAGTAAATGATTCCACTTTATTTTCCACTTAATGGGATGTGGAACCCAAATGTGCTTAAATGCTCACAGATACTACAAAGCTGAAACTAGGGTTGAATTCTGGTTCTTGATGAGTCTGAGAAGTAAAGGAATGGATTAAGTTGCCTGCACTTTTGTGGGGAATCGCTGGCAAGACAGGGTAGTGACAACATCAACTTCTAAATCACTCCCACCTCAGCATCAAGGCAGGGATGCTTGCACAGCCGCTGGAGAGATGGGAGAATCCTGACCTTGCTTCTTGCCCAGGACCACTGGGGGCCTGAATACCTGCATCTGATACGTATGTTGTTCAGTCACCACTGCAAGTACTGTACATAGTGAATGAACAATTCCAGAAATTTTTCTGGTAGTTTTTTCAAGTGATCCCTGAAAGTATTTACATATGAGCAAGCAGACAACTTCTTTATTTTCATTGCTCTGATTTACTTTTTTTGCTGTTCAAGTAGCTTTAGACACTAATAAAAGAGAGGAAAGATAGGGTTTCAAGTTGTGTAATCATTTTCAAAATTTAATAAATATATTATGAATGTAGAATAATAAGACCTAACACTCGACACATGAGGAATATTATAGACTTCAGGGGAAAATTTTTTAAATGATTCTATACCCTAATAAACACTTCTGATATTAGATATTTCAAAAATATGCATTAAACTTGCCTTTTCTCTAAAATAATTTATACTTAAAATGTTGGGAGACACAATTCTTATTTTTTTAAAGATTTTTATTTATTTATTTTTAGAGAGGAAGAAAGGAGAAAGAGAGAGAAACATCAATGTGTAGTTGTTGCCTCTCATGTGCCCTTCCCCCCCGCCCCTCACTGGGGACCTGGCCCACAAGCCAAGCATTTGCCCTGAGTAGGAATTAAACCAGTGACCCTTTGGTCCACAGGCTGGTGCTCAATCCACTGAGCCACACCAGCCAGGGCAGGATATATAGTTATCACCACATAAGCTCACTGTGTTTTGTCATGTATGTTATGCTACATAATTTTCTCTGCACATGGTTCTTATATATGGTTCGTATATACTGATAAAACAAGAGAATTTGAAATAACTATGATATAATAGGTGAAGAACTCTGATGAAAAAAGTAGGAAGTATTCAAGGACAGGTGGGCGATATAAGCAAAAAGATGGAAATTCTGAGAAAAAAAATCAATAAAAGTCAATAGGAAATTCTAGAAATCAAAAACATTGTAACAGAAAGAATGCCTTTGATGGACTCATAGGTAGGCTGGGAATTGCTGAGGAAAGAATGAGTGAGCTTCGAGGTATGCCAGTAGAAATGTCACAAACGAAAGACCACTTACCATAGTGTGATTTATGTACATATTTTTTGAAGTGCTGTATCTTGATTTGGTTACTATGCTTAAGGCCATCATGATTTTTTTCCCCTCAATTAATTTGGGAAAATACCAATATTCATTTGGGGGAAATTTTTTTAAACTTATTTTTTCCTTGGCATTTGTTGTGTCTACACAGAATTTGTGAATGGGGAGAGTGTGTGAAAGTTGAAGTTCATATAATGGTGACCACCCAGGCCTTCTAGAGCACACTAGACATGTGGAGCAATGGACCTGACCTGAACCCAGGGTAAGCAATGCAGGAATTAGACACAGGCTCCGCCTCTTACTAGTTGTATGAGCATGGATGAGTTGGTCTGTGAAAGGCAGTATCGCACAGTGGTGAGAAGACTCATTTCTGGAGCCATATGATCCCGTTCAAATCCTGATTCGATCACTTAGAAGCTTTGAGACTATGAACAAGTTACTTAATCTCTCTGTATCTCAGTTTTCTCATCATTAAAGAGAGGATAATATCATATACCTTATGGGGTTGTTATGCAATTTAAATAATTTCAAATATAAAGCCAGGATACCAGTTTCAAGAACTAGAAATGGCCATTTCCATTCTCAAAACAAGAAAAAAGCTGATCAAACTGAAAATCAAATGGCTTGTCATTAGCACATCAGAGAACTGAGTTTGCAGGGTGACTAACACCCCAAAATCTAGAGACAAAGGTAAATCCAAAGTCATAGCTGAGATCTGAATTGGATAGGAGTTACTGGTACCATGAAGAGGCAGAAACACTTAAACAGTCATTTTGAAAAATCTCTGGTGGCAGACTGAGGACTAGCGTGAGAGAAAGAACTCCTAGGCCACAGTGTTAGCTGGGGCCCCTCACTTCAGTGGCTTTTACCATCAGGAGTAAGGAAGTGAACAGTCAACAAAAATAGGTTCATTTTTCTGGCAGGCGGAGGGCAAAGTATCCGTTTGAAATGCACCTGGAGTGCCATCCACACGCAGGGAAAAAGACTTCACGGAGTCTGATCTAATCTGGGGTAGGGCATTTGCCCGACTCCAGACTGCCCATCCATCCTGTCTCACCAACAGTGGCAGGACAGTGTGGACACACTGTGAGGTCACAGTGCAGGGACCCTGGCCCGCTCAAAGACTGCGTTTTACTCACAAGATTATAGAATGCTTCACACCTTAGCCCACGTCAACAGGGCTCCAATGTAGCAACCGCAGACTGAAGCTGAGAGAGCTGCGACCCCCACAAACAAGGACGCTGGAGAAATCTGAAAGCCTTGCACCTGCACTGGAAGCCTCACATTAAGGCATTTCCCTCAGTTCCTGTTACCTAATGAGTCATGTTGGCTTTCAATAAAAAATTATAAAACGTAGCCTGGCTGGCATAGCTCAGTGGATTGAGCACGGGCTATGAACCAAAGCATTGCAGGTTCAATTCCCAGTCAGGGCACATGCCTGGGTTGCAGGCCACGGCCCCCAGCAACCGCACATTGATGTTTCTCTCTCTCTCTCTCTCTCTTTCTCCCTCCCTTCCCTCTCTAAAAATAATGTGAAGACACAAAGTAAGCATCAGAACCAGATTCAAATATAGTGCAGATTTTGGAATGACCAGACAGGAAATGTAAAGTAGTTGTACTTAATGTGTTAGGGATTTCAGAGAAAACAAAGTAGGCAATATAATACAAGAACATTATAAGAGATGGGGGGATGGTCAAGAATTGGGAACACCTATTGTGTTCAAAGATGACTGTGGTGCTGTGAATTAGTATTGTGTTATTTAAGAGTGGACTTCGGTTAGTTGTAAATATATATTGCAACTCCAAGACGAGCATTTTCCAGCAAACAGGAGGAATGTGAGTTTTACTATTTGCTATCGATAATAATAACATAAAGATAGTAATAGTTCTTAACATAGTCATTTTATAGATTACATAAGATTATATGTATATGTATGTGCTTTTATATACCTATATGCATGCACATATGTGCATGTATATACATATGTGTGCATATACACACACGTTATTGGTGTTGTCTCTCTGGAGAACTAATAACACTGGCTTTGAGAGGTCAGGTTCTGTTCCCACACCCTTTTCCACTCGCTGGTGCTTTTCTCAGACTGCAGGAATTTAAACCTTTGAACTTTCTCTCTTGCCTTTACTACAGTACAATTTTCTCTGAATTCAACTAATACATATATATGAATAGCAATGCATATATAATAAAACTGTAGAATGCCATGGAATAAAAGAAAAAATATAACAAAGTGTTTTATATGGAAGAAACGCACGTCCTGAATGTTAATATGTATTAAGTGACTACCCGTATATTTGGGAAAGATGGTCCTGGTAGGTTTTGTCTGTTTGCATCCCCACCCTGTGGCTGGCCACCACTGCATGAAGGGGAAGTGGTGATAAGGCCTGTATGTTACATGCTCCATAAAGCGTGCAGTTTTATTTTGCTATCGGTAGGCAACATAATACAAAAAAATCCTAATCTTGGAAAAAATCATGCCTATCTTTTTGCTAAATGAGAAGTGAACCCTCCAGGCAAGATAAATTAGTGCCTCTGCTCTTCTTTCGCCCCCAGAGATGTCCTGAGTTCCCGGAGGTGGTGATAAGTGAGGCACTCGCTCTCTCCGCCCTTGCATCAGTGGTGTTATCAGCTGTTGGGCTGTGCTCACCGGGACTCCAATCTTCTGTGCTTGCTGCTCTGTTTCTCCTTTTTCATTTGCTCTGCTCCCTCGCTCGACACCCTCCCTGATAGTGTCTGTTATTTCCATCTTCTCCATGCGATTTGCTTGCTCTTCCACAGCACTCGACTCACTATTTCAAGTCATTCGTATTATTTTTTAATTTGGATATTTCAAAAAATATATAGGTTCTTTTCCCACTATTGAATACAAAAAATAAAGGCAAGGACAAATCCTTTCTCTTTCCCAGCTCTAGGGACTGTGCTTGCACTGGAGGGTCTTCTAACTCCCCTTGCTGTGTTTGCAAGGGAAACACAGGGCGATACCGTAGGCTCGCCCTTTGTGACTCCAGTTAACGGAGACAGAAATCGGATGATCATGAAGATTCTGGGGAAGCATGGTGTAGATCAAGCTGATCATCAGAGAGAGTGATTCTTTTGTGGTATTTTTCATGTTTTCATGTTCTGCTTATGTACAGCTTACTCCCTGAGGCATAATCTGAAAGTGAAACAAGTACTCAGGAATTATCTCCTTCCCAGCAGTGTCAGGGTTATCTCTGCTGTGGGTCAGAGTCGCTTCTATTTGTTGTCAATGGGAGAGACCTTTTCATCCTCGTTAAAGGGCGCTGCTTCTGAAGATGGATCTTGGTTCATGAGTGTGGTCTTTTCTGCTTGGCTTTGCAGTCATCCAGGGGACACTAGCTCGGGGACTACAAGAGTGGACTAATTATTTGATGTTCTGTGCCTTGGATGACGAGAACAGTTGCAAGAAATAAGCCATTTTAATCTCTTTTTCTCGTTAACCACAGGAGTGAGAGCAGAGCCTGAGACAGAGATTCATATGCTTATGCTTTATTGAAAACCTGTTCTTCCAGAAAATTCTGTAGGGGACAGAGAAACAAAGTCTCGGGAAAAGGGCAGAGCAAAATGAGATCTCTGGCAAAGCTTCGCTTTCGTGTCATTCACAGGTAGCTGCTGGAATATAAATAGCAAAGCCAATTTTTCTCCCTTGGAACAAGGTGGCTGGCTTCAATCTTTATATCATTCAGTTGTCTGCCACCAAAGGGAGTCTCACTCCCGCATTTGTCAAGGCCAGGCAGCTTTTTCAGCCAAGGCTGCAGGCTTTACTCATTAGCCCCTGTATGCACAGCGAGAGAAAGGGTATTTGGGCCACACCGCGACTACTTATTCTAGCAAGGGAACATCCTTTGTGTGGTAAAGGGCACCTAAGACACTTAAGCAAACAGCATAATTAAAGAACAAATATTATGCTTTCACTTTGGCATCAGAAATAGGTCAGTCATGCATCTCTCACCATTGCTTCTATATTGTATAAGAATTCTTAGGTAGAGGGAAAAATTCATTTTAATATTTTGTTGGCACTGTAGAGCTGTATACAGTGGGGTACAAATTTGTTACAGGTACCCAATCTAATATGATTCTTTCCTAAAGTACACATCAGAGAAATGATATCCTAAAGGAACATACAAATGAATTTTATTAGAAAAATTACCATCAAATCTCTTAGTAATAATTTAAAATAAATTTAGTGTGATTTTTAGAAATTCATAATAAGAAAAAATACTTTAGTAATTGAACATATGTAGGGTGGGGCAAAAGTAGGTTTACAGTTGTTCTTATGGAAATACACAATAATTAATACATAATAATATGCAAATAAACTCTGTGTTTCATGTACTGACAACTATAAACCTACTTTTGTCCCTATATATATATTCAAAGATTTTAAATGCTGGTCAGAGAAAAAATATCACTAAAAAATCTATTGCATCTATTATTCATTAAGGACTAATAAAAGTAAACAAATTTATTAAAATGAGTTTTATTTTCAGCACAGTCTTTTTAGATTTTATAAACTATAGCAAAATGATTTTACCATAATTTAAAAAACCTAGGGACATTTGAGAAAGAAATACTTCCCAATCTAATTCATCCTGAGATATGTCAATCTGTTTTTTATTTTGAAGTGAATATTATGATTTAGCACCAATTTATGTTAAAAAATATTCAGTAAGCAAAAGGGAATTCTACAATATGTAGGATTAAATTTAAAGTAGTATCGGAAATTTCTCAGGTCACTGAAAAATGATATATTAGAAGTCTGATTTATAGAATATATTCAAATAATGTAGAATAGTTGATTGAATGAAATTTCAATATTCTTTTTCTAGTTATAGTGTATCTGTATCCATTCATATGTATGTGCACATGTGTTTATATGTACTTATACATAACTGCACATCAAAACATAGGTCTGTGCATACAATACACACACATGTAGAGGGAAAAGGTTGGATTTCTTTTCCAGTTATTTCAAAATTTTTTAATGACATATAATAAAGTAATTTGGTAGGGACAGTTTAGATAGAAGAAAATTGAAGACTGTGCAATGGACTGCAACAGCAGTTTTCCATTGTTGTTGTAACACATCACCAAAACCTTAGTGGTGGGAAACAACACACGTTTATTAGCTTACATTTCTGCAGATCCAAAGTTAGAATTCTCTTCCAAAGGGCAAAATCAAGTCTGATGCAGGCCCATTCCTTTCGGGGGATTTAAGGTCTAATTTATTCCCCTCTTTTTCCAGCTTCTAGAGGCTGCCTACATTCCCTGGCTCATGGCCCCTTCCTTCATTTCAAACCCAGCAGCATACCGTCTGCTCTGCCCTACGCCTCCATTCTCTCTCTCTCTCCCCACTTCCTTTTCCTACCCTATTTGCCTCTTTCTTTCTCTCTTCCTCCTGCTTGTCTCTGCTGCCATCATTGTATTACCTTCCATGGCTGTGATCATCCTGCCCCTTTTTATAAAAAGCCTTGTGATCACATTGGTCCAGCCTATAACCTAGGATAACCTTCCTATCACAAAATCTTTAACTTAATCACATCTGCACAGTCTTTTCACAATGTATGGTAATGCATTCTCAGGTTTGGGGATTAGGACATAAATATCTTGGAGGGGCTGTTAGTCAGTCTACCATAGCTATATTATAAATAGATCAGAAAATAATGTCAAATCTGAGAGAGATAAAATTAACTGTCAGTCTATGAGAAAAAGGAACTTTCAAATGATGATGCAAGTAACACATAAAATATGTATGTAAAATACAGAGGTAAGGGAACTTTAAAATTAACAGTATATTTTACATCAAGTGGATAGTAAAGTTGAATGTCAGGCAGCCAAACTCTGTGCTATGAACAGGGCTGCCTCAGGCTACCAGGAGCATTCGCCTCTGCAGCCTTGTGCAGAGATGGCTGTGAACTTGTATGCATGATAGCAGTTTCTTTTTGAAATGATGAAGAATTTCTTTTAGAAGTTAACCTTTAAGGAACTAATGTGCATTCTGTTTGAAGAGTTTTTTTATTATAGTAGCTAAAGGAGTAAGTATTGTAGCCTACCATAAATGGCATTACTTTATAAGACAACATGCTGCTTGGAAATGTCATTTCTGAAATAAAAAGAACTTTAGCAAATACTTAAGAAATAACATGTCTTTTAAGTATTGAAATTCCTTTACGCCTCTGTCTTTTATAGTACCAAATGGGGGGAGAGCAAATGCATTTATCTTTTATTATTATTAATATTGTTATTTTAAAATGTATTCAAATAGAAAATTTTATAAATCTTTAATCACCTGGGCAATATGGATTATAATAATAAGTACTCTTTTATATGGAATATAATTAAAATCACCTAAGTAAAATATTACTCTTCTGCCCCTCACCTATGTTCTAACATGAGCTGATTTTTCAGTGAGCCAGCATAGTGTAGGGACAGCAGAGAACAAAGTCTGGAGATAACTTACTAGGAGGAGGCACGTGGAAATCAGGGACAGATAAGGCTCCTGTAGGGGGGAAGCAGAGGAGGCAGCCAGACAGCACTGGGGAGCTCTAGGTGGGAAACAGTAGAGCTTTCATTTAAATGGAAAAAGCACAGGGATCGGGGAGGGTTGGAAGACAGTGCTTCCCAATAAAATCTGTCAGGAAGGCAGAAGACATCCAGGCACAAAGATTTCCTTTAAGAGTAAAAGGAAAAAAAAATTAGAATGAAGCATGAGAACTAGCATTTATTTATTGCCTGGTGTGCAAAATTACTTTAGTTATTAAGTCAATAGTTCAAGGATTTATTAATCCATATTCTTATTTAAACATCAACAAGCTCACATGGTAAAATGGTAGACTGTGGGTTTTCAATTTAGCATTTTCCAATGTCAATGGCATTTTCTTAGCTAGTCTACTGGCTTCCTAATTTTGACAACTGGTGTACATCTTTATTTGTTCCATTTTCTCAGTTATTTTTGAAAACCCTCATTTTTATATGGCACAAAAAGAATGCGTTTCTGTAACCTTTCCTACAGCTACACTATCAGTTGTCACGGCATTCATTTGCTCTGGTCTCGAATGCCAAGCACAGCATCTGACACATAGTAGGTGCTCCACACATTTTTGTTTGGTTGGAAAAAAAATAATGATGCTTAAATTTATATGAGGGACGTCACGTGTTTTTCATTTGGTTATTTTTTATAGGAATACGTGGAAGGTGAGAATTAAGGAAAATCAGAAATGGAAAATAATTGCTGAAAGCAAGTTTCTTTTCAGTTACAGTTTTACACATAGCCCCTCTGCCTGAAAATTCACATACTGGGACAATGATTTGTCCTGTATTCATAATGTAGTTTTGCAAATTTGTACATTATCATACCTGGTTTCAGTGGTTTGTGAAACAAATATAATATTTACTAGCCATATTACTAATGGAATATATTAACGCCCCATATTTAAAATTGACCATTAAATTTTTACGACTTAGTTGATTTTCTTACCTGCTGCCTCTTGCAAATATGCTGATGGTTTGTGGCGCTGGGAAATATCTCTGCATCTCTACACAGGGAGCCAGATGGCCCTTCACCATGACCTTTGCCCAATGCTATTAGCATCCAAGGGAGCTGAGAAGCTCTGACTCATTATCCGCAACCAGATGTTTTCTACTTCTCTGTCACTATTGCTAAGTGGCAGTTAATGTCTAGCACAATCGGTATTTGCTTGAACCTATGATCCATGAAATGTTGTCTCTTACAATACAAATACCACCCACTAGCAGAGACTTCTCCCTATGCATTTATAATCCAATCATTCTTCTTCATTAGAAATCATGCTATAATCTTGGAAATACTTTATTTAATATTTTTATCTTTCCCAGCTAGCAGCAAGTAAGGATATTATAACCTAAGAAAAAATAAAGTTATACATTCAAATAATCCAGAGGTTAATTCTGAATATTTATTGTTCCTCATAAATTGTCACAATGTAATAACTCCATAAACACTAGGTAAACTAATTACCTTTCACTTTACAGAAATCCTGGTACTGAGAATCTCCTCCAGTTACTAGAAAGCTCTATGACATCTCCAAGCCAAGTTTAATAGTTCCCTGTGAATTTGGCTAATGAAAGTCAATTTTTCTGAATCTGATCTATTTTGGGCAAACTGATAGAACTGAAATGGTAGATAGATTTATGGAAGAACAAAGTTTGTTGATTGAACTAGGGCACAGTGTGTGGCACCTATTTCTTATTTTGTGCTAAGACAGGTGACATATAAAATGTGGCTGGTGTGATTTTTCAAAGTTGTCTTGATTTTGAAGGACTTTCACAGTTCTCTACTCATCTGTAATGTCAGAACAGTGGAAGGAAGCCTGAGTGGCTGTTACTATGGATAAAGTAAGTTACTATCTCAGGACACAAAATATGGAGGCCACCCCAGTGGCCTGGCCCACATCAAATCTGAACCTAAGTCAGCTGCACTTTTAGGAAACCAGCAAGAAAATCTAATTCATGTGAATCACAACCCCTCAACTCAGCATTAACTAGCTTACCTTACACTGAAAGTAAGGACCTGTTGGCCAAAAAGTAGGCCAATTATGCCCTATTTCACGTGGCCTCTTACAAGGTTCTCTGAAACTAGCTCTTGCTCAAAACCACTCAGGAGGAATGCTAGTAAACACTGTACTCCCCCAACCCATAGACTTTTTTCCCTGAATAAGGACATAAAACTAGTGACTAAGTTTTAGTTTTTTCATTTGACACTATTAAAATCTTTATCAAAGATTGTTTCCATTTTTCTTAATTGGGAAGATGTACCGAAAAACTAGTCCTTCTTGTGAAAATATTGCACTGTTTAGTGGCCTAGAAGATGGTTGATATGTCAATGTTTGTTTATCAGTCCAGTTAAGTATTTTTTGGTGTATGTCAGACACCCTTTGATATACTATTGTATTTATTGGTATTATAAGTAGAAGTAGAAAGCCTTTTGCTAAATAACAAAAATTCAACACAAGTGTATTTTAAAGATCTAATTGTCTTTATTGACTAGTTTATGAATTGGGCAGTATTCTATCCAGCCATAGAACCTCCTCCCTCAAGCTGCAGAAAAGTAAAGCATTTATAGAGAGAGACAGGTCAGAGTGAAAAAAGGAAAATATTAGCAAAGACTACATGATTTCATACATGGTCACCCTCCTAAGGGGATCGGAAGTGGACCAAGAAATTCCAGACTGGATGGTTAAGGGTCACATTTCTAGGGAAGATTGAAGCTATAGGTTAGGTATTAAGTTTTGATTTGCTGAGATGGGGCCTTGGCACAAATGACTTCATTTTGACCTTATTTTCTCCTTTTTTTAAAGAGAAAATAGAGAATTGGGCAACCATTTTTTTTTTTAAGTAGAGTTGAGAGGGAGGGAAGAGAGACATATAAAAACATAGATTTTCTGTTCCACTTATTTATGCATTCATTGGTTGATTCTTGCACGTGCCCAGATTGGGGATCGAACCTACAACCTTGGCTTGCTCTAACAAACAGCTTCCTGGCCAGTGCTGGATAACCAAATTTCAATGAAAAGAAAATCTCCCTGGGTTTTCATTCTTCTCACTAAAGTATGAGGCTACAGTCTTCAATAACTAAAGTTATTTTTATTTCAGAGGACTATCTTATAAATATCTTAAATCAAATTTTGACTGCATAATAAGATTGCATGACTTCTTTTCCTTTGAGACTTGTCATAATAATTTTAAATTTAATTTTTCATATAATAATATAGATGGATAAAAGGAGAGTCCTTAGATAGGGCTGTCAATATCCCATATCAATTGCATTTAATAAAGCGTAGCTGAGAAGATACAGGTCCAAACCAGGGCTAATGGTTTACTGAGCAAATTTTGAGGCTGAGTTTTATACTCTACTGAATTTCTAACCTGTGAGACTTTGTGAAATACAGCGTTATAACTATATGCATAGACCCTGCCTTCAGTGTGATATGCCCACATTGAGCCCTACTGGAAATGCTATTTGATCACACTTTTATGCAAAAATAACTCACTTTAGATTTTATACAAAAATAGATCACATTTGATTTTATATGATGGGATTTTCCTTGGCATTAAAAATGATGCAGATATTGTAAAATATTTTTATGTGACTTTCAGGCAAAACATTAGCTTGCTTTGTGTATGATAAGACCATGATCATCCCTAAGCAAAGGTAACCATCTGTATTAACCCAGATATGTTAGAACCAGAGCCAGGGGCAGTGTTTAACGTGCTCAGCTTTGGGAGGTGCGATGCTAGAGGGGTGAGAGTGCGTGGAGAAGACAAGAGGAAACACATGTAGTCAGAGGGTGCTGTGATCTCACCTGAGTGGCTGCAGCTTTAGTATGAGCTGCAGGTTTGTTTGCTCAGCATGTGAACTGATATGGATGGTTTGTAAGGAGAAAATGCAGCCAGCAGTGTTCTGTAGGGGAGGAAAAGGAGTTGGGGGAGGAATACCAGCCCCTGTTCTCTCTGATTTCTCTTTTGCATCAGTCAAAGTAGGACATTGGTAAGTTAATACGCCAGATTGCATTAACTTGCCCCTTGGAGGTTGCACAAGAAGTCACATTGCATACCCTGCAGTAGGACTTTTCATACAAATCTGGAGCTGGATTTGTTTCATGGAGTCACTAAGGAAGAAAAGGGTGGAAGCAGGTGATAGTGGGAATCTGAGAATGTGCATAATGTGTGTGTCCTATAACCATTTTTCTTTGGTGTGTCCATAGTATTTAATTCTAGTGGGCAAAGGCTACATGCAAACAATAGGTCATAGTTTTTAACATGTCTATTTCTCATAGTAGACTTCAGAATTTTGAAAACTTAGACCATTCTTATTGTTGCCTCGTCCACATTTGGCATTTTGCCTAAAGCACAATAGGTTCAGAGTAAATAACTGTTGAATTAATGGTTGATTATATGAAGTATAAAGCAAAGAGAGAGAGTAATTCTCACACAGGGAGTTGGTTAAATAACAATGGAATCTAGCTATTCTGTTTAAGAACCAAAAAGGAAGGAACATTGATTCTTCATGTCTTAGGACAGGCATTTGGGACAAGTTTGGGGCCAGTTTAAAGAACTTTCGCTCTTTAAAAATATTTTTTTCTCTTCTCTTTTATTTAGAATAGACACCACATGGAATAAAATTGTCAAAAGCCTATTTATCACCACTTCTGAATTTAGGTAGAGTTTTGAGGTGCTTTTGAAAGAAAATAAAGGACTCAGACTCTATTTAGGGTCTCGGTGACTTAGGCTAACATCAGAGTTCTCTAATTAGAATTGTATAAGCCATCTATTTATGAACATCCAGCCAACCAATAAGCATTCCCTCTCTACCACAGGAACACCATATAGTAGGTTCATAGAAGAACATAAAAAATATAGTAAACAGTATTCCCATATTCCTTACTAAGGTGCCTTTCCATTTGTAAATCATTCATACAAATTTTGGAAGTCTAAAAGCCAGTAAGGATGGGCCTATTTCAGAGCATGAGTTGGATCAAGACTGGATAGGAGCATGGGGTAATTTTTAAAAACACATGATTTATAACTAAACACTGCATCCATCTACCCATTGATAGCGCCACTTATCTAATAAATACCTCAAATGTAACATGTGGACTACTTGCAGCCAAACCTTACCCTAAATTATATAAACCCTAATATAGTATGAAAAATAGAATTTCATAACTGGAGACAAATTCTTAAATTTAACATATTAAAAAATAAAACATCACATTCTTCTAGGTTTTCTAACTTTGTCACAGATAAACCTTCAACATAACCCATAGCGCCTTGGAACTTACTAAGTTCATCCAACCTTAATATTTACTACTAATGAGACAAAACCTAAAAGAGTGTGTGCGATGTGTTTAAAGAATAACATAGATGGTGAGCAATAAAGCTGAAATAAAAACCTTACTTTCTAATATTTATTTTAAACTTTTCTTGCAAACCAAAGAAAATCGATTATAATTTCAAATAGCTTTCTTGCTGGTATGATGTTTTTTTGTGTTTGTTCTTATGTCTTTATTTTTCTATTAAATTACTTCCTTTTTTTCCTTGTTCTTTTTCTTTCCTCTCCTACAACCCTTCCCTGTGTTTTCCTGTCCTCTTTCAAATAAGAGACCTCTAAGCTCTTACTTCATAACAGACATTTTTCAAGGTAATAAAAAATGATAGTTGAATGATTTAACATAAATTTTAAACATTTGTAAGAATAATACAAACCTTATTTGTATACCAATTCTGAGAAAACGCTCTACTGATAGGAATGAATCAAAATCATGAAATTCATCTTTGCAAACCACGTGATAAGTCTTTAAAAATCAGTCTCACAACAGGCGAACCTTTATTTCATGAATCTCATATTTATCATTTTGCTATTTCCCCATATTAATATCTGATATTTTAGGAGTTCCAAAGACTCTTCAGATGACCTGAGATTTAAAAAGGACTCAATCGCTATAATATCAGTGCTTACACTGTATTTCGCAGAAAAGTAAATCGCTATTGCTCAGCATCAGTGGACCGACACAGCGCCCGACACAGACATGTGTGATGTGGTCGGGGGAGATCCCTGCGCCGTCTCACCTTTTTGCTGCTCAGCACCCCTTCTCAAGCATGTTCATCTTCTTCTCCCCTCTCTAGTCTCAATCGTTCTTTTCATCCCAGTTCCATGTGGTAGAACTACTATAACTCCCTCCTACTATATTGCATTTATCTCTTTTATATGAAAATGGGCCATTAAGACACCGTAGTTCTAGTTATTCAATTATCTCTTTATAATTATTAGGGAATCCATACATAAAACTCAGGGGATCTGAAAGGCACCAATTACTGGAACATACTCTGCCCCTTTGTCAGCAGCACTTGTCTGTATCAATCTAATTAGTTCTGACATAACCATTCATATGTTGTCTCCCATCCTTGCTTTTGTATGGGAATTTTATACATAAGATGATCTTTTAAATGAATTTAAAGAAATAAAACTTTTATACACTAAAAATTTATTCTAATACATGAGAAAGGTCACAAAGAGGCATCGAAAGATAATTTTAAAAAGTAAAAGTGTGGCTTGCACACGGTATAATAATGAACACATTAACTATTTATTTTACTCATTAGCATCATGAGGGAACAGGCAGCTGCTATAACCAACCCAAAGAAAGAGTCTGGGCACCACAAATCTGTACGGAGTAAAGGAATGTTGAGATGAATTGCAGATGGAAATAAAACTGGTTTTTCCAGAGCAGGGAAAAAGTCAATTCAAGTCACTACCTAATGCACAGGACAGAATTTACATATCTATTAGAGAGAAATTTAAGTGGCTCACATAGAGGTTAAACAGTTTATTCAGCTGATATGTATCTGGGGGTCCCCAGAGATGCCCAGACTCTCTATGGCACCAGGGTCAGGGGTTTTATAGCATTAGGAAAGTCAGTGTGGACTTGTTCTTGCATTGTGGGTTTAAGCAGCAGTTTTCAATGCTAGCTGAAATTTACAGTTGAAAGTCGGTCCTGTTTTCATGCCCTTTACTGAGGATCACTGGGACAATGCCGAAAACCATCAAACAGCGTTTTTTGGAAACTGCCAGTCTAAGGGGGTTATCAGCTAATAACAGTTCATGGGCAGGAAAGGCGATGCCGAGAGAAAGAAAGGGGGCAGAGGAGGAAGGCCAGGAGGAACCCAGGAGCCCTGTAGCATGTCTGTGCTCAAGCTTTTACAAATCCTCCCATCACTCAGATGGGGTTGATATTTTTACCCCCCTTTTACTCAAGGAAGTAAGAAAAAAAGTTGACTGTTAATGGCTTTAACGCAGTCTGCCTCAGAGCTAGACACTGTGCAGTACTGTCCCTGCAGAAAATTGCTTAGGAAAGAAAGAAAGCTGTATTGAGAATCTGTCTACCCTCACTGCACCTCTGCCTGTAAGGATGGTTATGAATCAGACAGTCTGACTACGCACAAACAAAATAAAAGCTCTCCACTGACCAGCTCTGCTCCAGGAAGTAGCTGACCATGAAACACCCCAACCCCCAGCACTGAAGAATCCTGTTCTGAAATAGCCCCATACTGCTCACTCGGGCCCTTGCAGCCAACCAAGGACTGACCATCTAACTGAAGGAAGTTGCCCCCGCTTCCAAAACCCCACCTTACTACAATCCATGCCAGTCAGAGATGGGCTCAGTGCTTACTGAGCCATTGCTGTAAAATGCTCCTCTCCTTTCTCTGCTAAAACTGAAGTCGTGACAGATGGGTTTCCTTTGTTTCAATTTTATAAATGAACAGCCTTTTGAAATTTTGTCTCAAACTTAGGTTTACTTTGACAAAACACAGAGACATTTGTTGCTTGGCTGACAAGGAAATGTTTTAAGAAAAGAGGGTTTCTTTTCTCAGAGTCTGTATGGAATGAGGCTTTTCTACCTGGTTCATTGTAAGAGAAAAATGAAAAGGTGTTTTGTGAAATGTTTGCCAGAAAAATTTTCTGTTTCAGCCCTTTCTACTGTGAAGTAATAGCTTTACAAGGAAATCCAGTGATCAGTGGGTGAGTGGGTGAGGCAGACACATCGAAGACAGGACAGGAAAACCAGCTCCCAGAGACTGATCTGGCCCACATGTTATATGGATATCATTGCTATAGCAGGAGGAGAAATTTCTTGCATTTAACCTACCCAAACTAGAGATGTCAAGATCTATTGTTGGAAATTGGAAGTGCTCTGTGGACTTTAATAAGAAAAAAAACAAAAAATAAAAACTAACCTTACTGGTACTCTTTTACAGGAGAAAAAAAAAGCACAAAACTGGTGATATTATTAAAAACCTTAGAAAATAAAACTTTTTATGGTTAGAAAAATAAACAGTTTTTAGACAAAAATTCTAAGTTTAAGATAAAAATGACTTGATTGAACAATTCATAATTTATAATCATACTCATTTTCAGGTCTTTTTCTTTAGAATTTTATTGTTTATCATGGGCATGGGCAATGTGGGGATTGACTGGGAGAGTGGGGGGCAGGGGAGAGTGAGCAATGGGGAAAAGGTGGGACAATTGTAACTGAACAACAATAAATTTAAAAAAATAAAAAAATATTTCAAACAGAAAAAAAGAAATTTATTATTTATTTCCCATAAGTTTAAATATTAAATGATAGTTATAAATCAATAGCTAAAATTTTAAAATAAACATCTCACCTTTTTCCTATTTTATGGGACTCTCTGTGGTAAAATATCCATTTGGTTATTTGAGACCTTCACAAGTTCTCCCATATAAAGAGCTTCTAAATCATTTCCATTTCAGCAATGCATAAGTTGTAGGAAAGCTTAGGGCAACAGAAATGGCATACATTTTTTTTTTACTATTCATCAGTCTATGGACACTTTAACTTAATCCTTTAAAGAGAATTATGAATGCATTGTCTTATATTTGTATGCTAATAACAGCAAGCTATAAAATATGAATTAGCATAAAATGCTTAATTAAAAGCAATGTGACAGTAATGTGATAACTTAGAAGTTAAATTCAGATCATTTCTAATAGATGAAATAGGAACTAATTATCTGTTTTCTGCTTAATAATTCTTAAACAGCATTGGTATTAGCAAAAGTCACAGGGTGGAGATGAAGACTGTCTATTGAATTTTATGAAATAAAATGATAAATTTATAAAGCATGGGGTTTTTGGTTTTGTACTTCTTTAAAGAAAACTGGGTGAAAATATTCCATCAGGTGAATAGATCTGAAATTCAACTGACTTAAAATTTTAGATTATAGTACAAAAATATATATAATCCTCATTTAACTCAGATTTTTGCCCCCCAAAATGCTCAGCAAATAAAGTTACAAATATTTTGATTCTAGGACCAGGCTCAGAGGTACAAGGTGACATACAGTTGTCAGTAGAGTTTGACAAGTATAAAGGTAAACACGGTAACTGAATTATCACCCCCAGCCATAAAACGAGATGGAATATTGACATTTGGTACAATATGAATGGACCTTGAGAATATCATACTAAGCAAATTAAATCAGACAGAAAAAGATAAGAATCATGAGTTCACTCATATGTGGGAAATAAAACTCAAAGTAACAAACGAAGAAGAAAGCCAAACAAAAACTATAGACACAGACAACCAACCTCATCATGGATACCAGAGGGAAAGGGGGTGAGGAGTAGGAAAGGGAAAAGGGGGTCAAAACTATAGTGATGGCAGATGATTTATCTTTGGGTGGTGGGCACACAATCTGATACACAGATCACATATCAGAGAGAAGTACACTTGAAGCCTATATAATTTTATTAACCAATGTCACCCCAATAACTCTAATTTAAACAAGCAAATTGAAGTAATTGCATGTTTGTACACATGTATTAACTGTTCTTTGAACCTATTTACAAAAGACAAAATTGCATGTATATTTCTAAGAGAAAAAATGCATTAAATCCCAATAATAAAGAATTTGAAACAATTTGGTTACTATGTGACTGAAATTGATATCTTCAGATTGTTGTACAGGGTTATTTCTTTAAAAAGTGAGTTTTTCAATTCTTTCAATGTTGCTCAATTCATAATTACCTATATTAGGTATATAAAATTTCTTACCAAATAATTAAAGCAGGTCTTACAAATTTTATTAGTTTTTTCCTAGTATGACTGTATGATCATAAAAAACAGGGAAATCAAATTGGAACAGTTAATAGTGCAGAGCTGCGGTGATGCATTTCTTTCTATTGTCCTTACATCACACTCTGTGCCCAATAGTAATGACACACCTGGTGCAGTTCGAACACCCCAGCCTACGTCAGGCTTTACCTTGGGCTCCTTCTCTAACCGCAGGAGAAATGTCCTTCCTAAATCTTGATTTCTTGATCACTTAACACATATTTCTTTCTTCAAGAAACAATTTCTGTGGCCCTTTTCTCTGAATTGACCCCTGTCTTTTGGTTGCCCACTCTTCTCTAGCTTTTGTTAATGCTGACAAACTTTGTTACTGACCCGACCTGCTGTTCAATTATTGATGAGCTCATAAAAATGATCTTTTTGTCAAATAGCGTATACACAAAGAGTCTATCCCTGCCCAATGGCATCAGCAAAACAGAGATGGTGTCTGGCACAGAATGCCAAAGTGGAACAAGAGAGAAATATTTTAGAGAGGTAGCAGGTTCTCCTTATCATTTTAATGACTTTTGATCTGCCTTGTAGAGAATGAGCCATTGGAGGATTGAACCAATGGCTTCTTATTTTACTCCAAGGTGCAAAAAAAGAAAGCACATCATTGACGTGAATTTTAATAGGGTCGTTCAAGTTGACATGTTATGTAGGATTACAGGTGAGCAAAGATGAAAAAAGGAGACCAGTTAGAAATGATGTTGGCTGAAACAAACTGTTAGCTTTATCTGGGTTAATTTTCTGAAGGTATGAATAACTCACTTCTAGAAATATTAACTACTTAATATATTAACATACTGAATTTCTAGCTGGTTCTAACTAAATGTCAAAGAATCATCTCTTCATCACAATATATTATAGACTCATAAATCAAGAGGGTCTACTAAATCTTATTTGGTGCAGCTTAAATTAAATAAAAATAAAGTCAACTTAAAGAATTATAAACTTTTAATATGTAAGCATGTATTTCTTTTTTCCATTATTTTTGGGCTGTATGGATTTTTTTATTGGCTTACATTATTTGGCTGGTAATAGTGATGTCTACAATGAAAACAGATACAGGCATGTGTTTGACAATGAATTGTGGACAGTGTCCATATTTATTCACGATATTCCTGTCACTGATTTTTTGTATGTATAAACTGAGCTAGCTGCACTCATGGTCTGTTCTAATCTCGAGGGATCACATGTCTAAAATTCAAGACAATTGCATTTTGAGGAACACTTTTTTTTGTGATAACCTGCAAGGACTAGTGAAAGATTTTACTTCTTAAATTGAAAGAACTTCTCAATACAAACAGCATCCTATAAGTGATTGAAGTTCTTTCACAAATTCAACTTCATCACATTAGCTTTATGCTCATCACATTAGGAAAAATTAAGTTGAAAAAAATTTAAGGAAAATTCATATAAGAATTTGGCATTTAAATTTTTGTTTATACAATTGCTTTTTTTAAATAATAATATACAAATATTTCTCCCTGCCTTAAATTCACAGTTCTACCAGAAGCCAGTCTGATGTCACCGAACACTGATGGTAGCCTCCAAGACAGGCCCAAAGAATTCCTGTCTCTGGGTGTTCATGCCCTTCCTTGCAGCCTGAACCTAGTGACTAACTTCTCCCAAACAGAATACAGCCAAACTGCCAGAATGACACTCCAAGGACAGGTCACAAAGAGAATGTGACTACCTACTTATACTCCCTTGCCGGTTCATTCCAAGGGGAGCCACCAGCTGAGTTGTGAACTGGCCTGAGTAGAGTCTCGCACAGCAGGGAAATGAAAGTGGCCTCTGTCCACTAGCTGGTGAGGCCCACAGATAATGGCCCATAAGGAACTGAATCCTACTAACAGCCATGTAAACTATTGGAAATTTCCAGATGACCACAGTCCAGCTTCCACACTGACTACAGGCTTGTCCCTACACTAAGCCAGACCACCTGCATAAGATAGGTCCAGGATCCTGACCTGCTAAAATGCTGTGATAATTGAAGTTTGTTGCTTCAAACCACTAAGGTTTGAGGTGACTTTTTGTACAGAAATTTACACCTCTACACTCTCCAATCTGCCATGTGATTTAGTACATATGAAATTCCTTCTTCATCTGACATGTACCTGATTACAGAATAATGTGGGGCTCCAATGATTGTCTAAACAGTTTTTTTTAAAACTATTATTGTCAAAATGGAAATATTTTGAGCAATTTTTAATTTCATCTAACTATAAAAAGTTAAAAGAACATGGGTGTAAAATTCTCCTGAATATTATTGATTATTATAGTGTCACTGTTAGATAGGTCAGTCTTGTTAAAATAAATAAACACAACACCAGAGAATATAAAATGTCAAGGCCATAGGTCATAGGTAGGATTACTTTATTACCACTAGAGTGTAGGGGAGTGGGTGATTTATTCTTACGTTATACCATTATCTCAGTGTTAGTATCTTGTCTCCTTTGTGCAAACAGCTTCTGTATGTACTAAATATAATTGTTAATTTAGCACCAATTTCCATACCAAAAGCTCTGTTTTGAAAAGAATGTCCCCCTTTTTATTTGCATGTGTAACCTGCCAAACACTTTCCTAAACTTGTGCCCCACAGGACATTAAACCTGCCTGGTTGTGCGCTACCAGCATCTCTGAAGTTGCTATTTGGCTAATAGCTCTATTACCTTTCATGCTGAGTCCAAAGCTTTACCTCCCTCAATCTTTGCTTTTGCCAACTGGAAAATTTCCCATCATGTCAAGAAAACCCACTGTGCCCTCGGCTTAGGGAAGGGGCCCTTTCTTGCTGACTGACAGCTATTCAATAGAGAAAAGAGCCACAGAGAGATGCCAATACATGTATTAAGCTCAATGAAGAGAATAAGCTTTGTATTTCAAAATGTCACTTTTCTTAGAGTTCAGTGGGAGTGAGGAGCTATAATAAGGTAATTTCTAGAGGGAACCATACTGTAGTTCATTGTATAAATAATTGATTTGATCAGCTGAAATTATTGTGCCTTGTCCTGAATGACCTTTCAGATGAATTGCAGGGTTTTCACTGCAAAAGCAACCAGAGCTTATAGTAAGATTTCAAAAGAAAAAAACATATACAGTAGTTTTCTATATAAAGAAAGAGTTTTACATGACATTATTTCCTGAGGATAACTAAAATATCAGTTGTTAGCCTGAGTACAAGTAGGAACAGCATATTTGGGGTTTTATTTGTACATCCAAGGTCAAAGACTTAACTGAATTATTTCAACCACGTCTTGTATATGAATATTTTAAAGAATATTTTAAACAATAAAATGGGGAAGCAAAACCATAAATGTGTTTGTACAACAGGGAAGAGATTTCTTTTAATAAGAGGAAGACTTTATAAATATCTTCAGAGAGTACTTTCTATTAGGAAATTAACAAATAGAATGATTCTACACGATGGCCTTTAATATCTCACCACGGTCTCATCCTTCTTTTCCTCACGTCTCTGTCCTCATTAGACCATGTCACTGACATCTGTTCGAGTAGACTGTACATTCACTTTCAGCTCAGAAATTGTACAGAATTCATCCCATTGTGTCCTTTTATGTGCTCAGTGAACACATTTGCTTATTTTAAGTTATAGAATATTACTGCTCCTCCCTAAATATTTTCCCGATAATCCAGAGATATAGCTAATTTAAAAGTGACCTATTCCTGGTCCTTTACTTTTGATTTCATATCCCCAGTCCCCAAGTGGAACTGTGATCCATTTGTTGTGCCTTGTCCCCGGCCTTCTTAGAAAGTGGCCGAGCTCAGTATTACACCTCAGTCCTACGCCAACCATTTGGATGGCGCTTAAGTGTGTGTCTCATCTGTCCATATCCATGTATACTCAGAACACATCTATGCATAGCTGCCTATGTGTGTTTAAAGAACACATCCACTTAATGTGAGAAAATGCATAATTTTAGAATTATATATCACTGAATACCTCTTAAACATACATTTCTCTTTTTATAATATAACTTTTAATTATAAAAGTTATATATGCACAAAGTAAAACTTCTTACAGTATAAAATGAAAATGTAACTTGACTATCCTTGATTTCTGGGCATAGACCAGAAATTCCTTTCCGTAATTTAAAATATTTGTACCTAATTCTTCTTTGTAGTTGCCCTGTATTTAATGAGTGGTTACAGCAACTTTGGTGATTTGTTTTCTTTTTTCCAATTTTTTTCTATTTCTTATGGATTTTCATTAATTTTTTAAAAAGTAGTCTATCCACACCCTGAAGTAGTTAAGCACCCATATGTGAGAACAGAAGTGGCCTAACTGTAGCAGACACTGCGTGGACTTGCTGTTCCATCATTGGGACTTTTTACCCTTTCCCACCACCCTGATAATGCAAAAGTATACATCTACTTTATGCATTATGATAATGTTTTCCTATCCTTCTGGGCTCTAGTAGTTCCAAAGACTAGATGTGATGAAAGCACTGATATTTTGACAAAATATGGGTAAAATCAAGAATAGAATTGTCCAGTGTTGGAATTCCAGGAAGGTTCCATGGATTTATCTTTACCATAATCTATGGGGAAATCTCTTTTTTGTCAGTTCTTACATGCCAGGGTTGTGTTTTTAACTTCATCTGAAAAATGACTCTACCAATACTTATAATTGCTCACTGCAAGGGGGTGCCATTTAGCAAGCTACAGTCTGAATTGGATCCCTTTTCTACCACCTGCTTTGGTTTAAAATAACTCCTTCTTCATTCTCCACAAATATGACCCAACCCTACTTAATTTAACAGCCTCATTTTAAGCTGCCATGCTTCATCCATAGTGATCTAGCACTGACTCCAGTGAGCCAAGTGCTTCTCTACTTGCAGACCTCCAAATGGGCCACCATTAGTTCAGAGGGCTCCCCATCAGGTCCACGCCTTTTACTTTGCCTAATGCATTGCATCTTTAGCTTTCGGTCATGAGATGAAATCTGAGTCCATGCTGCCAATTCCCTCTTCCCCACTACCTCCTTGGTCTGCTTAAAAAAAAAAAATCAAAGAACAAAAACTACACACTCTCCTTGTGAACTGTAAGGCTACGAAGTGAGGTCGTTGTTGTGTGGACACTGTCTGGTGCTCTGCGAATGCTGGTTTACTGAAGAAAGGGGATGAACGTTGGAAGAGGGGAGTGAGAAAGGAAGGAAGGCATCCAGCCATGAGAGCGTGCAATTACAGCAGTGAGAGACTGCACAAACAAGGGGACGATGGCCACATGATCGATGACCATGGAGCCCAGGAGCCAAGTCCCAGCCTCTGTGACGACATGCCTAGAGGAGGCAGCACTTGGTCAACAGCTGCCCAATTTCATATTTCTTGCCCTCATTTTTTAACTTTCAGGAAAAAAACCAGAAAGCTAAGTGTGTGTCCCCCCCCATGCCAGAACCACTCATCAGCACACCCCTAAAGCTTGCCCTCATCCCCTCTGTCGTTGCCTCGCTCCCTCCTGGCTTGGGTCTCTGTGCGCTCAGCTGACAGTGGCTGGCTTTCTCACTGCAGCACAGAAGACACGGCTCTGTTCCTTCTTGTCTGGCTCATCACCTCTTATTTCCACAGCTGTTATCAGTGTCATAATTGTTTAGGGATGTAAAATATGGGAATGTGACCTATTTCGATATGCCAGGTGACAATCATGTTAGGTTGTGGCCAGAGGATAAACTGGCAAAAATGTGTTCTCCAATTCCACATTGAGGAACTCAATGTGATTGGTTGATAGTATGCAAATATTTAAGAAATCATTTTTAACATTTAAAAATAATTCTATTAAACATGAAACATTCATTTATTTTATTAATATTTTTCTAGATGGTTGGTTTACGTGCAATGGTCAAAGTTTAAATAAGCCCTGTTGCTTTAAAAGTTCTATTCAGAGTTGATTATTACAGCATGTACTAACATGTGTCATAAGTTATATAACATTATGTTTAACTTTTATGAATGTATTTGCTTTATAAAGCAGGTAAAGTTAATGTATACCCAATATAATAGGTTGCTAGTAATTTTTATAAATTTATCCAACAAAATTTTCTACATGGATGCTTTTTAGGAAATTCATGCTCTATTAAGGAAGCCAAGATGTGAATGAGAAATGCATATGTGACAAATTCTATTAATGGGGATACAAAACTATGTGTACAATTTGAGGTAATATAACACTTTCTGTTAGGGCAGTCAAATAAGAAATCATGGATGATGTGGCATTTAACCTGCTGTCTTCCCACCGAGCGTTTTTAAGTTGGTTGGTTGAGTCTGATTGGAGGGAAGTAGAGGAAACGAAGCATATTACCAGCAACAAAGTCGCAAAGACAGGAGAAAGGTGCTCTGGAGAACTCTGAGCGTATGGACGCAGCGTAGTTAAAAGGCAGTTCCACTAGAATATAGGCCTCATAAAGGGAAGAGTGCAGCTGAAAGCCCAAAGCCTAGGTTAGATGCAGACTATAAAGGGACGCACTAATTATGAATTACCGCCCTGGACTGAACAGTCGACATTGCAGAGTGGATCATTCAGCTCCGTTCTATCTGTTTTCATGTGTACTCCTGCTTGTCAGAGATTATCAAGCTGAAGACTCCGTGTGCCAGACTCAGTTCAGTGCCAGCTTGGACCTAGCTTCCCCTCAGCAGACATAACCATATACATTTGGGGGTTTGTTGGTGGCCACCTCTGGACTACCAGGGGAAGTTTGTAGCCGGCCCCTGATGCAGAAGGCAGGAAGAGACCTGAGACAGAGGCAGACCGTTGCAGACTGGGGTGGGGGGTGGTTTCAATAAGCAGGAGAACTTAGTGGGGGGTTGTGGACAGGTCAAAGGATGAGTCGATGCATGCACTACATGCCAGAATCTTAAAAGGTTATAAAGTCACGTACTGAATCAAGATGGTCTCCACAGTACACCGCTCTCTCCAGGCTGCCTTTTCCAGGGTTGGGTCCAGCTCACCCATGTGGCCACATACCCTGATGACATCCTCCAAGACCCCACCCCACGTGACTGGCTCTCACAGTCTTCTGTTTTCCTCTCCCACAATGTGCCCTGAGGGACCGAGGGGCTCTCACTAGCACACAGGTGCTCATTTCGTGGCTCTCCGGTTGCACTGGAGGCAGATGATGAGGCATTAGCAGACTCATGAGCTACGAATACACACTGTTCTGCTTGAATAATGGCCCAAGAGCCTCCTTGTGAGAAAATGTCGGTGTCCAAGGCCATCCTGTTCTGGAAAACAGCTTTTCTCATTAGAGTCACTTCAGTGCTCAGTAAGGATGGGTTTTGCTGGCTGTCACTTAAGGCTTGCTGAGTGGACTTAGTAGGGTTTCTAGGTGTGCTACAATGTCCTTCATCTCCAAAAAGGGAGCAAAGATGGGGCCCAAATGATGGAAGAGAGAATGTGAGGCAGGAGAGGTTGGCTTTGATAGGAGAGAGGTTGGCAACTTTTGTTACCGCAGGTGGCTTATCTCTTGTGTACAGAGAAAACCCAGAGGGCACAGTGGTCCAACCAGCAAAGTGGAAGCCACAGCCAAAGGCTCATGCCACAGAATCACTTGGTCTCATTCAGGGTCACTGAGTAAATATCAGGGCAGCTGACCGGTCAGTGCCAAGCCAGTTGCTACACTTTAATATGTCAGAATAACTATTCAGTTCCAGTGATATTCAACCCATGTACCTGGTACAGTAGGATTGGTGCTGTTTAGATTGTTTTTTTTTTCTGTTCATAGGGCACGTGAGTGCTCAAATGTCCATAATCTGGGGTGAGCCACATGAACCCATCCCTAATGGTGACTCTGATGGTGGTAGCTTTAGGTCCTTTGCAGTCAGCAGTTTGATGGGCTGTTGGTGTAGTTTGATAAACAGAAAGAGAATCCCATGCCCAGAGTTATTGGTAGTGTGGCCACAGGTCTGGTTACTGGATCAGGCCTGGTACTATCAGAGGAATTAAGAGTACTTGTCCTAGCTGGTTTCTCCTTAATGTACTGCTAGAGGGCCTTCCCAACCCCTCCTGTAGGTGGAGCTGCCTACCATGGCCACCTGTCCTGCTGGAGAGGGGCAGATATCTGCCCACCTTCCCTAGAATTGGACTGACTTCTTTGCTGGGCACAGGAGTGGGCCAACTGCAGATAGCTATTTCTCTCAGTGCCATCTCATGCTCAGAAGCAGCAGACGTCCAAGGTCAAACAGACTCATTTAGTAGGAACTCGTATGGGAAAGTCTTTCCTTCTAGAAAAGTTACACAAGTGGCCTGATTCTCAGCTGTGGGTGTGGCTGCAGCTGTGGGAATCTGACCAAATGGAGCGCACCACGTACCACACCTGTGGCCCTGGGAGTCACTGTCAGGCGTAAGGAGATGGGCTGAGGGCAGGATAGGCCAGACCGGGAGCCCTACCTTTCCTGTTTTAATGGTTCATGGCGCCCAGGTAGAGAGTCCAGTTTGCATCAGGACAACAGGGTCCCAGTGGAGACGGAATGGTTCCCTCTCACCCAGGGGTTCAGAGTAACTCTTCATCTGGGGGGGCATGGCCCATTGCAGATTCCAGCACACTGCTCCTCCCCAAGGCACATGCACTTGGAGTGTGCGGCAGCACAGTGTGCTGATCCGCAGTGACGGTCGGAGCAGTGCCTGACTCTGCGGTTCCCCGACCTCCCCAGTGCTGGTTCCTCGGCAGGACCCCAGCCTGGGCTATGGGACAGTGGGTGCTACTGGTTGACCATTCAGATGCATTAAAGCCTGAGACAGTACTGCAGTCCATGGGGCCAAGGTGGCTTTACTTGTTAGTAAATTAATTTGCTGCTTTAATATCCTCTTCTTTCTTCCTACCAACCTGCTGCCTGTGGGTTAAGGGCAGATGGGACCTTTATTCAATTTCCTGTTCTTTGGCACAGTCTTGAATATTACAAAACTTAAAATGTGACTTGCTAATTAGTATCTATTCATGAGGTCATCTGTATAAGGTACTCCATGTCTCTAATCCCCAAATTATTATTGCCTGGTTTGCCTGTTGCCAAGAAAGCTTGGATTAAGCTGGACATGGTGTCTACACAAACTAAGGTGCATTTGGAACCCTCATTTGCAGGGGGGACCAGTTTAATCAACCTGCCAATCCCTCACCTGTTGGGAGCTCCAGTGGATGGTTCCTAACTACTTTGGCAGTTGCCGTGAGCATTGTTTAGCGCACCCAGGACATGCTGTACCTGCATTAACAAGTCACTGCATTTCAGGGGCAATCAGGCATCCTTGGAAACACATAATTCCAACCAGATGCTACAGTGACCACTCTTTCTGTACACCCAACCTGCTGTGTGTGCTGAAGGGTCAGCTGCTGGGTCTCATGAATCTGGACTAGGGCATCAGCTCCCTGAGTGCCGGGGTCGTCACTACCTCGTGAGCTGGGATGTGGAAAACTGTGAGGTCTGCTTCAGGAGCTTGCAGGAGAATTTGAATATCTTTCCACACATCTTAACCCCACAAGAGCTCTTTCATGGCCATCTATCCCTTGTTTCCATTGTCCAAGCCACAGGATCAACCCCTTTAGGACAGCCCAGCTGTCAGTGCAGTGGCTTAACAACCATACCTGCCAAAAAGCTCTGAGTTCAGCCCACTGGCTGCTGTGGTTCCTTCCAGTTTCCATCCAGATGGTGTCAGTGTTGGGCTGGATAGTGACTGCTCACCACAGATGGATTGCTGGCTGGAGTCCTGTACACCAGGCATCAGCAGGGATTTTCCCTGCTCCCTCTCTACAGGCCTCAGGGGCCACCACAGGATTAGGGGTGGGGACATTGGAGGATCCACTTCCCTACAGGGGTAGTGGTGCCCCTGTTTCTAGAGACAGTGGGCCAGGACAGGGTGCTCCTCTGCTGCGAATCTGCATGGCACTTGGTCAGAGTGGGAGCTCTGGTCTGGCAGAGGTGAGTGGATGGACATATCCTCAGGGCACCTGGTGACACCAGGACATGCCTTCCTGTGTGAGGGGCTCTGTCTGGAGGGGTGCTGGGTTGACTGCTAGGAGCTACTGCTTTATGGGGCACATAGAGCTTCTGCTCCCTTCCAGGGCTGGGACCGACATCCCCAAGGTACTCTGTCCCTCTGTTGTTTCTGCCGAGTGCCCTCCCCGCACCTTCCAGAGTCACTGACACACCTACCACACACAGTCGCCCTGCAGGGAGTTGCCCAGGGCTTTCACGTGCTTCACCAATGTTTTTACCTTTTCAGAGGGGGCTTGCTGCTCTGATCCCCAGTCCTACAGAGAGAGTGAGATATAGTGCTTCATCAGAAATAAAAGTCCCCTCAAAGCCCCCAACCCCTACAAAGGTTCATACCCCTTTTCCTTTCTGGGGGGTTGTATAGGCTTGGACATTGTCCATATGCACATAGAGGCTGCTGGCCCACTGGAGATTTTCCTCACGGATGCCTCTTTTCGAAGACCCATTCTTTGGTTTCCTGGCTAACACACCAATTGTTGGTTTGCAGCCTTAGGAGTTCCCTGGAGTGAAATTTGAAACCCATCCCTGTATACAGAGGGCAAGGAAAGATGGAAAGGTTTAATAAGCAAGGAAACTTATATACAAAGCTTATCTTGGGTGACTGTCAATGAGTAGATCTCTGAACTTGCCCGCCAGAATCTTAACAGTTTATATAGAAGTTCATTCAGTCTTGTGTATAGTCCAGGTCTCAATAACACATTATTCTCCCAAGGAGAATACATTCCAATACATTCCGTGGAGTGTACATTCCAAGGTCAGGAGAGAGGATAAGGAGCCTTTCGCCCAGGCTCGGCCCGTGAGTCGACAGTCAGCCATGCCCTTTTGATGACCTCCTTCAATGAGGGAGAAAACGGGATTGAGTTAGAGGTCTTCTTTTTCTGTGTGGAGACAGTTGATTTTTTTTCTCCTCAGTGGTACAAGAGATCTGAATGTGTTCCTCTGGCTTTGTGGCTGTGAGAGGCATAGCAGAGATTACTGCTCTGCTACCAGTGATCAAGGCTGAGATCGTATGACCTGGCAGTTAAGAAAGTACTTTTGATTTTCCAATTTTTCAGTTAATGAAGGAGACACCAGATTCTGAATGGACAAGTTTTGCTGTATTGTTTTAAGAATATTTCCTAGGAGCCTGATCCACTTTTCACCAACTGTAAGTACGTTCCATTCAATACATTTCTGTCTAAATTAGCTAAAACAGTTTCTAGTTTAGGCAATAGCATCCTATGTAACACACATTAAAAAAAAACAGATGTTTTCTTTTTTCCTACTTATTCTAGACCAGTGGTTCTCAGTTTGTGCATGATTTTACTTTTCCAGAGGACATTTGAAAATGTCTGGAGACATTAAACTTTCACCCTGGCAAGTCTGCTGGAGGCATCTAGTGGGTAGAGCTCAGGGATGCTGTAATTGAACAGTGCACAGGACAACACCAATGCTACCACCACCTACAAGTGAATTATCTAGGCTAAAATGGTACCCACTATACCCAGACTGATAAACCCTGACCTAGACAATGTTTCAGAATTTTGACAGTAAGGGTGAAGAGTTGCATCCACGAAATATGTCAAGACTAAAATTGACGATGCAATTAACATGAAATATGGATGCCAAGCAGAGCAGGTTTTTGAGAGGACATAATGAATTAAGATGCACTTAATGTTTTATGTTTAATTCATAAAATAAATTATATAGAGCTTTGCATGTGTCACCTACTCATCTAAGTACATTATAATTTTTAACTTATGTAATTCTCACAACAATTCTGTGGGATAGGTAACATTATTACCCATTACAAGCTAACTGCTACATTAAACCACCCCCAAATATCAGCAGTTTTATACAGTTGGGGTTAATATTCACTATGACAGATCTAATGTGAGTTAGCAGAAGCCAATTTCTTTCATCAGATGGTTTCTTCAGGCCTTTTAGAGAAAAGGCCATTTCCAGTGTGCCCTGTTTAGATTTCTAAGCCAAACAATTGTATGCACACTTAAATAATTATTTCCTTTCAATACATTTTTGTGTTTTTTTTTAGTAATACATCACTACAACACTTATTCTAGGAATAAATGATTGATTTAGCATACAAAATCAATCAATGCGATTCCCCATATTAACAGATGAAGTGGGGAATGAATGTAATTATATCACTTAATGCAGAAAACGTTTTGAGAATATTCAACACGCTCATAAGAAAACATTCAGCACACTAGAAATTGAAGTAAATTTCTAAATTACTTCTGAAGTGGAGTAAATTTCATAAACGGTATTTATGAAAAATCTAGTTATCATCACACTCGAAGGTGAAAGACTGGTTACTTTTCCGTGTAGCCTCAGGAACAACACAGGGTGTGCACTCCCACCATGTCTATCCAAGGGCTCCCTGCAGGGGCTGGCTGATGCAATGTGGCAAGAAAAATAAAGACTGAAAAGAGAAATAAAACCTGTTTTACTTGCAAATATTATGGTTATATACATGTAACCATACCAAGGTACAAAAGAGCTACCGAGTATTATAAATCAATATAGGAGGATATAAGACATAAGGTCTATATATTTTTAAAAGTTATTGTTTCTGTGTACTTGCAATTCTATATTTTTAAACTTAATAAAGCAATTTAAAAATAAAACTTAAAATATTCATACTGTTCACAATAGCCCAAAACCATATGCGACCTTCGCAATGAAAACAACATTTTGAGGGAGAAATTAAAGACCTAATTAATGAAAAGCTACACCACATTCATATATAAAAAAAATTCAAATATCAATTGAGTCTGAATAAATCTATGTAAGCAAAATAATCTCTATACAAGTAACTCCTCAGTATATTCAAAAGCTGACTCTAAAATTCATATGGGAATCTCCCCCCCCCCAAAAAAAGGCTACCAAAATCATCAAACTAATTTGGAAAGGGAAAAAATACAAGGACTCACACAACCAGAGTCCATGATTTAATGCAAAGCTCTGTGGTGTTGTTGTGGGACAAACATAAGTTAGGTTTCAATGGAGCAGAAGAGACAGTCCACATACAGATCCACACAGATACTGTCTCCGACATATGTGTCAAGTTAATCCAACGGGAAAAATAAACATTTTTAAACCAGAATTCTCTATCTGTAATTCTCAGAAATCATACCCGGAAAATTCTTCATCTATATTATTATTTTATTATTACTTTTATTTGATTACCTAGTAATGAAGCTTTCTGGTCTCCATACTCACCTCCATATTGCAAAGTACAGATCTAAATAGAAAATAATATAAGATGGATTGCTTATTTGGCTGTTCAGTTAATTACTTGAATTTTTGAATTCTAAAGTCTTAAATGTTTGATTTATCCAATATCTCTTCTCAAATATCTTTGGACCATCTTTTATAGAGAACTCCAAAAATGTCCTTTCACTCCTGTCTCTACATAATTTACAGGTCAGGCAAGCAACTGCTGGTAAATTGTGGAAATTTTGTAATAATTGGAATTTTTAAAGAGATACATTTACCAATTTTACCAATGCATGAATGCCATAATCTGTATTAGTTACATAAAATTTCAAAACTTTCTTTATTCTTGAAATATCATTTTGTTTTTATTTTTAATCTGCTGATACATTGATTAGCCTAAGTGTGTGCTTGGTCTCTCTATTGTAATGATTTAACTTTATTGAAGCGTAAAGACAGACTAAACAGGTAATGCAAATTCTACCAATAAGGTAAGTCCTTTAAAATGTGATATTTTGATATTTTAACTCGACAATAGATTCTATTGCTAACCTAAAAAGTGAACAAACACACAAAAAACAAAGAGTCAAGATGCCTTTATTTGAGACCGAATTGAAGTTCTGGGAAGTACTGATTCAGAAACCCAAACAGTGTTCCAATTATGTGGTAAATGCAAGGGGTTTTTATGAAAAGGGAGGTGAAATAATACATGAGGAAGAACACAATTTGTCTTGGTGCTAATAAGCTAAGTTATTCTTTAGCTGTACATGATGATTCTAGTTCTAAACCTCATCATTAATTTTAAGTCCTTGTCGTCAGAATGTTTGCTTTCCCATTAGCTTCACAAATAGTTGCTTGTGAGATAATCGTGGTGTGGCCAAGACCACTGGTTCTTTTGCTTGGTTCCAGCATTCCAAAGGGTCCAGGGGTGAGGCCTGCAAGGCCCTTGTGCTGGGGTGGCAGCTCCAAGCACATCTTGAATCGGCTCTGTTCATATCCATTTTCTTCCTACTTGGAGCAGAAATGGTAGACTCCTACTCATTGGTTTTGATATGAAATAAGGTCATTTTGTAAGCGAAGAAAAGTTGAGACAACAGTGTTTTGACATATATTCTATGTACATTTATGAAATGATAAGGATAATAAGTGCAGTTTCTGATTGGCAAAAATAGTTATTTTGTTATATTGTCGAGACTGTTCATACAATACAACATTTTCAAAAAATAATAGTCTCTGATTGCAAGGTAACTACCAATATGATACAAAGCACTTATTACAAGTAAGTGTCATGCTGAAATCAAGATAATTTTCAAAACATGGGATAATGTTCACATATATAGACTTTATTTGTATAATAAAAATGTTTTATCACAAGATAATATGATCCTGTATATAGCAGGTGGTTAAGGAGCAAATAAATTGCTGGCAGATTTCTAATTATAATACACTTTTTGTCTTTCATGATAAACAACAGATGTTTGTTTACAAAAAAAAGCATTATAGTAGAATCAGGCCAAGAGAGTCTAAATGAAAGGCTTAATCCATCTTTACTACCATTTGAATACAAAGGGATGCCTACTTAAGAGTCACCATTTAGTGTAACATGAATTCAAAGGAAATTTATTTAAATGGACCAATGAATATCTTTTAAATTAATTGTCAGATAAAAAGAAAGATAATTTCAGAGTGCAAATAGACACAGGGCAAAATAGCAAATCAAAACATAACATGTTAGAGCAGATGCAGAAAGAGGATATTCCAAAGTAAGGGAACACCAAATTAAACCACCCTATTTCCTAAATATTCATAGTGTTCTGAAGTCTTTTACTACGTAACTTTCTTTCTAACTTTCAGTGATGTTAAAATTTATTTTGCATCATTAATTCTCTGAATTCCAAAACTTCTGATAAAGAGTGAAAATAACACTCATGTTGAAGCGCTCATCAAGTAATTGAAATAATTTGCTCATTGACATATTTCTTTCAGGTGAGCTGGTAAAATTCAGAGGATGCATTGGGTGGGAGTTCAAGAATGTGTGGCAGGTCCACTTCCGCCACCCACTCTCCCTGATGCGTAGCAATCTTTTAAAGCGCTACATTTTCCAACACTAACTGGATATCATTTTAAACCTTATACTGCGCTATGAAAAAGGAATCAATGTTGCAAATTATCTCAGGTCTTGATTCATTCTTCAGTATTCTTTGTATACTATTAATGCGTTTCAAAGAACTGCATCGATGCTATCAAAATGCATAGTATTATTCCGTGCATGGAATTGATCGATGACTAAAGATGAACTTAGGTCATATTTTTATGTACACTTTTAATTTCTGTAGCTCTATTTCTCCCTGCAATGTCTTCTGTGCATTTTCTAATCCCTTCTTCTTACTCTACTTAACCTATCATCCTTTAAATTTACTACTTTTTTCATTTTATTTTAATTGTTGTTCAAGTACACAACAATTGTTGTTCTGTCCTTTACTCCCATCCCAGCCTACCCACTCATAATTTACTATTGACATAACTCAATGAAAGAAACTATTCGATATAGTCTTCCCTCTAAGAATGTGTAATATAAATCGAGATATTTGGCATTTGCACATGGAAAATAGCATCTATAATAGTGAGCAGTGGCTGTTGAAACCACACTTAGGTGCTTTAGAAGTCTGAAAACCATTCAGAACTCATTTGAAGAGAAATCTTATACAAAGGGTCACAAAAAGAGATATGAATTAATGTACTTTTTTCTAGTTATTTTTTTCTAGTTATCTACTTGCTGTTTTATGTGCCACCTTAAGGCTGGTGGATTAAACAACCACCATTCTGTGGTACAGATTTGATGAAGCAAAAATTCTAACAAGCACCGTGGAGATGCTGTATCTCTGCTCCTCGGTGTGTGCTATGTGAGTGTGCAGGTTGGAGCACTCACATGGTGGGGGGTAGGTCATCGGGGGCTTGTTCACTTGTGTGACAGGTGCATAGACTGAGCTGGGTCAAAATCAGGACTCAGCTGGGCCCGCTGTCTAGACTACCTGCACACGACTTCTTGAAAATTTGACTTGAACTTCTCACTGCCTGGTTTCTGAGTGGAGGATCCCCCAGTGGGCATGTCCGCAGAGCAAGCTTGCCTGTAGTGCGAGGGCAAAGCTGCGTGGCCCTTGGGAGCCTCCTATTAGGAGTCCCACGGCATCACCTTTTGCTCTCCGCATCCCAGCAGACACAAGCCCACCCAGGTTCAGACTGAGGGCATGTTAGGTCAGAGCAGTGGAGGGTAGGAGATGTTATACACCTGTTACATAAATGAATGGGAGATGATCCCTGCATATTTGCCCTATGTTTACCTCTAGCAAGCTGGGGCCCACAGTTCGATAGCTGGCCAATGTCAAATTCAAATTTTTACAATTCAGTTGTTTTAAATTTAGCGTGGATAAGCAGATATTTTAGCCATTTTGAAACTGTCTATTTTTGCATACCCCAGGAAACTGCATCCCAAATCGGCTAGCCAGAGAAAAGTTAAACCCTGGGGCTCTATGGGAGCACATGCCAGTACTGCCCTCAGAGGTCTTGGACTCTGAGAGTCCCCTTTATGCTGTTAAGAGCCTTCCTGTGGGCAGGGGAGCTCCTTCTCTTATTGCCTTCCCTTTGGGCAGCTCCCCTGCCTTCCTCACTTTCTGGGCAGTGGTCCCATGCTATGCTCCCCCGCACCAATGCAAGCCTCTCCTACCCCCACCCAAAGAAAGTCTTGTGTGTGTTACTTCCACCTGGTAGTCAAATACATATTTTCAGCTCCCAAATCCCTCAAACTCACTACATTTATTTGCAAACAAGCCTACCACTGTGTGTGTGTGTGTGTGTGTGTGCTGGCAGCAGACACAGAGCTTCAGAGAGCTGATTACACATGGTGGAAAAATTCAGCAGCCAGAGCCTCAGCAGCCGCAGAGCAATAGGAGAGACCAATGTTATCTGCATGTGAGGTAGATTTGTGTCACAAGGGAGGAGCCCCAACGTTGAGATTCCAAGATTATGTAGGGGTTGCCAGTATACCTACCCATCTCCCTCTAGCAAGGGAGAGATGACTTATTCAGCATATCTGTTTGTCGGGGGTAGGAAGAGAGGTTCATTTCTTTGGAATGTAAGCAAGTGTCTCCAGGAAGGAAAAAGAAAGGGCATTATGTTTCTAAATCTCTTGGGAGGCTTTTATTTTTTCAAAATCCCTTATAGCATGCAAGGGTGTTTGTATAACAAACAGCCTTGGCTCACAAAACCTGGACCATGCAAAAGCATGAAAATATTCAGTGGGAGTTGTCTTGCAAGAGGATACAGCCTCCTCTTGAGAAGGGGGTGAATAGAAGTAGCCTCTCTGTGTCCTACGGTGTTTCAAGCCTTGGTTAGGAAGATACAAAAGGTTTGGGATGAGCTCAGAGGCAGCTTGGGTTTCAGGGGCCTGCAGATTTCTTCATGCACCTGTGTGGTAGATGGAATGTAATGGCGTCAAAGTTCTGCTCACCTTGGATTGTCAACAGGAGCACCTGCACAGGACATTTTCATGTGTATTAGACTTCTCACATGCAGGCTCACAGATCTAAGAGGAAGCATCTCAATACCTTGCCAGGTCTAAGAGGGAGCATCTCAGTACACAGCTGGTCAGTACATAGCAAAGGTTTCAAGAGAACCAGATGGGAGTTGCATGACTTTTCATGACCCACCTTGGAAATCACATTGAACCACTTCTGCTGAACTCAGTTGTTTGAGGCAATCACATGGCTGACTAATTTTACAGAAAGGACATAAACCTCACTTGTTAGCCCAATGAGTGCCAAAGAATCAGAACTGTGTTTTAGAACTGCCAGAGTCTTCAAAGCTATTGGGAGCATGTCTGAGAGGGAACATGTGAGCCAAGGTCCAAGGTGCACGGGCAAAGCCAGATAAAATTCGCAAGTTGTATCAGTTAGTTGTAGTCACATCTGATGAAAGAACAGGCATTAGAGTTAGAACACTGAGTAATAAAACAATAAAAATATATTGAGCAAAGGACCAATATTTCTGAATACCAGGGTAAGTGATATTGTTTCTCTTTTAGGAAATAAAATTTGATTTGTCAAAAATTAATTTAGTTATAGGAAAAATGATAATTTTGTAAGTCTTTGTAGTATATCTCTCTTGGTGTCATCATACCTGGGATTTTAATAATGTATAAAATAATTAAAATATACCTTATGGCTAAAAAGAAAATTTTTGAAGAGAATAATATGTTATAGCTTATATCTCTTTTCAGAAAAAATAAGTACTCAATTCAAAGGGATAAAATTATAATTGAGCACGCACATATCATTTAATTGCCTGATAATTCAAAAGACCGAAGTTGTTTTTATTCCAGGGGATTCATAAATAAATAATTTGTAATAGTCTTCCCAATCAAGAAAGAGAGGAACTAACATATTCTGGTGCCAGAAACCAGGACAGAGACTTCACTTACAAGTGTGCCTTTCACTCTAAGACCTGTCCCACATAGTATTTCCCTCATTTTCAAAGACGAGAAAATACCTTATGCACAGAAAGCCCGAGGGACTTACAGCTGGCCCCAGCGCCGGTGAGTGCTGGAAGAGAAATCAAACCCAGGCCTGCGCCTGCTGCAGCCTGCGCTTTTCCCACCGCACTCTGATACGCAGGAGCTCATTCTGTGCCCACACATTATTTCTTTTGTATTTTGCTGAGTATTACCATGATTTAAGTCCAAGATATGGAATTAGAAGTTATTTTTTTTTGGTTCAAGGAACCAGAAATTATCCTGTTCTCTCTAATGCTAAATTATAATCTTTAGAAAAATTTCATCTTTTAAAAATATAAACTGAATACAGGGTGATGTAGTTTTCCCAGATTATCTTTCTGCACATCAGATATATATATATATATATATATATATATATATATATATATATATATATGTAAGGAAGAAGAATATTTTTCAATAGTGATATTAAAGTTTACATTTATGACATATTCAGAGATTTTAAAGGGATTTAGTAATAAAGAATTCCTATTTTAGAATATTTAACTTTAGAGAAGAAAGGTCAGTTTAGAGACAAAAATTCATGTAAGTATAAAGGTTTGAACAGAAATAAAAACAGCCACAACAAAGTGTTTTAAATATGATCTACCCTTACAATGCAGTCAATTACATTTGTTAAACTAGCTCCTGCATTGTAAATCCTGTCTTTTTTTAAAAAAAAGTATCATTCTTTCCTACGTCTATGGTAAAGAAGCTGGTGCCTACAAGTGCCCACGGAAGCTGTTAAAAAAATCACCCTCTTACTTTTTGGCCATAAGAGAGAAAGTATAATATATCCATATAAATAGACTCATGTCTGATTTCCTTATTCATAAAGTTGATTCAGTCCCGTGCTAGGATATCTTTGCTTTATTGCAAAAGACCCTCTCTCCTGTGATTGCAGACTGGTCCAGGAGTGCCAAATGCTTCCTGTCCTGTGCTCACTCCCATCACTTGGAGCCCGTCGTCAATGGTGCAGTGTGACTCAGTGCCACTCGGTCTGCTGCAGCCACATGGAGGGAATGTGTGTGAGGGTTCAGTGGAAAAGGAATTAACAACAAACGATGCTGTCTGTAACCCCAGGGAAAACATCCTGATAGGATTAACTAATATAAAAGTAGTAAGAGCAGTTTGTCAGGGTCTCAGCCAAACCACTGCATTTAGGAAATGTACTAGAGGAGAGAATACACATGCACCTGCACATGACTTGGAGGAGGGGAAATTCTTTACTTAAGCACCCACTTTCTGCTTGAAGAGGAAACTGCTTGAGAGAAGCATTATGTTTTCTCTTCTCCCTGCACTGTGGTACTGTTGTACATATAGAAGGGTTAGATGGGTGGGTGTGGGCACAAAGGGATAGGAGACATGCAAGAAAGTGCTCGTGTTCAGATATGTCAATAAAACAGTTCCCAGGAATCTGATTTAAACACTGCAGTATATTGATGAAACGTTCTTGCATTTTTGAGTCAAAATGGCTCACCTCTTCTCTTTCTTTTAAGAAAAATAAAAGACATTTTTGATTTCCTCTTCATGGTGCTAAAATAAAACCACTTAAGAAGTGAAATACATAAAGTAAGAAATGTATGGAGGAGGACGAGACATAATATATTCGTTTATGTTTTAAGCTTTCAAAGCTTTTCATTTTCCCCTGTGGCTGATTTTACTTTAAATTGCTAGATCAAAGATATTAAGCTGTGGGAGTTTTCAACCCTAATTTTTATCTTAAGCAGAAATTCCACTAACTTCTTTCAGTAAAGCTGAGGAGGCTTTCTCATTTGGTAATAAATATGTGCATGTTAATAGAAAATAACATTTCCTACCATAATTATTATATATTTATACTAGGTGTAACCTCTATAATTTTTCAGATTATTTATCTTTTAGGAACTATGAAAAGTTGAGTAATTATAATCTCTAAGGATCTTCTAACTGGTAAAAATATAAAAATAGTTTTTGGTTCACTCTTATACATGGAAAAATAGTAAAACTGAAATGTACTGAAATTATATGGCCTCATGTTCCACTCTCTGTGACTGTAAGTAACATATGCAGAAGATATTTGTTAAAGATATTTGACTATACAAATATTTGACTATTGTAAATCCAATAATTGCATGCATTTAATAGTTTTGGGTAAATTTACATCTCTTCATCCCCATGGTTACTTGCCTCATCCAGGCCATCATCATTTCTGGTCTGGAATATTGTGAGAGTTTCTAATAATAAATTCCGTACCACAGAGCTAGTCTCCTAAAATTGAGGTGCAGCAACCTCAATCCCTTGTTGCTTGCCTTAAAACACTTACCGACTTCCCATTGGCTTTCTGGATGAAGTGTATAAACTCTTTTTAGTGTGGATTTCGGTTCCTCATGGTCCAATACTTGGCTGTCTCTCCAGGGGTCTTCCTTTTCCTCTCCTCTTCCCTCTGGACAGTCCAGTTTCAGGAACACCTGCCCCTGTCAATGTGTTCAATATACCGGTGTTATCTGCTCCTTTGGAGGCTTCTTCTAGCCAAATTATCCTCAATTCTTGAGGCCTTGATTTGGATACTCTTCTTCTATGACGCCTCTGTGAGCCCTCTCGTCATTCTGTATTGGCATCCTTCCTGCGCACTGCCTTGGCACCTTAATAGTTTATAGACTCGTGTATGTTTTGCTGAAGTGTGAGACCCTCAGGGGCTGGGGCTGGGGCTGGGGCTGGGGCTGGGGCTGGGACTGTGGCTGGCAGGTGACTGGCAAACTTTAGATAACTGCTCTCATGCTGTGGAAGCTCAGTTAAGATTCCGGGACTGGAGACAGTTATTGAAATCACTTGTGGAAAATACAAGCATTGCTTTTTTCCCCTAATTTAATGAGATTACATTCTGAAATATTCAATTTATCTGTATCTTCAAATGGCTTTTTTCACTTACAAATTTAGATCTTAAGTTTCTGCCATACAAATGCCATTTAATAAATTTCTCTGGTGCCTTATATAGTTATAATTTCCAATACTGAGCAGGAATTAGTACTCAACTTTTGACCAAATTAAATGTAAAATAATGTTATATTTATATATTTGTATATATACATATATATGCATATATATCTTATCTGTCCTCACTCTGAAAGCTCTTACTTCATTATACTTTTTGAGGATTTTATTGTTGTTTAGTATACTTCTTTTTTATATGCCAATGTACTTAGAATTGTTTTTATACTTAAAAAGACAGTTTTACACAGAGTAGAAGTTTCTTTGTTTATTGTCCTTTAGGTTCATTCCTTCACATGAATTTATTTTAGACATGTTGGATTAATTCTCTGCTATCCACAAATTTGGTAAGATACAGAAATAGTTTATGGAACACACAGCATTTTTATAATAACCAGAATTAATAACAAAACTCCAAGCAATCATATAGAAATTAAAAAATAGAGAACATTTATAAAAATGCATGTACTGACAAATAGCATAACTTTGGCTTTTAGTATGGTGGGGCTCATACTTTGAGTAGAGTGGCTGATGAGAAGAAGAATATGAAGTTCAAGGACAAGTTAGTACTTTATTAGGAACTTACTGAGGAAGCTTGTTATTCTTTTTGATTATGAATATCATTCACCTAAATAGTGTCATTTGCTATGATGTTTTTACAAATGTATCAAATGACTTCATCACTTCTTATGTAAACATTTATACAAATATAATAAGAAAGAATAAATTATATTTTGAAGATTTTTCAGATAAAACATTATTTGGCCTGAATAGCTCAAACATGTAAAAGAACTATAGTCACATGCAGAGACTCCTGAGTTTAAACATAAATGGAATGACTCACAGAGCACTTCGTCTTGCAGGGTAACTCAAAAGAGCTCAGACTGCTACTTGAAGTATCTAGGTAAACATCTAAATTCCTTATTTAATTGTACTTACAATTAAATCCTGGCAGAACTTAAATTCTAGATGTTAACATATCTTGGCATGTCAGGGAATATGAAAACATGTCCTGAGTTTTGCACACAATCTTAACTGGAATTCACAAATGAAAAATAGTCTCAAAATAAAAAATAAGTCTGATTGCGTGGCAAATCATATAAAAATAACAGTTATGTATTTCTATGATGTCAGCACAGCAAAATTTCTAGAAGGAAACAACAAAATATAACATGTAGGTAGAAATACCAATATAAAAATAAAGAGTGGTAATATATGGCACTAAAAATATACTAAAATAAGCCCAATAAGCAAGACTTTTAATTAAAATTAAAATATGCTCCTTAATGTCTTAGTTCCATATGCTACTTACATTTTCTGTGGCGGGTGAAGCTTTGCTTAGGCATTGCTGGATATAAAAAGAGAATGTGGTGAGTAGTTTTATGTGTAAATCAAAACATCTTCCCATACACATATGTCTAATTTAGGAGTCACTTGGAGATGTCTTTTAATTTTTAGTTGTCTGATGAATGTTTACTAATAAATTTAAAATATTCTTTACCACATATCACACATTGATAATTAGATTGTTAATATAACCCTGTGTAAATTCCTATTAATACAACTCCTATTAAGTAAGAGGGATGAAAATAGATATTTCTGTTTTACATGTGAGGAAATTTAAGTTTTCTGAGTCCTAATTCCATTCTTTTCATTGCCTAATGCTAACATTGTCTCTTGGTCAAATATTGGTCAATTTGATTTAATAATTTATACATTAGGAATCATTGTTAATTGAAGAGATTCTTTTTATACAAGTGAATTCTTTGCGTAGGTGCATATCTATAGTAATGAGTCTCTTATTTATTGTGTATGTAAATATAAAGTATAAACATAAATATTGAAAACAATAAATGTGTATACATGTATATATGTATGTGTATATATACATATACACACATGTATATATGTATGTGTATATATACATATACACACATGTATATATGTATGTGTATATATACATATATACACATGTATATATGTATGTGTATATATACATATATATATACATATATATATATCCCAGCACACCAAGGAAAAAACAAAAATAAAACAAATATAAGTATTTTTCATCAAAAAATACTTATTACTATTATTTGCAGTTTTAAAAGCAACAAGTTGAAGAATATGGAATAATGTTTACATGTCTGTAAGCATGAAATATTATAAATTAGAGTTGTCACCTTTGCCTTTATAAATAAATTATACATGTTTATTCCTTTTTTGGAGGAGTCTGCCACTTTTTATAAAGCATGGTTTATAGTAAACAGTAGTAATGAGATATATATTTTTAACGATCAGTTATATTTTATTATCCCTCCTTATTTACATTCTCATGAAAATTGAAATATGCAATCAAGAGAATTGTGTATGTATGGCATATGGTATTCAATAAAGAGAGAACAAATACCTTTTTAAATTACTTACCCTTGACTTTTGCAGCTCTGCTTTATGAATACATTTATAAGTCAATGGTTCTATTTCTTAAGATGATGAACAGCAAATGTTTATTTAAACCCTGGGCTATTTACTAACACATACATCAAAAGTTAGGCATTATACAATTATAGAAGATGACTTTCATAACTGCCCAAACCAAAGAACCATTTCTTTACTGCTGATATGCAAATTGTAAAAGTGTAAAACCATTATGAATATAAAAATAGTTATCATTTTAGTTTATTTTGAATCTTTGAACATACATGATTTTAAAACTGTTTTATAAACTTACATGTACTTGTTTAAGCCAAAATACAGTTAGTTGCATTATACACTTGCATATTAACAATGTTCTGAAAAGGTCTAAAACTTTTTAATAGCTCATGGACAGTTTCACCTCTTGATTAAATTAACCAGTGTTCTTCTAGGTTTGCGTACTCAATTAACTTGCTTAACACACCTATTTCAATTGATAGTGCAAAGACAAAACTTCAGTTGAATTTGTAGATGTCTGAAATATCTCATACTCTTTGTATGTGAATTTTATTGTCTGGATATTACATTACATAAATTGTAACATGATGTGGTACATAGATGTGAGACTGAACCACCGTAACTAAAAATTAAACAATTCCAATACATTAGATTAGTTTCCTATATTAAAAATTCATTTCAACAAATATTCCTTAAGTATCTCTTATGCAATGTCATTCTTCTATGACAGTAGTAAATTAAACAGAGTTATTTTGCTCCAAAGGTATTGGAGTTTACAGTTTAGTAAAATTGAAATATAAGATGTGACTATAGTGAATTGAATCTTCTTGTCAATTCTGTTTCTCCTTCCCAGAGAGAGATAAAACCTATTTCTTTCTTTGAATCTGGATTCTTTTGCCCAAGAGAATGCGGGGGAAGCCTCATTGTGTGATTTCTAGGCATCGGTAGTTTCCATCCTTGCTCTTAAGTATGACCCTCCTTGGAACCCAGCTGCTTTCTGAGGGGGATCCTTTTCCAAGTAGAGAGGTTGAGGGAGAGGACATAAGACAGCCCAGTGGGAAGGCCCAGCCAAGCTCCACACTGACAGTGAATAAACACTTTCAGTTCTGGAGGGGAATCATCTTTAATGCCCCAACTAGCAGAGCCTCCTGGGGCCTGCAGCTGGTGGGCAACACCGCATAGAATGGCCCCATGTCCACACCAGCATCACCAGCAATAACGAGCAGCTGTTGCTGTGGTAAGCAATGGCATCTGGGGGTGGAAACGGAAATGGGAACAGAAGGCAAATTTAAAGTTTTAACTTAGTTGGCTAGAAGATGAAAAGTAAGTGCTAATTATAAAAATAATAAGAGTGTCTTTTTTCTCAACCAAGTTTGAAAAGTAGTTCAATTACACCCAGACATGCAGCATCTTTCACAAGAAAATCAAAGGCAGCCCCTCAAGACAATTTTACCCTAGTAATACATTTAATTAAGAAGTTATTGTTAATTTACATAAATGGAGAGATCAGAGACTTGGAACCAGCAGAGGGGTGACCAGTGAGCCAGTGAGAGAGGAATTAAAGGGACCGGCTATGATGTTCATACAAAGCCAGGTCTCTGATGAGTACACACATCGTAATGAAATTTAATAAATTGGTATTTTGGTTGATATATATATTTCTCATGAGTTTATGTGGGAAACACCATTTCCAATAAATTCAGAATGTATTGATGAATTTATACTTAAAGCACACAGCATAGGCCTGCGATTCCCAATGTGACTTGCCTCCAACTGGCACCTGGGGAATTATCACCAACAATTCTGTCAGGGTCCCACTTGAACTAATCGATGTGGAATTTCTGGGTATGGATCTCGAGCATAATTTTGGTTTTGAAGCTTCCTGGTTAATTTATGTGTAGTCATATCTGTGCACCACTGCCCTCGTCAGTTCCAATTCTGTTAGTACAGTGTTGCCCGGTGAATTCCATTCAAGTATCCAGCCCGACTTTCTAAGAATCATCTCTTTTTTCATGTTTTATTTTTTGTTGTATTTTTAAACCACATTTTCAATTAAAAAAATAACACTTGTAATAAAAAAATCTTGCAATGATAATGTGGAGCTATTAGCACACGGCTTTTTGCTTTCTTGCTCAGTGATCTGTGAGGCACCTGTGGCTTCAGAGTGCCCTGTGGGTCAGCTGGGCTTTTCTCTAGACTGCAGGCCACAGGTAGGTCCAGCACTTCTCCACGTATATCTTCCTCTGACCTCGTGCTGAGGGGTCAGCGGTTCCTTATCACATCGGCTTCTTATGGTGCATGGCAGAAGGGAGGAAGGCCAAACTTGCTGTGTGTTTTCAGGCTTAAGCTCAGAAATGATGAGCTTTCTGTCACTTCTGTTCCATTGGACAAACAACCGTCATGACCAAAACGGTGGTCTGTGAGGCAAACAGGTATCCTTCCTTCATTGACAAGGAAGACAGGCAGGTCAGGAGCAGAGGAGCCTTTGAAATCAATGCTGCTACCTAGCACGGTGCTCTTGCATATACTAATGACGTGGTGTACTTGAAGCATCTAGACAAAGCAATGCAGGAATAATTTTATCTTGCAAGTAGCTTTCTATATCTCTATCAAAGCTCTTTTTATTTACCATGGAATTGGCTAAACTTAACTTACTATGTAATATTCACTGAATGGGAGAATATTTTGATTCATTTTCTTAAGTGAATATGTGATCTTGAATAAGCTTTTATGTTTCATGCTTTATATTGTCATTTAAATTGCTGGGTAAAAATATGTGTTTTATATACATTTTGGTGTAGTAGTGAAGACTTTGAAAATGCAAAGATTGCTGTGAAGTAAATGTAATATTTCATGGAATATGTTCTCATACGCATATATTTTATAGTTTCTATTGAAAAGGTGATTACATTTTAGTTATCTATATATTATTGTTTTTAATAATTGTCAATTTTTTTAACAGTCCCTTGATATCTTATTATAAAAAAATATATAAAACGAGCTTTGTGCTATATTTTACTAAAGTGAGGAATAATAGGCATATTTCTGTAATAAATATTGAAAACACAGAAGTTACCATAAGTCCTTAGGGACAATTTTTAAAAGATTTTATTTATTTATTTTTAGAGAGAGGGTAAGGGAGGAAGAAAGAGAGGAAGAGAAACATCAATGTGTGGTTGCCTCTCAAGCACCCCCTACTGGGGACCTGGCCTGCAACCCAGGCATGTGCCCTGACTGGGAACAGATCCAGTAACCCTTTGGTTTGCAGGCCAGCACACGATCCACTGAGCCACACCAGCCAGGGCAGGAACAATTTTTTTTTTTTAATTATATACAAGAAGTTAATCTTCCACAGTGCTACACCCCTATTAACATTGTTTTAAAAGATCATCATAAAACAAATTGTTATACCAATTATACAGCAAATAAAAAGCTGAGAGTTTAATTATTAGATAAGCTGGAGTATGAAATTGGAAGCATTTAGTTAGATGTTATTTTTGACTTTTAAAAAATAACTATCACTCACCTCCATCAGTTTCAACTCTTCATCTTTCTTTGTTTAGACCTATTGAAGAAAACAATAAATAAAAACTGATTATGTTCTAATTTCCAATTCCTCTAAGAAATTTTTAATTCAGATATCAACAAAAGTTAAAATAGTTCAAAGTGGTCAGCAAAGAGCTTATTGCCAATTATTACAATTGATCTAACTTGCAAGGCTACAGTAGGAGTCCACTATGGAAGGAGCAAGGCAAGGTACAATGCAAACAACTTTTTTATCTTCTCTTTTTTATTTTTCTCATTTTTCACTTTACTTGGCATTTTTGTTTTTCCTTTCCTTCATTTCTTTACTTTTCCTTTTTCTAATTTATTAGTAAAACCATTTAAAACTTAAATCTCCTGTAGAACAGAATTACACAATTGAATAAAAGTCACATTACACAAATAACAAAAACGATGAGTGTAACTGAACATAGTGCTGTAACATTGAAGAACAGTAAAGTTTTATGTGCATTTTAGTGGCCAAGTGTTTCAATTTTGATTCTGATTTGGCAATTACTACCAACCTCAAAGTATGAAATAAATTTCAGTAGACACATGCTTGATGAGGCATGTTAGTGGGTGGCAAGGGTTCATTTTTATAAGATGACGATTTGGAATAACCAAAAATTCTGTGAATAAACTATTGTTTGTGAGCTATAACTTAGGTTGAAAAATAAATCAGGCTCATGGCAAAAAATGTTAAAGTGTGATAAGTTCATATACATAGTTGGCATGAAGACTTTATTATAATAATGTCTTGCATTTAGATGGCACATTACAGTGAATAAAGTATATTTGCATGCATTATTTTGATGGTAATTTGGTAAAACCTCAAAATATCAAGAAAACATATATTTGGTAAGGTTATTCGAGTTTGACAAATCACCAATGTCAGTTAAGAAAGTTAAATAAAGTATTCAAATTAGACTATAATGTGTGAGAGCAATGAATCTAAGCCAAACATGATGTATGCCCAGCATTCTTTTTACTATTTTGAAGATGTTGTTTATTGGATATCTATAGCACATCAGTTTTGGTTCAGAATCTTTTTTATCATGTATCAATTCTGTGGGAAATCTACCTTAGTAAATTAGAAAATGCAATTTGAGAACGTACATAACTTGTCAGTACTTGATGGAAACCATTTCAACTCAAGGATATCTTGCTGTTTCTTCACTACATCTTCCTTTGTATCCAAGAAGATGTGGTATAACATTACAACAGGAACATAAACTCTGGAAGCAGCAAGGCAAGGTACAGTGTGAACTTTTTTTTCATTTATCTTTTCTTTCTTTTTTCGCATTTCCACTTTATTTGTCATTTTCCCCCTTCCTTTCATTTCTTTTCTTTTCCTTTTTCTCACTTATTAGTAAAACCATTTAAAAATTATATCTCCTGTAGAACAGGATTACTATGTTGAATAGAAGTAGTCAGCCAGTAGAGTGGACAGAACTCTTTTTTTCTCCCAGAAGCAATCTTTGATATTTCCTTGCAAACCACTGAATATAAAAATGATACAGTGTCTGCCAAAGAGTTCTGTTATATTTCCTGCTCTGTATAGCTTAGCTGGAAAATATAGAAAACAAGCAAAGATCACAGACAATAATTTGGCATACTATGAAGGCTATATTTAGGGACAGGGTGGAAACAAATTATTAAGAAAGATAATTAAAAATATAATTCCTAATACTTGTGGTCTAATTATAACATTTGACAGATCAGAACAAATGGTTAAGGAACATATAAGCCTTGGCTAAAATCAATAGGGTGGCCTTCTACCACCCAACAACCACCTGGGCCTCAGCTTTAGGCACAGATTTAGATAGCTTCTTAATAAAGCTTCCTTATGGCAGGCAATGAAAATATCAAAAGAATCATATATGTATCTGTATTTAGATATTTTAATATATTGAGACTAAATGACTATGCTATTTCCTACAATCTTTTTTTTTTTTCAATTACAGTTTACATTCAACATTATTTTGTATTAGTTTCAGGTGTACAGTATAGTGGTCAGATCAGACAATCATGTATTTTACAAAGTGTTTCCCCCAAGGTATTTCCAGTACAAACCCGACACCATACACAGTTACTAGAATATTATTGGCTGTATTACAAGGATGTACCTTTATATCCTTGTGGCTATTCTTTAGCTACTAATCTGTACTTCTCAATCTCTTTACTTTTTTTCACCCATACTCACTCCCCTCTGGCAATTATTGGTCTGTATTTCCTAAAATCTTGAAGTCATCTGCTAGATCCTCTTGTCTAATTATCCACCAACCTCAGAGAGACTATTGAGGGAATAATATGTGACATTTTGCGACATTTAAAGAATTGGCCTGGAAGTTGCATACATTACTTTTACTGAGGTTTCAAGCGTCAGAACAAGCCACGTGGACCCATATAGTTGCAAAGGGACTGGAGAAGTTATGCTTCCTGAGTGCTCATAAGAAAATGAATTGACTGGTAAACACACAGAAATAAAATGTAAATAAACATGAATACTTAGCCTTGATTGAATGCCTCAATTAGGCACTCAATAAATAACCTCTAAATAGATAAACAATAGATTAAAAATAAACAAATGAAACCCTGTGAACACTAATAAAAAGGAAGCTAGAAAAACTATATTAACTTAAAGCACAATTCAGAGCAATGATGATTATCAGGGATAAAGAAAGACAAAACATGATGATAGAATGGTCAATTCTTCAAGAGTACAAAACAATCCTAAATATGTATAGACCTAACAACACAGCAGCAAAATACATAAAGGAAAAAGCTGATAAAACTAGTAGGAAAAATGGATAAAGACACTTTATAGTGGGAGATTTCAAAGCCCAAATACCGTGCTTTAAGCTTTATCAAAAATGCAAAGAAATAAAAGATGTCATGAAATTATTTTTCTCATTCTTTATTGTCAAAATGTCTTTTGAAGTTTTTTAAGAGACAATTATGTCTTTTATAAGAGGCAGATTATAAAGTAAAATCTCACTGGTGTACGAACAATTTCCATGATAGATCAGTAGTAGTGAGAAAGGACCAGAAAATTATGATTTAATATCATATTAAGAAAATTAGAATGGAATTAAAAGATGAAAATGGAATTGGAAAAATTAGGGCCAGAACTGTCAAGATTGACCAATCAGTCAATCATCTGCCATATCTATTATCCACCTTTCTTGAAACTGTATACATCAGAATATCCTTACATAATATTGATCATAAAACTGTGCATAATATTTTTCTTTAAACTCATGGTGATTTGATACATTTTATTTTGTTTCTATTGGTACAGTTTTTGGTCATATACAAATCATTTAATGACAGGTAGTTTTTTAAATTATATTATTCATTTATTTTTAATTTATTCATCAAATATATTAATTCCATGTACCAGGCAGAGTGTAATTTGGGGGATAGAGAACAAAATATATGCTTTCACCCCTCACATAGCCTTCTTTCTAATGAGACAAACTAACATTAATTAAGTAGTCAATGTATTATTTAAAATGGAAATGTTATGAAGGAAATTAAAACTACTAAAATCTAGTCAGGCAAAGTAGTTATATATATATATTTATTTCTATGAAAAAATATGGAATTTCATTGTTATTTATTTCAGATGCAGTTTGCCTTTATGATTGAGCTTTACTCTTTACCACCTTCACTATTTAAAACTACTTGAAGACTACTGTTTTATTTTTAGTAAATTACTCCTTAACAGCATCATCACCTCAAAGTGCCCATGTAATTTCAAATTATGCCTACATTACCATTAAGTGATAGTTACAGGCAATTTCTAATAAATATATATTAGTAAAATAAAAGATTTGTAAGCATACATATGAAATCATTCCATGTTGGTCTTTAATAGTGGTTTACTGTAACAATACATTCAAAATCTACTGAGAATGTTTTATTTCATTTTAATCTGCTTCAACTGTTCACATAGCCTCATTTTTTCAAGACAGAAAACATGTAAGATTAATATACCAGAAAATACAATGTGCTGTTGACACCATAGTTAATGATAAACCAATTACACAGTAAAGGTGGCACAAATTGTACTACATTATTTTATAAGCAGAAATGAAAGATATTAGTGTTAAAAACACATACAAACTCAATTATATAAGTATCTTTTAGATAAGTGGATCTAAGCAATGTTTTTGTTAATTAATCAGTATAATGTTAATAAAAGTAGATATACCACCATTCTGATTTGAAGTTTGAAAACAGGCTACAGATCTAGTTAAAATAGAGCAATAAAAATCCAGGCAATCTTAATGAAAATTTCATGTCATTTTCAAAGGCTTTTATAAATTTTCTCTCTATTGGCTAAATCGTCTAGTTAATGGGAATGTGAGTTAACTACAACTGTTCATTTCAACCCAGATTTCACAGTGAAAATAAGACAAGACATTTGCCTCCTAGGTACTTACCAATTTCATTAGAAGTGATTTTTTTTTGTAGTGTAGAGATTCTTAGGTGATGAAAAATACTGATTGCTTCTCCTTCATAATGTAGCCATAGTTCATGTCTTGGAACTAGTTCTACTGTCAAAGTGAATGATATTTTAATATGTAGGTATGGCCTTATTCTTCCTGATGGAAAAAACTGAATGAATGTTGACATTAAAGGAGTTTGTTATCAGTCAGTTGAGTAGTATTGATGCCAAGTATTGTGATGATGTGTTTGAGCTTCATGTAAGATTCTGGAAAAGAAAATCAGAGGCTGAAATGTGTGCACAATATCTCTCTCTTTGGGAGGTTTGTGTAAGCCAAGAATCATATATTCTAGCAAAGCAGGAGGGCTTGTTGGAAATGGGCCTTATCAGAAACTAGATTTAAAATTATATTGGTTTTGCAGGGCTGTTAGAGCTCTCGAAATACTTTTGATGTCATAACCATGCTTTGGGTTTCTAAGCCTTCATAAACTCTAATCCCTAGGCAGCATTGAAATCACCAAATTGATTCTTGCCAAATCAAAAGCACAGTTCTAAGTATAACTATGACCATTAAGAAATTAAGATATACTGAAATAATGCTTCACTGTTTACAGAGCCCATAATACCTGCCCATGCCATCATTTGTTAAAGACTTGGAGTATCCACTGAGTGTCTGTATAGATTTAGGACATTGTTGAGAGATAAGGCTTTCTTATTAGGTTGGTCACATGAAACCTGACAACTGTGGAGGTAAAAATAAACACAGACTTCACATCTAGGACAGTATGAAACACCAAATGACCCAATCAAAATTGCCATTCGAGGAAAACTGAACATCAAGGTAAGAACAATAGAAATAAGAGACAAAGGACTATTAAGTTTTGTGCACACTGTAATGATAGAAAAGTTATGAATACTGAAGCAACGTGATAGCATTTGAGAGATTATTGACAACCCTTGTACAAAATGCCTCATGCAAAATTAGCTCAGTGAGGCCATCACTGGTAGCACCATTGGTTTGGATGGTCAAAGTTATACTAACGAGTTAATAAATTTGCCCATTTGTTCTTGCTATGAAGTAAGAATACAGAAAACCAACATAGAGAAATGAACACCTTCTGATCATTCTAAAACAAGGGCACAGAAAACATAAAAGAACTTGATAAAAATGAACAAAACATTAGAATCAGTAAAATCAGTAGTTTGGAAAAATGTTAAAAAATGCACATGGCAACACAAGAGAGCTAGGAAGTACAAATATTCAGGGTAACAATGAGCATGGCATTTTTCTAACATAGTAAAAAGGCTATTGGGTTAAAGCTGTTGACAATGTGAAATTAAGAAAAGGAATATGATCTGGTAAATAAAACTTCTATTTGAGTAGTTATCTCGACGTTCTTAATTAATAGGTGATGTTGTTCTTCCTATTAAGAAAATTAGTTGTGTAATCCAGGATTACAGGGCTTCATTAAAGTTCAACACTGTCAAAATAGTGGTAATGAATGTGGTTTGAAGAAAGGCTGCATTAGTGGAATTTCTTAAATTGCGGTCCCCGTTAGCAGACTCACACAGGAATTAATATGTGAGAGAATGGCTGGTGCATGCTTTTAGCAACAATGCCTGGAGAAGAGTGAAGGAAAGCAGAATCATGCCGAGGGACACAACAGAGGCTTCAGTTGAGCTCACAGAGACCTCTGGGACTAGAAAAGTACTTCACAGTTGCCCCAAGTTACAACAAGCGTGCTAGGTACAAGGAACCCTTCATTGGATGATCATCAGATGCCGAAAGCAACTATATTTATTATTTTCTTATTTATTGAGTTTATTGGGGTGATACTGATTAACAAAAACATTTAGGTTTCAAATGTACAAGGTATCTAAACATCATCTGCACACAGCATCAGGATTGTGCAGTGTCAAAGTCAAGTTTCTTTCCATCCCATTTATCTTCACTTTGCCCTCCCCTACTTTTCCTCCTGGCCCCCTTCCCTCTGGCTATCATCATGCTGTTATGTATGTCTGTGTGTTACATGTATACAGTGGTACCTCTGTGCTCATTGTTAATTCATTTCAGGACTTGTGATGAGTGCTGAAACTGGTAAGTACCAAACAATAAAGCATTTTCTCTTGTGGGAAATGTGACTTACACAAGATCCAGCAAGTGCGACAAGTCCCAAGCAAGTGCCAAGTGCTGAAACATTATTTTCATGTCAAAATGCAATGAGTAGAGGGATTGACAAGTTCTGAAGTTAATGAGTACCAAGGTATGACTGTATATACATATATATGAAGTATATAGTGTATAACGTATTTCTACTTAATCCCTTCATGTTATTTTTTCCCCCAGTTCCTCAACCTCCCTCCCCCCTGACAGTGCCAGTCTGTTCTACATATCTATGCTTCTGTATTTTGTTTGTTAAATTATTTTGTTCATTAGATTCCATATATGAGATTACATGGTATTTGTCTTTCTCTAGCTGTCTTATTTCACTGTGGCATAATACCCTCTGGGTCCGTCGATGCTGTTGCAAAAGGAATGATTTCCCTTTTTTTATGGCTGCTTAGTGTTGCATTGTATAAATGTACCAAATCTTTTTGTATTTATTCAGCTATTGATTAGAATTTGGTTTCCTTCCAGATCTTGGTTTTCCTAAATAATTGTGCAGTGAACATAGGGGTGCATATGTTCCTTCAAATTAGTGTTTTGGGTTTCTTGAGATATATTCCCAGAAATGCAATCACTGTGTTAAAAGGCAGTCATCAATACATCAACGAACAAGTGTAGGTGGGGATGTGGTGAGAAGGGAACCCTCATGCACTGTTGGTGGGAATGCAGACTGGTGCAGCCACTGTGGAAAGCACTATGGAGATACCTCAAAAATTTTAAAAAGAAGCAGCTACATTGAGATGCAAGTATTTTCCAGAAAGAAACATGCAGCTGTGAGTAGTCTGCAGTCCACATTTTCAGAAACCAGGGCAAGGAATGCCTCTTGGAGGGGACATATACATCGTACACTTCATTATACAATACTGTCAGCCTCTTGTGTGTCTTATGTCACTTGCTTATTAGCATAGGTTCAATCCATGTGAATATGCTTTTCTAGGACTTATCAGAATAAAATGTACCAAACGTTTGTTAAAGATGACAAAGAAGCCTTTATTTGAGACTCCTGTAATAGGGAAGAGAGAATCAACTCAACTCCACAGAAAGGAAAAGCAGGGGGATTTTTAAATGCTGGAGTGAGCTCAGGGAAAAGTAGGGAAGATGCTAGGGGAGGCTGGTCAGTGCGATTCCGCCCTCTGTGTTTGCAATCATCCCTCATCAAAGTTGGGCTCCTCTTCACCACCCACAAGAACTGTGAGTCCAGAGCCCCTGCTCTCGATTAGTATTTTGCAAGAGGATTCCTCTCAGGTCTTTGAGAAAGACATTCTTGGGTTGTAAATCTGACAGGAGGCTGGAAGATTTACATCTCAGAGAGGCAGAGAAATAATTTTCAATTTCTGATTTGCAATTTTAAGTGTTCTAAAGTAAACACTCTAAGGAAAGGGAGGTCAGAGGGTTGTTGTCAGGAAGAAACCTGTCTAAAATTGAAATGTGCGGATGGGAGTGTTACGTCTGAACAGGTCAGACTCCAGTTAGTAGTTCTCTGTGGGAAAAAAACTTTAAATAGAAAATAAGTGTTCCAAAACCTCAGCCCTATGTATAATGGTACTTTCTGACTACTTAATTTCAAGAGTGGGCAGGGGCGTGCTAAAAGATACCCAAAGACCACCTGAAATCCAAGCATTGTGTCTCCTCCACCTTTTTGTGTTACCCCAGCCCCATCTCTTCACAGTGACATATCACAGTTACCCCCCACCACGGCGGTAACTTCTTTCCTTACCTGGTAGTCTTTTGATGTGAGGAGCCCAGAATGACTGGGTGGCAACTATAGCTTAAAATTCAATTCACATGCTCTGCTGGAAGAGCTTCCCTCTGGGCATCTGGATCTCCAGATGTGTAAAGCTTTAATTTGAGGGAAAAGAAAGCACCGATTTCTTAGTCTGATTGGTTTCATTGCTTGTTTTCTGGACCAATGTATTCTACGTATGGGAAAAATAACATCATTTAACAATTGTTGGTTCAGGGTGTATACCACATCTTGGGGGGTTATAACATATTCTTGCAGAGTCAGGGTCAGTGAGATGGTCCTCTATTAGACTGGTCCACGCTGGGCGCAGAAGGATAGGCTCAGCTGTACTTCCTTTATCGTAGGTTGGATACTTTGGTCTAGGCGATTGTATGTGAGATTCCATATTGGTAGATCATACCCTCGAAGTCTCACATAGTGGTTCCCACTGAAGCCCTAAGGACAGGATAAGGAAACCCATTTCAGGCTTATGCCAATGTCAAACGAAGTTTATCTTGCTCCTTCCATCATGAGAAGTACAAATCTTGTACTCAATTTGCCAGCTAGTTAGAAGTCTGTCAATTTGAGGAATAAATCTGTATTGAAGTTCAACCTTTGTCTCTCTTATTGACAAGTTGGACTTTCAGGTACACTGGAAAGCTAGATCAGCCATTTTGAGTGAGAACCATTTTGTGCCCATCTCTCACCTCCTTACCTCCCATCATTGCTACTCTGTTCTTGTACCCATTGTGCCAGTCATAGAATGGGTGGGGACAGAGACTGGATGACAGTGCTTGGCAAAATCTGTTGACTTGATTTCTTTGTGGATCATCCATAGTAGATGTTTCCCTCTGGGCATTAACATGTAATACAAAGATCATCACACTTCTGGACCCTCTTCTAGGTCATTATGCCATTCCACATGGCACTGTCTCAGACTCCAAGCCATTAATAATTTCCCTCCCCATCCCCATTCTCCTCCTCCTCCTCCCTCCCTCCTCCTCCTTCTTCTTCTTCCTCCTCTCCCTCTTCCTCTTCCTCTCCTTCTCCTTCTTCTTCCTTCCCTAAACCAAATATCCATGCCATTTTCTACTGCGTAAGAAGAGTCCACATATTTTTTTATCTTAAGTAATTTTTTTTTTTTTTTTGCCACACAGAGGATGGCCAGGTACCCTCCCCAAGGCTCTGCTCATTGCAAACATTTTTTCATCCTGCTATTTTCAGGAATACCCCTGCTTGGGCTACATGCAGCAGTAATTTGCATTTTGCTTGCATTGACATACTGAGTCAAGCCTCCTATGACTGAAATTTATGTTCTTTCTTGTCTGTCAGCGTGTCATAAGGAAACCCTCATGTGATCATGGGTGTGACCTAATGGATGGAGAGAAGTGCAATGTTGAATACTATATGAATATGGCCCATCTGATCATACAACTTGTGCCCTCTGAGCCTTCATGCTGAGTCCTAAGTGCTAGAGAATGCTGATGGGTCTACCTGACATTATGGATTGGTGTGTCCAAAATGATTCAAGTTAGGATTCTCAGTTGTGGCTGTATAGTCCCTTGCTGTTCCATGGTCAGATGCTCAGTTTCCACCTGGGCTCCGAAATACTCTAGGAGCTACTTTTTGGAATGATGCTTATTCTCTTGCAGATGGCTTGGTGTTGCCTCATAACCCAAGGTGTCTGTGTTGTTTTTCTCCTGCCTAGGAGTGTATCAACTCAACTCCATGTTGATATTCCCCAGTGTGACGTGAGTTTACTTATGAACCTGAAGAAACCTACCAGATATAGCATATTGGTAGGGGAAGAGGGGTGCTACATGTAATCACTTAATTTATCAGAATTTAATTTCTATAGGGACCAGATTAGCAAAAATAGATAGTAATATAAGAGGACTACCACTTCTGCACATTGTGTAAGGCTAATCATCCCATTACCTCTGGTTTGTGTTCATGTTTACTCAGAGAGGTATTTGCATACTCAGGGAACTTAGAAGATGTTTGTGTTACAAATATGGAGATTAAGGATAAAACTGTAGAGAACTGAGGATATTCAATCAAGTTCCTGATATCCAAGCCATGTTTCTATAAGTGAAATTTCAAAATATATGATTTGCTTTAGGGAAAACAAAAATTATATTTCAAATAGAAACACCATTACTTTGTCCCTTTGCAAATGCCACAGTAATTTCTAGTAAATATTCAAAAATTCTTCAATATTGATTCTTAACAATAAATTTGAAGTACCATGTTATAATATAAATGTTAACATTTTATAGTGTAGCAATACAGATTATTTAATAAAGTCACAAAGGCAAGAATAATTGATTAGACAGGAAAACTTTCTTTAAAAATCCATCATATTATTTACTCTAAACTTCCTTTATTTCTGGTTGCACATCTTTTATTTTTATCTTTTTAACCTTCTTTGCTTTTTATCTCTGTCCAACCAATTACAAATGGCAAAAGGCTTGCTTATCCCTCAAAACTTGAACATCTACCTTGTTTATCTTAAATGAAAATGATAGATGATCTGAAACTCCTTGGCTGCTGAAACCATGATATCTCACACTGAAAACTATTCCATGAATACAAATTTTAAAAACACACATATTTGAGGATTTAATATGAATAAATTTTGCAGATCTAATGCAAGCTTAAAGATCCAATACAAATACATTTTTTGGATAGATAATTTTTTACTAAATTTGTTGAATTGGATTCTGTTTGTTTTCTAGATTTAGAATTATGGTTTTAGGCTTATTTTAATATTTAGAGCAGATAGTCTAATAAAACACTGTGTTGCATTAATGAGAATGGACACATCTTATTTTGAAATTTGTGTTTATTAACTTATAATACGTCACCCACTCCTTTCCCCCAGATATAATGGCCAAATGTTCTTTTACTACTTAATATTGAACAAACTATTTTAATAGCATTACTTTGTGACATTTTCTTTGTATATGTTATATTTACATTACTGACTTTACAAAGCCTTTATACATGCCAAAATAACATGCATACTTTATTTTACATAACCAGAAAATAACTCTCTGAGAGTTGATTTTCCTAAGCTTCTATTAGGTGAATAGATTAAAAGAGTAAATGATATAATCTCAGTACTTACTTAAAAAAACTATGTGTAAAGGCATTGATCTCTGTCAATTTTCTTCTAAATAATACAGAGATTTGAAATTAATTATGAGGTTATTTACACATCACCTTTCCAGCATGCGAAATCAAGGGTATCATTCTTTAATTCACTGAAGAGAAGACAATGTTAATATAAGTAGATTTTACACATTCCTGATTCTAAATATTGAAATAAGTGACAAAAACAATAAAAATTCACCTTACATGTAGATATTGGGAAATTTTTAGATACACCCATTTAAAAACATAGTGGTAAGGGGGAAATGCAGACAACTGTAATTGAATACCAATAAAATAATTAAAAATATACATATAATGAATGTGCAAATAATTTTGGATAATTGTAAAAATTACATACCAGTTTACAAACACAATACCTTAACTTGTTTACACTCTAGAGTTTATTTAAAATTTTATTTTTAAAGTTGAATACTTTCTACTCTTTGTTCTTATTTCAGTTTTAAATGTTGAAATAGGGCTAAAAGTACTGATAAACCCACTTAAAACATAATTTTACAATGGAAAATATTGTCCCCCAAAAGCATGGTTTTTTGCAGTGCAAAGTTTTGGTTAAATAAATTATAATAATAAATTATTTCAATGCTGTTGTAAGTCTTCAGATATGTATTTTTCATCAGGAATAGCTACAAAATATTGTTATGCAAAATGTTGTAAATAGGTATGTATGTTATCAGATTTTTTTCAGAGTATACACTTATGCATGCATTTACTTGATGGTTAAGACTACAGTCTCATACAGGCAGATGCCTTTTCTGAATCTCATACGTCTTTTAATTTGCAAGCTTTTGGATGGTCTAAATTTCTTTATAGGAAAATACAAGGGCTAAAGAGTGCTTTTTGTTTAATTCTTAAAAAAAACCATTTATTCATAGTACTTAGCCTTGTAACAGAACTCTCAAAATTTAAATACCACACAGGCTACATTTAATGGGGAAAGATAAGGTCATTGTCACTAACAGCCTATTGAGACAAATAACCTAAAAGAACATGTCACAACCTTTAGTAGTTGATAGTATCAAGCTGTAGAAACACATCTGATTGATACCTGTAAAACATGATTTACTTTGGATGGATGAAATTGAAATCCTATTCAATGACATCACAGGTGAGATTTGTTAGAACTGTAACACTTTTCGAAATGCATTAAATTTATAGTGGATCATGAGTATAGATGATACTAAAAACTTTATCAGCTTTCAAGGTTTACCAAAGTGATAAATAGTCCCAAGGCTAGATTGTCCCAAGCCTTGCTGTAATTAGCCGTTTATGTAACCACCTTCTTTATATTCAGTGAATACATCTTAATTATTATTTCTTTTATTTTCCACTAATGGGAAAGTGCCCAGAAATTTCATTTCATAAAAATTCTCTTAAAATAAGTAGTTCTATTGAGTCTTAGAGACTCATTAAATGGTGTTTTATTCAGTTACTTTCTATGTACTCAAGGAATTGCTGAATAAATATTGTAATTCACTCACATGGGTTGAAAATTGGAGGCCCACACAGACGTGAGATGGTGTTTGACTATAAAGACAAGGAGGTAAAAAGAAAGGGGAAAAATTCCACCACGTCCTTGGATTAAAAAATCAAACAAACTATGTGCACTTTGCCATTTACTTAATTTCCATAAATGTTGGCAGGAGAAATGAGTATCATCTACTTTAAGTTGCTGATAAGAAGGAATATATGTTATAATCACAGTATCATTATTTGTGTTCAGAAAAATTATTTGCCTAAGCTTTCCTAATTAAGAGCTATTATGATTCTGACCTCGATTTTGTGTTTTGGGTCATTTCTGACGGTTCATTCAACCCTACTGAGTTTTAGTTATCCTTCCCCTCCCGAGAGTGTGATTACACAGAATGCAATGTGAGTGATGATCAGTTAGCTCTTTGCAGGAGTCTGAGGTTCACGATCACACAAGTACTGAGGTCAGGTCAAGGCCATCGCCTTTCTGTCTGCCTCAGGGACACTGCAGCTTTTATTTCCAGCAGTTCCTTATTCATTTATTCATTACTTTATTCAAAATTTATTCAGCGACTACTGGGGATAGTGCAGAACAACACAAAGTGCTTATACTTTAGAGTCCAGATAGAACTCCACTAAAATCCTGCTTCTGCTTACTAACTAGCTCTCTGACTTTGTAAAAGCCCCATAAACACCCTTTCCCTAATTTCCCATTCCGTAGGAATGCCAATATTATGACCTAGATCAACCTCATTTATTTTTCTCTAGCAGCAAATGAGAAAACCTGCATAAATAAACATAAACTATTTGGACTGATGCACGCCAATGATATGGTCACTTCCAAAATGTGGTGGCAGTAAGTTGTTGCTTTAGTGTTTTTTTCCTGTGGCTTTTACTTGAGGGTGTTGTGGATGGCATAGTGATTTTGTCTTACAGAATCATGTCTTCCTCACTCCCAGGCCACACACAGTGGGTTAGGTCCCAAGTCCAGTGTAAAACATATGTCCCTAAGGCCACCCGGTGAGCACCCCAAATTTCTGTGGTTGCAATGACTGAATCAAAGGTGGGCATGTGACCTATTTTTCTTTAAGCCGTGCACCATCGCTCTCATTTTTAGGAGCTGCTGCTGACTTCTTATTGATTCATGAAACAGTTCTCTCTCCAAACATGTTCTGTCTATAAACAGAGTGGAGGTGCAGTGGAGCCTCAAAGAAATTTAAAACAAAAATCAGGCCCTTATGCCATTCCCACCCTTTTATAAAATTTCCCCTGTGGGAGATATATTAATCTTTTGCTGTAAAATATTTTGAAAAAATATTCTGACTTTTTATAAAGCAATTTTTAAATGATAAGATGGAGCCTGAAGTTCAGGACTATTTAAATTCATCTATGTATTTTAAGACCCTATTTTTTTAGAGCAATTGCTGGTGCACAGCAAAGTTGAGATTTACCACTTATTTTTAAGCAATAAAATGTTAAGAGCCCACAGGTTGTATTCCAAATGTATACATTACTGTTATACTTTAATAAATAAGCATTTTACATCATGAAATATAACACATGCCATATTCACATACTACATGTTAGGTCCTATTTTAGATGATGGAATCAACTGAGAGTTCCTTATACTTATTTATATTTTAGCCCTGCACTGATATATATTATCACCATTTTCTTTTCAGTAATTTCTCCAACAAATATTTTTGAAATTGGTACATTTTCCACCAACCTATCAAATACCTCTTTCCCATCAACACTTCCTAACAGAGAAAATTTACTTTTCATTGTAGAATTTTATATTTAGAATCCTAGACTTAACAGCGATCTTATTTGGTAGTATATACTGTTAATTCTGTCCTATGGAATCAAAACTAACTAAACTCTTCTCCCTATTGATGAATTGTTAGTAATCTGGACCAACAAACATGATGAACTTTATCTCCATATACCCAACACACTTTAAAAGAGAGTGAGAGAGAGAGACAAAAGAAAAAAGTCATTTGCATTTGTCACTATCGAACAACCAAGTTTCCCCTTCTAACAAGTCGGTTGGGTAGCTTCTCTTGTGTCCCTTATTATGAGTGACAACCTGACAACAGAGGGCCTTTCTGTGGGAACTTCATCTTTACTTCCGAATACTGAAGCCAAATTACCTTGCCCTTGGACTCCGTGAGCTGTAAGCATCTCAGAACGTAATGCGTGTGCACCAGTAACACCGTGTTTGCCAGATGTGTAGGATGTCATTCTTTATAGAGCTACATATTGTGCTATGCTCTTTGGTTATTAAAAGTAATATTACTTTTAAATATTTGGGAGTTGTTGAATAAGATATAAACTAAACTCTACTAGCACTTTCACTGAACTTTTCTCACCATACTAAAATATTAATATGTTTGCATCTTATTTCAAAAATTATTTTTCTTGCATAAGATTAGAGTTTGAGCAGGATTGTTTCAACTACAAGATTCATGCTGCATTTTGTTTTGCTTCATAAAAATATTTTTATGACTTATTTAAAATATAAATGTAATACAGTATTAGATCTTTTCTTGAAATGTCTGTTTATATCCCTCCCAGATTATTCTAGGTCGTAGAATACAAGCATAATGTTTTTAAAGGATTAGAGGTGTTTACCTTGTATCTGTTTGTTAATGTTGTCAGGCTTTTTTCCTTCTGTCACCATATCTTGTCACCACATGTCATCATTTGCCAGTAAAAAAAATAGGACCAAGATAATCGTGTTGCCTGCCCGAAGTCATGCCACTTGTGCGACTGGAATCCTTAACAAGTAATGACTTGTGGGGCCCATTCTTAATTCAGTTGCCTGCCTGGTACCCTGTTCTGTAGTTCAGAGTGCTCAGTGGATTAGCAAGCCTTGGAAATGAAATGTTGGCTCTTCCACGATATTTCTGGTAACTCTTACTTTTCTTCTTCTTTATTTATTTTTCAGTTGCAGTTTACATTCAATATTATTCTGTATTAGTTTCAGATGTGTAGCAAAGTACTTAGAAAACCATGTACTTTACAGAGTGTTTTCCCAATATTTCAAGTACCCACCAAGCCCCATACATAGTTGTCATGATGTTATCGACTACATTCCCTGTGCTGTACTTCACATCTCTGTGACTATTCTTTACTAATTTATACTTCTTAATTCTTTTAGGCACCAAATGTAAGCTTAGTAACTACCAAGTTCAGTGATATGCAAGTGTCAAAATTTAGAACTTGGTTAAAAATTTAGAACTTGGTTCAAAATGAAGACTTACATCATTGCTACCGGGACATGGGGTCAGCTATAAATCGATACTACTTTCATTTTCCATTTAGTGTTTCAACTTCTCCCCCTGTTTGTAACTCTGAATAGCCAGAGCAAGAAGAGAAGAATGATGGGCAACAATGTCCTTTTTTGGCTGTTAATGTCCAGAGCTGACATCTCACTGTGTGGACTAGGTAGGAATTTAATGCTCCCTCTTCCATGAATTGAACCTGAGGAGTTTGGAAGACCCTTCTCTTTTCCCCCATTTCTCAACTGCTCAACTCTTGAGGTGGTCTCAGAATGTCTTGTGTCTTACTCATCCTTATTCATTCCTGAGGAGCATACCTCTTGCACTTGGCATCTGCATGACCACGAAAAAAAGGTGCATTCACTTTCCCAGGAGAACCTGAGAGTGTAGCTACATTCTAAATATCAGTCCTCCGGTCAGCTTTCTGTCTTGGCCCCCATGCTCATCCTTCCAACTTTTTTTCTTCTTTAGAAACCATTGGTGTGACTAAGAGCTTAACCCCTTCATTAGAAAGTTGATGGGATGGATTACAATCAAGAAGCTCCCAGATGCAATCATTCTCTAAATAAAAGGTTGATCTTAAAGACCTGACTCTTTTCATTCTTTCAGTGCATGCGAACTTTTGAAAAATCCTCAAACTGGTTACATTCATGTCTTTTCTCAAGTCCCACTAAGGGGTCTGTATTAAACACATTTCGAGTATATACATTATCCTAAACATTCGATTCTAAAAGCCTGTTACACTCAGAAGGTAAAGAGCAAAGGCTACGGAAACTGATTCTCAGCATGGAAATCTCCCAGTGCATGTTTACAATGCTCAATTAGTCCAAAATTACTGTGCATATTATCAAAACTACACTTAAGTAATGTTAGAGTAATATGTGTAACCTCATATTCTTTTGAATGTGACTCAGCCTGTCGAACAATCCGCCGGAAGAAGGAGCATTCCGGAGCTGTCCCTTTTTGCCAGCGTTTCCTTAGTTGTACCTCCACATGCATGGAGACAAAAGGCAGCCCCGTGATTTTTCTTATGGAAGGCAGTTCTCAACAGCTATATATATATATTTCTTATCATTATTTCAACAGGTCCATGGAGATTATAGAAAACATTGATGCTGTGTTAGGTGCTGTCATGACGAAACTGTTGTTTATTTTTAGGTCTTGACCTAGAGGAAGGTATAATTTAGCTGAGCACAAACCTTTTCATTGAACTATATACCGCATGAAAGCAGATGTTGGCCTACTATTGATGAGAATAATGTCAAAGCAACAAAATGATGTTCTATATATATTATATTGAACTGACTCTTCTGCTTATGAAACTATGGCACTTTGTGTGTTAAAGTCCTTGAACTTTTTGTCTGTCTTTAAGAAAGTGAGGTTTTGATGGCTTGATAAAACCAACTCCATAATACTATATATAGCGAACATCTTAGCAATTAGAACTGTCACTGCCTAATTGGACTCCCTTTTCTCTGTGCCCGTTCTATAACTATATTTAGTCAGAGGGAAGGGATAAAATACTATGATAAATATGTACTATTAAAGGGATAGACACCACAGGACAGAAAGACGTATGGCAATAAGGATGAGGAAGGAGACTGTGACAAAAGAAATAAATGACACATGTAGCTTAGACACCTGAGTAGGGACAGTTTCGATGAAGATGAAAGACAGGAAAATTAAAACTAGAAGAGAAAGGAAAAAAAAGATTACTGGAAAATGATATAGACCTCCTAGGCATGGTTTCAAAGGCTCACTGAGATAAGAAAAGCCTTTGAAAGAATAGATCATTAATCACTGGTATTTCAATTAGCTAATATTGACTGGGATGGCAATTATGGCATTGATAAGAAAAGGCTTCTTTTTCTGGAGGTAACACAGGCTGTTTCCTGACAGATTCTTTGAACAATTCACCGGAGCCTAGGCTATTATACACTTAGCCCTAATGTGGTTGGGAAATGAGACAAGGATGAAAAATAAGATAGTGGTGGAGAGTCTTCTCAAGCCTAGTGATCACAATGTCATTGGAATGCCAATGCCCTTGAGGTTTTATGTGAAGGCCTCTAAACAAAAGCACTGGGCCAGAGTAAATAAATACGACAGGCTGTTAGGAAATGGGCAATAAGCTTTTAAACCTTGATTAAAATCAATTTCAGTAAATTTATGAACAGAAAGTTTTTAATGGCAAATCATAGATTGGTTTTCTTACTAAAGGATTTTTTTCCCTCTGAACACAAACAGAATAGATCTAATTTCTAAATATTCTAGTTTCCCCTGGTTTGGGGAGAAATACCACAGCTTCGAAACTTCCTCATAAGGGATTGGCCTATCAGAATACGTCTATTTGCCCCTCCTCCTGGTCGATATGTGTGCATAGCTTCAACAGTAACTCTTCTGGATGCTTCCTAGAAGTACCAGGCTGTAATCCTGGTGGATTACACGTGGTTATTTCAACCAGGGAAAGTACAGCAAGAAAAGAGACAAATGATGCCATACTAACGTCTTGCTGTTTTCAAAAGCAAAACAGACTCACAGTTAAGCTAATTTAAAAGAAAAAATATTTCAAAAGTACTAAAAGAAACATAGATGTTAAACTGTGCAGTTGGCCTCCTAAAGGGCCTTGGAACCTCAGGCTGTACCGTAGCACTGGCACAGGTGCCGGCCCTCCACAGGCACCTTCCCCACACTCCCCTTCCTTGGTGCCCCCTGCCCCACTTTTGAATAGAATGAATTATTATTAATTCTCTGGCCCATTTCCTTTTGAATTATATTAGTTTTGTTATACTGAAATGCCTTTATCTCTCTTCTTTTCTCAACTCATTCCCTTAATGGGTTTAGAAACCATATTGCTGTTCAAAACCAAGCTCTATTACTTCTCAGACATGTGAACTTTTAGGGGGCTACCAAGTGTTTCTGAGCCTCAGTTTTTTTAATGGGAAAACAAAACAGTAATAACCAATAGTATCAGTGTGGGTTTAATCTGGAGATAATCATGCAGTAGTTTATATGGGACATTTAATATAAAGAATTATTAAACCATGATATAAGAGTATAAGATGTAAGCATGCAAGGGTAACATAAGGGCGAGGTATAAGGACACTCTTTGTGGTACCCTAGGTCTGAGAGGGAGTGCCCACTAGAGGACAAACCATGAAAAGGCGAAGACCTCCTTGGAGAAGGTAGGGTCCCGTCCAGGAGATAGCAGAATGTTCTGTGTTGGGTCAGGTTGGAGCTATTCTGCAGTCATGGAGTAAATAGCCCAAGTGCAGGCACCCAATGCTGTGTGTGCTGGTGCACTGGGTGCTAAGGAGAAGGCTCTGGACTCCTGAAGGGCACAGGAGCCCTGTGGACCCCTTTGGGGCAGACAGAGTGTCTAAGAACCTAGGAAAAGAATATGTTTACTGGCCCCAGTTGAACCATGGGGACTTATCTTTCACATTTTGTAATTTTTTTTTAAAACATATCTATTTATTTATTTTTAGAGAGAGGGGAAAGGAGGGAGAAAGACAGGGAGAGACACATAAATGTGTGGCTGCCTCTTGCACACCTCCTACTAGGGACCTGGCCCACAAACCAGGCATGTGCGTGCCCTGACTGGGAATCGAACCAGCAAACATTTGGTTTGCAGGCCAGTACTCAACCCACTGAGCCACAGCAGCCACAGCTGTAATACTTATTGAAACTTAATTAGGAACTTATACATTCCTTATTTATGTTAACTTTGCTTCCCCATAATGTCGACCCTGCATATTTGCTCATTCATTCCTTTGTCTCAAACACACAGCAGGATGCCTGGCAAAAAAAATAAATGCCAAATAAAAATTGGTTGACTGAACAATTGAGTGATTGAATTAGATTTTTATCTTTACAGCATTGCACACTTTTCAGAAAATAGTTGCTGTTATTTTGTCCTCTTTGAATAAATAAGCTCACAATTCATCTATTTTCTCCCATCCATTCTCTTTACCCCCCACTGAAGATTTATTAATGTTATCACTTTCAAAGACTTGTCAAGGAAGACTTTTCATTTCACGTTCTAATTTAGAAAAAAAATATGTAAGAACCATCATATTTCCTTATTCTCTCTTCAAATCTTTGCAATAAATGTTCTTTCCATCTCTTTTGTTAGAATAACATAAAGATTTTTTTATGTTATCAGACAGTTGTATGAATAATACCAATAAACAATACCCAGGACTGATTAATTCAGAAAATGTGATACCATATTCTCATCATTTTAGGGTAGATACAGAAGAAATGTAACTTTGGATGACAGAGAAGAGGGTTCTAGTAGTTTTGGTCTTTTCTTAATATTAGTACATTTTTATTTTGATGAGTTCAAAGTGATTTTTTACTTTTCTTAGCTTAGTTCTTAGGTAGATAATTACTGGATAACTGGGAAAATGAGTAAAGTATTTGTCACACAAAATCTTTGAACAGAATCTTCTTTACTATTTAATTCAGATAATATGCTGTATTTCTCTCTCTCACTCTCTCTCTCTCTCTCTCTCTCTGGCAATCTTGGATTGACTTGCAGGTTCAGAGACATGGGAGTAATAAGAAACAAACAACAAAGTCTTTTTCCCTTTGTTTACAAAACCTCACCCTGTGACTTTCCCATTTTCTCAAAGCACGTTGTCAGTCACACAGTTTTGTGCATGTCTTTTTCCTTGCAGTTATTAGTCAGTTGCTTTTTTGAGTAAATGTTTTTTTCAAATCAATTCATGTAGCTCTATTTAAGAACTTCAGGAAATTTGTTTGTTATAGTAAAATCTAAATAAATATCAACATAACTGTAAATGCAAATGCCTAAATAAAGTGAAAATTCTAAAATTATAATACACTTCAGAAACTGATGGTGGGAGAGAACAAAGAATAATTGGGGGGAAAATATGGATGTCCTGTGCCTGTGATAAAGTAGAGATAGTAAACAAATCATTAAGGTGCTTTGCCAGAGAAGTGAAATGTAAATCCAGGGAGATGGGATTTTTATCACCATAAAGGACATTGTTTAGATTTCACCTACCGTTCTTTCTGTAAAACTGTTCACCGTAGACCAGTAATTACCCTTGAGGGCCTTTGGTGAGAATTGAATTTTCATTCAATAAAGCTGACACTGGGCCCGGAGGGTAAGGAAGTCAAGCTAGCTGCTTGCAAATTAAATTATGAGGAGAAGATAAAGATGCTGGGCTTGTCACTCTGTCAGTTGGATAGGATATTATGGAAGTCCATGGATAAGTGGTGACAATAATAGCTGTTTAAATCTTCCCCTTTTTGATTTGTTGGGTTGACTGAATGGACTGAATGAAGATGTAAAGAAAATTTATGTTTGTGTTTTGATTTCTTTTGTTAGAAACAAAACAAGTTGGGTATATTCAGCAGCAGGTATAATTTTAAATAATGTGAATATAGTTTTGAAAGCATCACTTGATCTATAATTCAAATAATGTCTAAAATATTCAATCTTTATATAAGTATTACATATCTAAGAGGGAGAAATAGCTTAAAATTTGAGTAACTATATTAATTATGTACAGTTTAGTTAGTAAAATGAGTGTCTACATTTATATCAGTGAACATACATATGTGTGTATTTTATATATGTACATACCTTTTATGTATTACATATATACATTTTCTTAGAAAATGGCATGCAATAGAACTGAAAATTGATTTTTTTCCTGTTCTTAACTAACATTAAAATAAACATCAGTTGTTTGTCTATAGAGTAGATTAGTATTAGAGAGGAGGAAGAAATTTTCTTCTACCTTCTAGGTTTTTACAGCTAGTCTAATATTAAATCAACATGAGACAGATTAGCAAGAGAAAATAACCAAATTTAATTACATACGTATGTATGGGAACCTCATGTTCCTGAGATTGTCAAAGATCCCACATAAATAAGAGGCTCAGAGACAGACAGGAAAAACCAGGTGTGACATCCTGAACCAAGGAGTGAGCTGGGGCCCTTGGGGCTTCAATGATTAGAAGTTTTCCCCACCTCATTCCCAGTGACAACTCATTATGGGCCAGGCCTCAGTTTAAATGGTTTGAGGGACAGGGGAAAGTGTCTTGTGAGCCAGGAGGGTCTCAATTGCTTTGAGTTCAAAATAGTCCACACACCAAAGTAGCACTTTCTCCTTCAGCCTCTTCTGTACCCCTTCATTAGCAAATATAACGGTTATGTAAGCAGCCATTTAACAGCCAACTAATGCAGATATTCATTGAAATGACTTTTTTTATAGCCTGAGTCATAAAATGCATTACTGGTGCTGTAGTTTTTTTTTTTTTTTAATTTTGTTTTCTTAATGTGTGTTAAATAGCAGGTAGAGAACTCTGAACTCTGCTCAAAAGTTGTATCACGTGGCCCTCCAGACAAATCATTTTATGGACTGCTTAAAGAGGTGGCAAAGTTTGTGGGCCTAGTTAAATATATAAACAGACTGGGTTAGGATTTTTATGTGGCCTGTTTGAATGCATATGTGAGGGTCATTACACTGTAAACTTGAATTTTTTTCTCTGAAGGTCTTATATGAAAAAATGAGATGAACACAAGCCATATATGTTCAAAATGTACTGCCTCTTGGGAAAATAATGAATTAGAAGGGATCCCCCTTCTCTGTAATGTGTACCTGCGGCTGGCTGCAGGTGTACCCAGATGCTCTGCCCCCCTCTCCCTGGGTGTATCTCTGGAGACCTGCCAGGCACTGGGTCCCATCTCCTTCCTTCAGACCCAAGGCAGTGACTCTTGGCAATCTTCCTTTTCTCCTCTGTGTCATCAGATGATTGTCCTTCTGAATGAAACATTCATTTTGCTTGCACATCTGTTAAAATTTATTACTGCTATATCATAAAAAAACCACCACACCAAATGACACCAACAAACACACGCTTCTCTGAACCACCACATGTTTTCTTCAAGCTTCTGCATCAACCCCCTTCCCCCTTTTTTGCTTCTCTTTAGAGCAAAACCTTTTGAGAACACTTTTCATTGTTTATTCACTGCCTCTTCTCCAAAAATCTTTGAAATGCATTCCCAACTGATTTCCACTCAGTGCTATGCTGGTAAATCTTTGACAACCAGCTTTCTGGAGGACAAAAGAAATATTTTCTGATTTTTATGGTATAAATATGTACTCCTGCCAGTACCCAATTCAAACTATCAGGGACAATTTCAATCTATTCAATGTGGTGTTTGGAAAAGATATGCTCAATTGGCTTCCTTGAGGGTTTTTTTTTGTTTATTTTTCCTACTAATAATATTAATTAATTAATACTATAATAATATAAATAGTAATATTTTCATAGCATGCCTTGGTGTCCATATTTAAACCTGTGTTTATTCTTTTTGCCTATTAATTCAATGCATATTTTTGTCTGCTGACAGTATGACAGGTATTTAGCCATGCATAAAGAATGCTTTTAATTAACATCAAATGATCTTAACTTATCTATTTTATTTAGATGAAAACTTTATATTTAAATTTAAAAAGTTGAAATTAGTAGAGCAGAGAATTCCATTAATGTAATCTGTATTATAAGAATCATCAAAATTAGAACCCAAAGAGTGAGATGAACACTCAGAGTAAAATAATGTGAAATAAAATCATACAAATCCAACCACATAGAAAAGCACACAACACTAAGAATTTTGGATTTCCTTATCTTTTTAACACCATTTCATTTGGCAATCTGAATATCAGAAAAGAAAAAAATAATCTGAAGGAAAGTAAATGCCAAGTAGAATCACTAAGCTGAACACTGCCTCAGCAAATTAAACTTTGTCCAGCTGCACAATAACTGTCTCTTCATTTATCATTTCACACTAATTTTACAAATGAACCTGGGGTACTATAGAATATGGATTATCTCAATTATAGAAATGTGATTTCCATTATCATTCCATTATTATTCCATTCTACTTCTATCTATGTTAATAAGTCTCAAGAATAGCTTTGACTCATAATTCACTGCTAGAAATTTCTCCATTAAGAGTTCTCTTGTTAAGTGTGGTTATCCAAAATTCACATTTATCATTATATTTAAATACAATTTCTAAGACTGGAATTGTTATTGCCCCCAAATGAGAAGCTAGACATTAAAAAAATAATAAAGTGAGTAAATGAGAGACATGTACCATAAGCTTTTAATATCCCCAAATGCTCCAGGGACGCACTTGGGAGAAATGTGTAAGTGTGGCGACTTTGGACCCCAAACCCTCCTCTACTAATTCTTGCTCTGCCAGTTATTAGCCATGTAAACTTTTTCAAAACTCAGGTGCCTTGTGTATACTTTTCAGACAACAGTAAAATTTACTTTATAGGACTGCTGTAAAGTTTATGTAAAATACCGATCTGGTTCCTATTTCACATTGTAGATTTAACAGAGATTATGGGGCAAAATCCCAAACAATAAATGATACATTGCTAGAATCTGACTGTTATTGTTTTTAATGGCAGTGCACATTTCCCGCCTAAAAATCCCAGTTCTTTTAATGTCAGTTGAGTTTTTATTCTCCTTGAGATTATTCTTATTACCTCATATACAACCAGGCAACACCTGTTATCAATGATATTGAAGAGCAATTTCTCAGTCTTACAGTGAATTCACCAAGCTGACGTTCCGTAGCTCCCACGTGTACGGCCCGCCATTCAAAATGCAGACCCATTATTGCTCAAACGTGACAATGCTTGGCCACGTTTTTGCCTTTTCACTTGTTGTTTCATTTCTCTGAAATTCATTACTTTCCCTCGTTATCTGTGTGTATTATTATCCCTCACAAAAAAAATCACTGATGCTATCCCCACCAGCACACGAAATCTATTACAATCTTAACTGTTAAGTTTTGTTTTTGCAACTATCATGCGACTCATTCTTGCATTGTGGTAATTTGCTTTTATTTAAGATAAAATATTGGATTACTGTTGTGTTGAATAGAAGTCCCATCTCTGACTGGTCATGTTCTTTCATACACTGTAAATCAGGAAGATGCAGAGACCACAGTTAGTTAGGGATATTTTCTAATCTGAACACAGGATGTGTGCTCTTTTACATGCACTGAGACAAATTATGGAAGGAAACATGAAATTTAAAAACTCATTCATGCTCCTTCAGGATAGTTATTCCTGTATGTTAATATATTAGGAAGCTAGTAAGGAAAATATTTATTCAAATCATGAAAGAAAACAGACGCTCAAACTGAAAAACAGGGCAAAATTTTCACAGACTAGAAGGCAGTGTCCAGCTACGGGCCCGAGGCATCTGAGTGGCAGAAGCAGAGATGGCTTGGAGTTTGCTCTTGGAAATGGAATGGAACACTTTGAACACAGATTTGTGTATAAGGTTACTCTCCCTACTTGGTTCCCAGATAATGGGTTTGGAAAGTTGCAGTGAACCTGAGGCTACAATTTATGCAAATGCATGCCTAGGGACAAGGGGCACAACAGACACAGCTTGGGAATGGGGACTGTGCCGAGATACCCCTGGCCTGCATACTTGCTATGAGATATATCCATTATCCTAATGTGGCAGTAGCCCTAGCCAACCTAGAAGAGCCTAGGTGTTGAAGGAGATCCCCAAAGGCAGGTTGGAAATAGGCAAAATTAGCAATAGCTGAACAGGCTGGGGGGAAAGGGCATCAGTGAGAGAACCCAGCAAACAGACTTGTACACCCATGTTGTAAAATGAAATGAAACCCTAAGGGAGACAGTCGGCTAACAATTAAACTATGAAATCTAGATGAAATTGAATAAACACAATATACTAAAACTCTTATTAATAAATTCCAAATAGATAAACAAAATAAGTACTTTCCATTGGTGCATTTAATGAATTAATGAACATATAAGGTCGTTATTGCAGTTTTTAACATAAAAAAATATTGAAATTTTGGCACCAGAAGACATTCACTATGCTTTCTGAATGGCTGTAATCTTTGTGTAAAAGTAGGAATAAGAGAAAGCATTTAAAAATTATAGCTAATGGGGAAAAAGTGAAGAGATAGAAGGGAGAAAAAGGAAAGGGAAGTTAAGAAAAATAGCAAGTAAACAAATAGAAATAATTTTTAATATATAGTAATCACAATAAATGTAAGTAGGTTGAATGTAAGCTGTGATTAATGTATAAATATTATCTAGTGAATTTAAAAATCCTTCATTGTACTGCTTACATGAAACATAACATATACATAAATATGTACATACGGGCAGTTGGGGAAAAAATGAATCACAAGGATAGACTAGGCAAATAATAACTAAAACTCACACTATTTAATGAAAACCCATTATAGGATAAAGGAAGGATACTGAATCAGAAGTGAAGAAAGCACAAAGAAAATATAATAAACATAAAAATGTATGAACCTAACAATGTACCATTAACATACAGTACAGAAACAGACAGTATTAAAGAAGAAATTAACAAAACACAGAGTGGGTGGTTACAATATACCTAATAAAATATTGCCAGAAAATTCAAGCAAAACAAGTTACTATAAAGGATGGAAAATATTTGACCACTGAATTAGTCTGTAGGTAGGTCTCAATGAAAAGTGATATTTGAGCAATGACTTAAGAAAGGTGAGAGGGTAAGCCACGTGAGAAAATTTTGTTTAGGTAGAAAGATTAGCCAATGCAAATGCCCTGAGGCAAGATGTGTATACTGTGCCCTGAGAACAAGGAAGAGGCTGAGTGTGGCTTGGAGAACAGAAAGGGAGTGGCCAGAGAGGCCAGGGGGAGGAAGCGGAGATATGGAAGTCAGCTGGGAGTGAGTTCGAGCGAGAGAAGAGGGAAATTAAAGCCCAGACAACTCTAAGAGTTTCTCTACCAAGGGGAGCACAGAAGAGGGGCAGGAGCTCAAAGGAAATGGTAAAAAGATATTTTTATTGTTTTTTTGCCACTTGATTGTTTAGATATAAATAATAACACCGTATTTGCCTTGAGATAGAATCTTTCTTTTTTGTGGGAGAGGATGGGTGAGGACGGGAGGCTGAACCCAGGGGAAAAGACAACCTTAGGTCAGAGCATCAACAGCAAGTCCTCTTGCTGTTGTGACCTCGGGAAAAACCAAGTGCATTTGCTCACATAGCCAGAATCAGGCTGGGCGCCAGCACCAACAACAAACCATGAGTAAGCTGGTGCATATTCTATAGTCTCTGTGTATTTTGTATGTACCCTATAAAAATCACTGAGCATCTGGAGCTGCTTGTCACCTGCTCTGTCCAAAACCATTGTGCAGCACTACATTAATTACCCCAGCATAGAAGTACATTAAACATTACTGAGTACATTTCATTTAGGTTTGGACCAAGGTCAGTGCCATGGCTCCAGAAAGGCCCAGGGGTGAGTAGAGGATTACTTGAGATTGTTAGTTAGCTGAGTGCCTCAGACTAGCTGAGATCATCCCTGTCCTTACATAACAGAGATCCTCCTTCATGATCCCCTTGTTCCAGCTTCTGCAGCAACAATGATTAATCCTAATCATTGCAGCCCACAGAGTGACTCTGCTTCTGCTTGTTCTTTATGAGGGCATGATGATTATAAAACAGACAAGGAGTTTACAGTTCCATGGAACATTTATTTTTTTTTCTTTGATAGAAAGCTCTCTGTTTGGCCCTTAAGAAACCAATGTAGAGCAGCAAAACTAGTCATCAGTTGTAGTTGGCTAAATAATGGCCCCCAAAGACAACAGGTTCTAAGCACCCAAACCTGTAGCTGTTATCTGTTTAGAAAAAGGATCTTCACAGTTATGATGAAATTAAGGATCTCAAGATAGGGAGATTGTATTGAATTACTCAGGAGAGCCCAAATGTTACATATGACCTGGGCCAGAAGATGGATCTGGATGGAGACGACACGAAGATGGAAAAGAAGGAAATGTGAAGATGACACAGAGAGGTTTGAAAATGCTTCCCTTGAAGGTTGGGGTGATGCAGCCATAAGCGAAGGAATGCTAGAAGCTGGAAGTAGCTGCCTTGATCCTCCAGAGGCAGCCTAGTCCGATTAACACCTTGATTTCAGCCCAGCGATACCAAGTTTTAACTTCTACCTCCCAGAACAGTTTCCAGTTTAGACCAGGTATAGAGTAGACTTTTTAAAATCCTTTGTATCACTCAGTAGTGCCGACATCCTGGTTTTGATAAGATGTGTAAAATGATCATGAAATAACCATGACTATACCCTACTGTCAGGCATCCTTTGTGGCAAAGACAACATTGTTAGACTATCCATATTTTTGACAGCAGGAAAATATATGCACAGTTTACTTTTAAGAGTCAAAAGTTGTGACCAGAGTTAACACTGTAAACCAAAGTCTTCACAGCATAGAGGTGCCCCTGGTAATCTCGAGAAATTGTCAAAATGCAATGTGGTCTCTTTCACCCATGAGTCAAATGGGCCAAGTTTTGGCAGGGATGACAAGTCCAGCTTGCAACTGTAGCTTCTCCATCAGAAACGTTATTCTTTACTTGGTGTTCAGTCATAATGCTGGATATGGTGTCATCTCCTGTGTGATGGTGAATCTCGGTGCCAGTGTCAAAAACCCGGATGGTACAGGCTCAAATAGCAACTTGATTCTGTTCTGTTTTTACAGAGAATGGTCTCTCCCTATGACTGTCTCTGTGTGTGGTGCTGATCATTTTGTCAGCAGCTGTGTTTGGTTTCATAGTTTGCAGCCGGACTCCAACAAGAAGTGTCTAGAACCTTCCTGTTGGTCTTCCAATGCTGCAGTCAGTCTGGATGACAGCTGCTTCCTAATACATGCCCTCAGGTTTTCATTTAGGCAATTTAGGAATGTAGGGGGATCTCTGTAAGTCCGGGGATCCATGGAGCAAGTAACTTTGCTTCAAGTGGTGGAGCAGGAAGTAAAGTTACCATTAGTGTGTAGCTGCCACTTTTTCAAATCACACCAGGCCCGCCACAGTCTCAGGTATAACCTTTTTTTGAGTAATGAGTGAGAGGGCTTTTAGGCTCTTCCCTTGTTAGTCATTGAGTCTAGGTGGCAAATAATCTAAAATAAGGGTGTCACGCTCGTGAATTATGAAGCCTCCATGGTGAGGCATTCAGTTGCCAGTACAGTTTAGTAGCCAACTTAACAGTTGTCATGATTCTAAAGGTTTATACGTAGTGACTGTGTGAGACAGGCAGTACTGTTGAACTGGGAAATGAAATCTCTGAGTACTTCTCAGCCATCAGGTATTTGACTAATACTGAGATTCCCCTTTTCCTGAGTTTCTCATTTGCTTCTGTTGGACCCCATAGTACAATAGAACACAGGATTCCTTCTCTGTGTGTGGCTGTCCCTGAATGAATGAATTCCCTCTGACACTGCTGGGTATTCACAGTGCAAGCATACCAAGCACTGATATCAACTACGCACTCAGAAGCAGAAGGCACACAAAGAGTACAGTGAATTGGCCCAGAGGCCCTCTTGTCCAAGGTCAGGTTAGTTTCTGTTCTGCACTGAGAACCCTGCCCCAGTCTGATTAGCTGCATTCAGGGGCTTCTTCCAACCACAGAACCTGGAATGCTTGGAGTGCAGGGAGAAGAGGGAGAGTGGATTGGGGTTAGGGAGGATCAATAGGGAGGATTTTTTTTCTCCCTTGGACTCTAGTGTCAAAGTCAGTGCAGACAAGAGAATGCTACTTTCTCTCAGTGTGCTGCCCAGCATCTGGCAAGCACCTAGACACAGAGGACCCTCTCTTTGCCCTCTGGGCATATCCTCATACCCCTTTGCAGGTTAGCCAGCACTGGAGAGCATCCCCATGTTGGTGCATGGCTTTGCATTCACTTTTGCATTTGTGCCCACTTCTTTTTCCTGCTTAGCCAAACAAATGTCCAATATTTTTGCTCACCCAAAGCTCTGTATTGAATATCAAGGTCCTTATTGCTGAAAGCTTTTATTTCAGTTCTGGGAGCCCATAATCACAGAAACATTGCTTCTAGCTGCAGCAATGGGACTTGCTGTCCCACTGTCAACACAGCACCCCTCTTTCTACCAATGGAGGAGACAAGTAACAGACAATTACCATTCATGGGTTAGTTTCAATTTTACCTCTCATTGGTCAGCCTTATCACCAGATTGTGTACTGGGAGACCCTTACTCTTACACAGCCCACTGGGAGAGAGCACTTGCTACCTAATCCCAGGGCATGTGTCCATATCTCTAATTATTGGGGCCATAGAATATCATCTGAGAATGTATGCAAATGTATGTGTGTATATATATATGTATGTATAAGTGATAACATATATTCTTATATGTAAGTATTATATGTACAAATCATAAGCTTTCCTATGTAGAAAAACATGTCCAAAATATTTTATTAATGTAGCAAACTATTAAATTTTAGAAAATTTTATGAGAAATGTGAGGATAGACCTAGATGAAGAATATAACTTCAGTTCAGTAAAGATCATAAAAGCAAATCAAAGTAAGTGGAAGGAAATATATTATAAATACTTTACTTCTTTCAAATTTAATCATTTCATGCAATGCAATTTTAATCAAAATTTCAGTAGGATTTTGTGCCAGAACTTGACCTGTGTATTCTAAGTTCCACTTGGAGTTATGAATTTGTGAGCACTGGCACTCCCAGGCCCAGTGGACCTGACCTAGTTACCTGAATCTCAGTGAGCATGCATAGGATATGAATTCCAGGAAATGAAAAATGATTACTTTAAATTCATGCTTTCCTAAAAACAGTGGCCATTATCTGATTCCAAAGGTAAGAATGGATACTTCTGTGGGCAAGTGACAAGCTTCAATCTCAGATTTGATATTACCTGTCAAGGAATCCATTATTCACACTTTCATAGACAACTCTCTTGTGTGGGGGTATATTACTTCTTGAAATCAATCCTCTTAATAGAGTTTGGGTTGATGAAAAACACAGTACATTATACCACCACCCAGTAAACTTGTTGGGAAGGCTGGCAGCAGCATTTTCATCCTGGACTCCTTTTACTGATGTAATTTATTCCCATTGTATAAACATCTAAGCTCCCAAATTCTCAATTTCTGCTTCTCTATTCCTAAGAGAATGAAAAGAGCCTACAACTAAAAGAGTCACCTTTTTGGGAAAAATAGAAGAACATGTATGTATGTGTGCATGTTAGTTGCATGGTGACTTGCTATATGATGTTAAATTAATTGTATGATGGTAGTATGCATTAAAAAAGAGGTTTATTGATTGATATAATGGTTAGTGGAATATAAAACACGTGTCTAATTAAGTGTATGTGCATACTTATATACCTAAACATAACAAAGTATAATTATTTAAATAACTGAATGCATGTTTAAAGATAAATAAAATTACAACACTAATTCAAACACTAGTAAATAAACACTCTAGTTATGAAATGTAAAAGTAGTTTATAAAATGAATGAATGAAACATCAACCTATATTCACACACTAAGAAGGTAAATATCTCTCTAAGCATTACACAATTTATAAATTTAAGTAGAAATACCGAAAGACATATGAAATTATAAACTGTTCCATCAAATACACTGTTTTTCTTAAAGATTTCACTCTGCCTACTCCTTGATTACATTAGTCGGTCCCTTCAAAACATTGATCCACCTCCCTGCCTAAAAATGTACAGGTTCATGTCACACATGTCAGGATAAAAAAGGAAAGATAAATTGAGCAAAATTTACCTCAGTCTGAAGAATGGATGTACAAATAAAACAAAACAGTGAGTCTGATCACTCGAGGAAACATGGAATGCCAACTAACAATGGCCATCCTCTTTGCTTGTAATGAGAAAACATCCAAATCAAGCTTCAGTTTTCATTATTAAGACATGAACAACATTAGAACAAATCAGTTAATACAGTTTTTAGCTGCACTGCATTCTCTATTTAATCATCATTTTCACAACATTAATGAAAGAAAGAAAAGAATCTAGCTACAGCATTGATGGAGGCTATAGTATTGGAGTATTGCATGCTCAGGCCTTAACGTAGATAGTTCAAAAATATGTCATGATCACCCCCCTTATGTAATATTTCACCTGCTGCAGGCTCTTTCTTATGACCCTCACAGTTCATTGTTTTCCACCTTGTGCATATGAAACACAGTGTAATCATCAGACATCTGAAGCAGCTTAGTCATTCAGTAAACTACTTCTGAGTCATGAAACGTCCTCCTATCTCACTCTGTTGCCACTGACATAGCTGACAATCACATTCCAGGAGCTGTCATATCTTCTGTTGAATCTAAATTTTTGGAAAGAAAAATTGTGATTTAATTAATCTTTCTGGTTATTTCAATAAGTGTGTGAACTTTTGCAGTCACTTAATGGTTTTTAGAGTCTATTTTGTCATGGATGTAATAATGTGATTTATTGGGTTATTGTGAGGATTTAACTGGATAACATTAATTCAGATAGATCTACATGGGAAATACAAACATTAGCCATTATTAATTGTTTAGTTATGTTTCTAATAGAAACTATGATGATTAACACTATCTAAGATATTTTGGGATGTAAGCACAAAGGTAAAAAGGAAAATATGGCTATAATTGAATAGTGGGATTCAATTGTAAACCCTTGTTGTTTAGGGAACTTTGTTGGCATCATGTGAATAAAAAGCTTTAAATGTAAATCTTGGACATTGGAGGTGATGTGAAATGGACTGAGTAGTGCACTCAATAAGATGTATTTTTTTTAAATTAAGGAAAACAAGTAGTAACAAGTAAAACAGTGAATATGTGGGCCCTCCATAAGTCTTGATTTCTTTTCAGGTAAATGTATATGAATGTTCTAGAAAAATGTTAGTTGGACTCACAATCTTTCTATTCCAGTATTTCATTATGTACTTGCTAAATTATCCCATCCAGCAACACCCAGATAACAAGCAGTGGGTAGGGGAAGATGAAAAGGGGCCTCGAATGGCCTCAGCAGTTTCTCAACAGATGTGCCTGAGCTTCTACCGAACACTTGGACCTAGTGACGTGATCCTATTTGCTGCAGAGGTGGCTGGGAAATGTATTCTTTACTAATAATGGAGTCATATGGCCCTCTGAAAATTCGATTACTATTGAGGATTGGGAAACAGGTTAAAGATAATTTAGTATCCTCTACTAAATGGAGAAATGATCTTTTGACATTTAAGAACTCACTGTGGGACTGTATTCTGTGATTACTCACCTGTTAAGACAACTCCAAACTTAAGCCTGAGACCCATTGACAGATGGTTCTAGCTACGAGCAATTAGATTTAGAATGTCTGTAAAGTCCAGCATGACTAAATAGCTGCAGAACGTTCTGTACTGGATTGCTTAGTCAAAGAGTTGAAATCAATAAGGAAAGGTAATCTTTTCATTTAGTTTTGAAGTCATATTAATAAGTGCATTGAGCATTTTTGTTTTGAAAATGAGACATCTTAATACTGTGGGGGATCTGAAGGTGAATGCCTGGAAATGTTCATATTAACTTCAATTAGTTAAAGGTAACATGGGAGAAAATGAGCCATAAGTAAAAATAGTTTCAGTCAGTCAAGGGGGCACATAAATAAATATTCCATGTCTTTTTATTTTATTGAATTTTACACTGAATTTAGTAAAAAGTAGATTTAAATTTTTACAAGTATTTAAAACATAAGTTAGTCGTCAAACTTAGCCGTGATCGGTTTTCAACCAATGGAAGAGCATAGGGACTAGGAGTTCTCTAAAATCATCTCCTCTGGTCTCTTTCTCTCCTCCCTCCTTCCCTTCTCCCCTTCCCTCTTCCTTCTTCCTCTTCCTCTCCCCATCCCCCAGTCCCTCCCTTCCTCCCTCCTCTTATCTTTATTTCTTTATTATTATAATTATTACTTTAACTGACTATCCATAAAGAGAATCATTTAAAAAGTTTACCCACTTTTAAACGTCAATGTTACTTATTTTTGTCAGAGATACTTGATGAGCTAGAATTTTGTTAAAGTGTCCAATTTTTCATAAACAAGTGTTCACTGCAAATAACTGTATCACTTAAGGAAGAAAGTATAATGTTCGGGGATTTGACATGAGTAAAAGGAACACTGCAGCAGATAATTGGTGGCAGATAATTTACAGTGGTTCTCTGAAGGACTGAGTTCCAAGAATCGGTTTTGTAGAAAAAGCAAACCTCCCCTGACTTTATAGTAACCAATTAACATGGGTGACTTCGGAATCCTTTCAAAAGTATATGTGACAAAGCTCTGCAGAGCTATGTGGGCCGTTCTTTCACATGGAAATACCCTCCACCTTTGATTTCCCAGAATATTCTGTATGTTTGATTATTAGGTCTTAACTAAATCCTCCTGAGGATTTGTCAGAAGTCTCAAAACGCCATGCCTCTCATAATCCCTTCGTGCTGCTTCATTATGGATCGCTCTCCCACTCAGTGGGATAACTCAGCAGTGTGGTTTTTGATACCTTCCACATTCGTATAATTAGCCGAGCTATTTAAACAAACTTTATAAAGTTATGCAGTTGGGTTTTAGTATATCGATTAGCATATCCAGCAGCACTTCTTGACATTTTAATACAGAAGAGTAAATTTTTTTTTGTTTTTCGATAAACACTAACTTTGATTATTAAAAAAAATCTTTCTGCCAAATTTACTTAAAAGCAGAATCGTCAAGTTGCTTGATCAATACTTTGATGTGGCCTCTTCTGTTTTCTTGCTTGCGGTTTAATTTGCATTAGGACAATGCACATCTTCTCAACAGTAGCCTATGGAGGGGAGTTCAGACGTATAGCGAAGACTGCACACTCTGGTACCGTGTAGTTTGAGTTCAGATACTGACGTTGTCCTTTGCCAGTTGTGTGACTTTGGGCACATTTTTTTTTTTTACCTATATAAAGAGAATAATAATAATCTCCACTTGAAATGGTGTCAGCATACTGTCTAAGGTTCAGTGAAGACCACAAACATTTGCCTTTGTGATGACCAGCAGTAGTAGGAACAATAGTTAACAATGGTGGTATTTTTGTTTATAGTAGTAGCAGTATGAGAATCCCTTCACAGTTAGAAGCTCATGCTCAAGAACTGAAAAACTTCTTGCAAAGTAATATTTTTCTTCCAAATTCTAAAATTTTAAATATTAAAAACTGTTTTAAAAATTATCAAATTGTCCCAGTTAATGCTAATCTTTAAAATCTGATGACTTAAATTTTGAATGACTATCACATTTTTGAAGACACAGGAAAAGGGCCTGTATGAAATATGAAATTCAACTAAAATGTACACTTTTATTTTTTGTGCATAGATGTGTACATATGTGTGTGTATGTCTATATATTGCATATATATATATTCTGTATAAACATTTGTGGTAACATTCTTACATCTATGGATGATAACTTTCTGAGTGAATTTTTGTTGAGTGTTTGTGACTCTGTTTTCTGACATATCTTTATCATCCATTTGATAAGCAACCACTAGAGCTGAAAATGACACTTTACATAAAAGGCTGCAAGCTGCGTCTCTGTATCCTGATATCAATGAGTGCCTCTCTTTTTCAAAATTTTTTTGGTAACCTCCCTCATTCCCACTTAAGTGTAATATATTAAAATATCAAATATAATGGTATCATTGTTTGTTAAGTAGACACCTCCATTGTAAATACTCCTGAGAGTTTCCTCACAATAGTTATGTGTTGATTCACCAAATATGTTCCAATTTCAAAATATCAGTTCCAAGCTTGTTTAATTCTTCAACATCTTCCAGCAACTTAAAACAAATTCTATATCCCCAGTGCTTTTTTTTTTTTTTTTTTTTGATGAATAGTAGAACGTATTTTCTGCTCTCAAACCCTTAACAGCTGTCTGGTGTCTTTCTGTCTCCACTCTAAGTTAAAGCATGGTTATAAATCCTTTTAATGGGTGTGCTGTAGTCTTGATTTTACAGTCTAACCAACATGGTTTATGGCATGTCTGGGAATGCACACCTTTCCAAATTCCTTGCCAAATATTAATTAGTAATTTTATAGCAGGGTTTCAAGGGCCAAGGGAATATACTTTTAAAAAGAAATATTAAGGGGTCCCTGTCATTATATTTTGGCTTTTAATGTTGCAAAAACTACTAAAATGAACATTACATTTCCACCCATAAGGAAGTAAAGAACACATTGTGCTTCAGGCAGAACTGCAGCAATAGCCTGCACGCCAGCACCCTCTTCCCGCACTCAGCAAATATTCTCCTAATTCTCTCTCCTGCGGCTCTGTCCTCCAACATTTTAGCACCCAGTCTTCAATGCAGACTGTTTTAGACCAAAATGCCTCTAACTTATTCAATCTCAAGAAATTCTACTTTATACTCAAACTTTTCTAATTCTGAGTAATAAAATTCTGGGTGTTTTTGTTTGTTTGTTTGTTTTATTCTAATGAAGTTCTGCTCCTAGGATCTTCACTTTCTCCTCCTTGTTCCTATCTGATTTGATCTGAGTTCCTTGTACCCAGTTGTAATTCTCCATTTCCTTCAAGGAAGCCTTTCCCCTTCCACTCAGGGAGGAATGGTTGTCACTATGATTGCTTTCTGACAGAGCCCCACCAGGTGTCATCAGATAACATGTGCTCATCTTTGTCACTAGGTTCTAAGACCTAAGGACATTCTTGATCAGTTTCGCTCTTACTGGAATTACCAGGAGTTAATGTAATGCACAGCCTATCACAGCCATATTTATAGAGTGAATGAATAAATTGCATAAGTTCTTACTGCACATCAAAATGAATTTTTACTGACATCTTCGTTTAATAGCTAAATTTCAGCTTTCTATAAGAGCTGTGTTTGGAACTGTTTCCATAATTCCACATTCATGATAATTTATTTGAAAAATCATAATGGTTGATCCTTTCAGATTGCTCAACTGTTATAAATCCACTGTTTAAGTGACCAATGTTCCTAAAAGATAATATCTTAAAAATATTCTGTTTTGGTTCAATGGTATTTTACTTATCTTTTATATTTTAGCATAAACATTTTATTACCATGATAAATCTAGTTAACATCTTTCACCACATATAGCTACAACATTTTTTTTGTGATGAAAACTTTTAAGATCTACTACCTTAGCAAAAAGAAGTCTTCTTGATTTAATTGTCTTCAAACTCTACTTCTTTCCTTGAATTCCCCTTCTAAGTAATAGACTTTTTTCACTCAGTTATTCACGTGAAAAGTGTTATCATGTTTGACTTATGCTTTCCCTCGTGCTTTCCATCAAATCCATCAGGAAATACTGGTGGCTTGCTCTTAAAACTTAGCGCACATATGCACTTTGTTGCTTTTACCTCTACCACTAACGGCAAGACCAAGCAAGCCTCCAGTGTCCCGTAGAGAGCTGCTAACTTCCTTACTCACCCTGTGCTTCAGACTCTCGCACCGCCAGCCCCTGGCAGTAGATTATCTCACAGCAGCCAGAGAAAATCTATTAACACCTAAATTGATTGTGACTCCTTTACTGAAATTCCCATCACTCCAAAGTGATGGGAATCACTTACATACTCAGCTTATTCATGTGTGGATGTTCTTATACATAATGTGAGGACACTGGTATTGTGTTATTGTTACTTTTTAGTTTGCAGAAAATTTGCCATGAGAGATGAGTCATGAAAATGGTGTGTATTTTTCTTGATGTAGCAAAAATGACAGCTTCATTCAGATAAGATGTGTAGTCTTACTTTGTATTTGCATTTTCTTCTTTAATTCAATACCATTACCCATTTAAATATTTCCTATGTTTTGAGAATGAAGCAGCTTGGGAAATGATACACATGCTATTAAAAATATCATGGTGCTTTATCACTGAGAAAGCTTTTGTCTACTTCAGGCTCCCATTTCCTGGTGTTTGTTTAAGAGCTGGATCATTTTGAATTTTTCTTTATTCTATGGAACAGTTTGCCCTGGGTTGCTTTTGTGTAAGTCAAATATTGTAGGGTCCTGGGAAGGCCTATTTGTAACATCATTCTATTATGTTCAACAAAATGTTCTTCCTCCATGTACCATAACTTAGGAAGCTGTCTTGAGTTGTACACCAAAATGTGTTACTTATAACAAGCATTCTGAGAAATCATAAAGGGTTATATGAAAAAAATTAGTTTGGTGCAGATTACTTTAAACAAAGTTAAATGTGTCATTTTATGTAAGACGTGCCAGTCTCTTTAATATAGTAATATATTCAAGGGTATGACATGGTGTTGTTTCACATCTTGGAATAATATTCTTCCAAATACACTATTTGACTCAAAAGGCAACTATGGGCAAAAGGTTAACAAAGTGATTAGAAACTTCAGCAATAACACAGGAACAAAAGCAACATGAGCAAAACAAAACTTTCCTGTGAAAGATGAAGCATCAAACATGGAACTATGTTCCATAGGCTTGTTGCGGTGTTACCATGGGGAGGCCCTTCCACAGTCTCTTGAACATGTCCTATGACACCATCCCTCTCATGTCCAGCATTATAGAACTACACCAGAACTGTGCTGTGGCAGCTGTTAGAATGTGGGACTTAAAATTCAGTGGTATTAAAACCAAACAGCTGACGTGACAGCTTCCACCTTGGGGGGCAAACGTATACATACATACACATGCACACATAGATCCGCACTACTAGTTAGTAATACTAATACTAGTTAGTAGCACTTATACTACTAACAACATAGTATTCTGTGCACATTAATAATATTCAAATATACTGTATGAAATTAGAGGAGTTACCATAATAGGGTGAGGTTATTTAGAGATACTATTACAAAAGAAAATTGAACACAGGTGAGGAAAAGAGAAGTATTTCCATGTAAATGTTATTAAATGTGCTAAATAGTAGTAGAGAAATTCAAGGATGATCATGGAGCAATAAATAATTTCCCAAAAAAGTTCTAGAACACGTGAGTGCACATGGTATGACCCTTCAATTGAACTTAATGTTATTGGAGTACGTTCATTTGTCCTTTCAACACATGAATATTGTGTTGAAATGTATAAAGTGCTGTGTTAAGTCCTGGTGATGTTGCAATAAACAATTAAAATTGGGGAAGAATTTATGCAACTATTTACACAATTTTTAACATAACCATAGTATATTAAGGGAAGGATAAATTTTGTATAATAATTTCACTTTTATATGAATATTAAAGTATTTCTATACACCTTTTATTTTTCATATTAAAATGTGGTATGATTATCATACCTGTATAGATAAAGAATGTTGAATACTTTCTATAGCATTTTATATTTTCTAGCAATATCTATGATCAAGCTCTCCTAATTTGATATTAAATTAGACATAATTTATCACAAAAAAATCTATCAAAATTCTGCTTTTAGTCATTCAAAGATTAAGATATTTCCCCCATTTAGCAAAACTGTATATTTGATTTGGCAATTAGTTTATGATTTATTATATATGCAAGCTGAATATGAACTATAATAGTACTATTTTATATTTTACACATTTCTATGCTTTTCAAAGCATTTTGTTATATTGTAGATTGAATTGTGTTCCCTCAAAATTCATATTTTAATTTGCGTATCTCTGGTGGGTAGTGATGCTGAGCATCCTTTCATATGTCTCTCAGCCCTCTGTATGTCCTCTTTGGAGAAATCTCTGTTCAAGTCCTTTGCCCATTTTTTAATTGGTTTGTTTGTCTTCCTGGTGTGTAGTCATGTTAGTTCTTTATATATTTTGGAGATCAAGCCCTTGTCTGAGGTATCATTAGCAAATGTATTTTCCCATATGTTTGGTTCCCTTTTCATTTTTCTGATGTTTTCTTTAGTTGTGTAGAAGCTTTTCAATTTGATGTAGTCCTGTTTGTTTATTTTTTCCTTTATACCCCTTGCTCTAGGCGACATATTGGTGAAAATATTGCTGCATGGAACACCTGAGATTTTCCTGCTTATGTTCTCCTCTAAGATTTTTTTGGTGTCATGATTTACATTTAAGTCTTTTATTCATCTTGAGTTTGTTTTTGTGCATGGCATGGAAACAAAGAGCAGACTGACAGTGACCAGAGGGGAGGTGGGAGGGTGGTATCGGAGGAAAGAAGGGGAAGGCCAAAGTCAAGGAACATGTATAAAAGACCCATGGACATGGACAACAGAGAGGGAGAGGATTGAAGGAGGAAGGTGGGGGATGAGCAGGGCAGGGGAGAGTAATGGGGGAAATTTGGGACAACTATAATTGAACAACAATTACAAATTTAAAAAATTCATATTCTGAAGGTCTAACCCCCAAAGTGACTATTTGGAGATAGGCCTTTAAAGAGGTAATTAAGATTAAACAAGACCATACGGGTGGAACCCTAATGCAGTAGATAGAACTTGTGTCCTTATAAAAAGAAGGGATGTTGGAGATCTCCCTCTCCCCACACAATGGACAGGTCATGTGAGGACATAACAAAAACATGGCCATCTGCAAGCCCAAAAGAGGGGCATCACCAGATGACAACACTGCATACCTTGATCTTGGGCTTCAAGCTTTGGGAACTAGGAGAGAATAAACCCCTATTGTTTTAGCCACCTAGTCTGTAGCACTCTGCTATGGCAGACCTAGTCAAATAATATAACACTTTAGTCAGTTAGTTAGATATCTTAAATATTTGATCAGAGATGGTTGTTAAATTTCAGTACCTTCTGGATGGATGTTAAGTATTACATCAAAATAGACCCAAATTGAATGTATAGATAAGTATGTGTTCTTTCCATTTTATAAGTAATAGGTTTCCTAACAATGATTCTTCTGACAAGTGCTGAGAACTAAAAATACTATATTTCCTTTGAAATTTTACTGATCTATAGTCCATAAGACATATGAATGTATTGAACAGTTTTATCATTTGCTATAGTTCAAATAATGTGATTTTAAATATACTTAGGCAGGAACAACTAATAAGTAATAATTAAAAGAAATCACATGCAACTCTTGAAACAGTTTCTTAATTGCAACTCATTAAACTAAATTGCAGCATATTATCTCTATTATAATACCCAAAATAGAGTTTTGTAATGGTCTTTCTGTCACTCTTCCATGCAGTCTTGCACTAATTTATAATACCTGATGTTAGAGAAACTTTTATAATCAGTTAGCATTTACATTATAGATCATAAAATCTACATTGTTTTTAAATCTCAGAAGTTATCAGTAGGATTAACAGTTGAATGTTCAGTCAATATTAATAGCTCACTCAAGGTTATAAGAGCCAAACTAGATGAATGCAGTTTCTATCATCTGCATAGGCTCTTTTAAATCAACTTTTATGTTTGTAATAATCCATGCTACAGTACTTTAGTATGCTATATTGCAAGAAAAAAATAGTGATTCCACTAAAAAATGACCAAATAAAAATGCCATAGTAAAATGAGTTCATATCACCCATTATACACAAACTCTCCAGCTTCTAAATAGAAATCACAATATTCTGATGTAATTCTATTGAGTTAGTTGCCTAGACTATTGTAAGTCTAGTAAGCATATATTGAACTTACTACTTATCCTATACCAATAAAATTATGCATTGGCTAGGGAAATTGTAGATGAACATTTACATGTAGAAGCCATTATCTCTTGTTGAGTTTATGTATGTTATAACCATAGAAAGCCGAAGTTGACTACTGAGAAAGTAATCAAGCAGAGGAAAGGAGAGGCTTCATCAAACAAAGAATGCAAATTTTGAATGAATTTTTAATTGCCTTAAATAGTTTAATAAAAACCAAAGCAGCTCATACATACACAGACAGTTTGCCTACATTTTCTTTCTCTGCTTGTGTGTTTCCTCAGGGCATGGATTGCATGTTTCTTTCTATTTCATCGTCTTGTTATTGTAAACTGATCAAACATATGATAAAATCTGTCATCCCATTGTCATTGGTCTGTCTGCTCTATTTAATCCCTCTGTTGCAGCGTTCAGTTTGACCTCTTCTTTCCCACCTGGACTATTATTAGAAAAGCTAAATGACAATTTTACTGCTTTCCCAAACCATGCAAATTATTTCCCTCTTAAATTCAACTATTTTTATTATAAGCAATAAGTTAAATCTATTAAATAATTTAGTGTCCGATACACTAAAAGTGTTTAACATGCAGACCTCTGTATAGATTTCCTCTCTTATCTCCGCCACTCTCCTCCTTAGACCTTATTGCACAGCCCTGATAATTCACAGTATTTTATCTCTGCATATGTACCCACTGGTTACTTTGTTTGGAATGACTTTCCTCCAGTTCACCTGGAGAATTCTTAAGATCTCACTAGGATGTCTCCACTTTTAGAAACATTTCTTGATTTCTTCAGATTTTGAATTCTTTTCTTTTTGATCTAATAGGATTTTGCTTAAATTCTTTTTACTGATTTTTTTGCAAGTTTTCTTCTTCAGAGACTGGTAAATATTAAGAAAGTGCTTGTGTCTTATTTATCTGTTTTACTAGTGCCAAGTACTGTGTTTGGCACTCACATTACACTCATAAAATGCCAAGAGAATAAATGAGCATATGATGAATGAGGAGTGTGTCAGGGTCAGAGAGAGGACTGCAAGATAAGAGCTTGACAAGGTACAGTTTATTCTCAAGAGACCATCAAAATGATGTGAGAATGCAGAAAATGATTTACAGTCAAATAAAAATAGTGTAGTTATTGGTGCTGCAGGAAGGGTTAAAGCATTAGTAGCGTTTGACTTCATCTGCACCACGCATGTACCAATGCATACTGAAATGAAATTTGAAGTTTTATTTGTACAGGACATTTAGGTCAGCGTTCCTGGAAAACTTACACAATGTAATAGATATTAGCTATTTCAAATGAATAAAATAAAGGATGTAATGGAATGATAAGTCCTGGGATATGCATTGTGATATTGTCATTTTATATACAATTAGTCATTTCAGGGAAACCAAATGATGTTTACTCAACTTATGATCTTTGCTTTATCTAATGCCAGGATAGGTCTTGAGTAATTAATTTCTCAAAATATCTTTAATGTCAACATTATTAGATTGTGTTCAAATTTTGGCTTATGGCTAAGTGAGGAGGAGCTATTATTATAATATCTCTCCAATGCTTTAATATCTCTACACTATTATATCCCATCTCATGGGTATTGTGAGAAAAACACTTTAAAATAGATTAAACAATTGAGAAAACAAAACATATGAATGTAATGTTGAATATTTATATAGTTTGTTGGTAGAAATGAATGTTCCAGACACAAAAGAATAAATAAAACATAAGAAAAGATTAATTAATTTAATTTTTAAATGTTTTTTTAAAAAGTACAAGTAAAATTCAAATAAAACAATATATGCATGTATGCATACTTAAAGAGATGAATTGATATATAATCAATTCTCAAAATCATTAAGTAGAAACCTCAGTGTGAAGTAGTTATCAGATGCATGGTGAGAATATTTCAATCTAAAACTTAACTGGAGGATTTGATTTGGAGACTCTCACACATACATCCTCAGGAAATGTAAGGGCTGAGGGATTGATTTCCTATAAATGCCTGATTTACAGAAGACCAAAAATGATCTCCTGACCAAGGAACATTCGCCAAGAATCTCTCCCCAGCCTGAAGCAATGGACTTACTGCGAGGGCTGTGGCAGGACAACTCCCCCTCCGTGCTCCTTGCGCATGAATACAGTGCGACCTGAACGCTCAGACTCACCCATAGTTTGCTGCATTTGCGTGTCCTGAATAGCAATTCCTCGCTATTCTCAAATCAACTCAGTTTTGATCATTCGAGCTACCTTAGTTTACCTTTTTAAATTAGATTGGCACTATGAAATATCGGAATCGGATATTAATGCTTTCAAGTATATAGGTGATTTACCTTTCCAGCTGTGTAACGTGAGACAAGTTACGTTAGTTCTGATTTCAGTTTCCTCTTAGGTAAACTGGGAACAGTAACCATGTATATAATAGGAATGTTAAAAATAAAAGAGATAATAAGGCATACAGGATGCTTAACCTGGTGCCTAGTTCACAATTATGTGAGTTGTTAAAATTATCTTTATTCTTGTACAGCACATGGGAGAAACCCAGTTCTGCTGGATTGCATTTTGACAATTATATAAAGTGGTAAAATGTGTGTATGTTGGCCAAAAAAGCCCACCTGAGGTACTTACTTAATTTATGCTCACGATAAATAAATATAATTCTTGAACACACTAGTTTATTCATAAATCATATACCCTGAATTTATTCATGCCGAAAGCAAAAGTAATTGTAGATGAATAGCTCCAGCAAACAGAGCTTCTCAGGAAGTTCACTTTTCCACAGCGCACTGAGTGCCGATACATTGGAGCATATAAACTGTGTTTTCAGGCCAGAAATTCATTATGTGATCAGTGCTATCTGGGTGTCAACCAAAACAAATATTTGATGAATGAAAGAACATAGTTTCCCTGAAAACTCTTTGGTACAACATCTGAAATAAAAAGATTTACCATTTGTCATTTTTAAGTTATAATGATGCAGTTAACCCTCTTTACTGTGCCTCAAAGGAATTGTCACAAGCATATCATTGCAGTCGATAGAGAATCATTATTATTTTTTGTAATATAACTGCTCTGAAGACAGATTGCAAAGTGACAACTTTATGGAGGAAAACATGCTTGGAAGTGAACAGAAGTAGTGAGGAGTCATAGCAGAGCACAGCTGTATAAATGGACTAAAAAGCTTACGGAGAACTTGGGATAATTAGAAGGAAAAATAGAAAAAGTAAAAACAAGTGAATACATATGTCAAAATTGTACATTACTAAAGTGATAACTTTTATATTGAAAATAGAATGCAAGCAACTAAAAGGTAAGTTCTTCTTCACTGTCTGTAAGCCTGATTTAATTGTTTTTAAGGCACATCTGTAAAAATAGCATTTGGTTCTACACTGTGTGGAAAGACTTAAACTTGCTTTGTAGGACCTGTGAGGGAAGGGGGTGAGTGGAGGAGGAGAAGGGGTGATGTGATGTTCTGTTGTTGGTAACCAGTGTGCACAGCCACACACTAGACCTGAACATCTGGTCAACCAGATCAAGTAACGTTGACTTCTCCACCCTTCCACCCCAATCCAGGGAAGGTAAGTGAAAAATAATAATAATAATAATAATAATAATAATAATAACAACAACAACAACAACAATAAACAACCCAACTGCAAAAAGCAATTTAAGACATCCCTCTCTAGCTTTCAACCAATAATCAACAAATTTGGGTTCATAGAACTTTTCCTCCTATATACCTATAACGGTTTTAATTTTAAGCTGAAGGATTTTTAATAAATCACAAAACTACGAGGAAGCAATCCAATACAATAAAATTTAAATGGCCTATAAATTCCAATATACATTTATAAATTTTATATGAAGAGGATTTTCATTATCAGTCATTTGTTCCTGTTCACATATAAACATTATTTTGGGCCAAGTTTTGAAATCTTAAGAGCTTCTTGTTACAAATTTCCTCTCTTGATTGTTATTATTGATTAAAATCATTCAGAGACTGTCCACTTGTCTTATTTAACATTCCATTTATTATTGTCTTTGCCAATTCTTTAAAAATTCTTATCAATAGATATCAGGATTTATTGCTGAATAGCAAATAGCTAAAGTAGAACAAAGCATGTATTTTCTGATGCAAACAGTAAAATCATATGCATGTAAATCATCTCTTTTAATGTTGGGTTTGTCTTACAAAATAAACCAATCACTGGATGGAAAGGCATTGTAAAGAGGAGTAGCAGGTATTATTATCAGATACAATTAGTACATAAGGCACAACGCAGTGCAGGTAGTTAGCACTCTAATTTTTATAGTTTGTATTAGAATTTTTTACTCTTTACCTCCAGTGTATACTACCCAAGGATTTGTGCTGGACTAGAAGTCAAGTCTTTTGATGCCTTGTCAAAGGATCTTAAGCAAACCATGTTTTCTACATAAAACATTTCTGATTTGGTAGATGCTGCTGCTTATTTAAAAGCAAAAGGAATAGAAAATTGGTAAAATATAGGGTGGGTCAAAAGTAGGTTTACCATTGCCCATATGTAAAATAATATAATAGTTAATAAATAATGCAAGAATAAATGCTGTATTTTATATATTCACAATGTAAACCTACTTTTGCCCCACCCTAAACTATAGTATACCATACAATAATAAATAATAAGCATAATAGATAACTAAGTTAAATTGAAACATAGATGGAAATTAACAAAGCATAAACAAATTTCATTAGAAACATGAATAAAACAACCAGGGTTTATTAAAGTAATAGTTTTCCTGTCTTCATAAAAAAGCACAAATTGCATAGATTTAGAGGATTTTTGTTTTTCAAAATTTTTATGTCACTTCATTACATGTGCAGTAAATTTCTAATTTTTATCCAAGTAAATAAAAGATTAATAGTTAGCCACAGTTAGAGTAGAATATTGGTTACATGTATAATACTATGCGAGCTAGAAAATGAATACTCAGTTATTTTGTTTGGAGAGTCCTAACCGTCACATTTAACTTGTTTACTTATTTGCCTAAATTTTCTAATTATTTTATATATTCAGAGATCAAGAGCAGTGAAAAAATCACTTGTAAAAATAAAGTTTCAACCCTAAAAAAGGGAATACATGCCTTTTAAGTCACTTCAACAGAAGTAATTTGTATCCTCAGGTTACAGCTCTGCAGCCTTCGTCTTGCTAGTTGGAACAACTTGCCTTTTACTTTTTATGTGTTTATAATTTGATTATCATTAACTGAACCAGAAAATAAATTTGCTTCAACAATGAAAACCCACAGGCTTCTATGTCAGTCTTTTAACAAGATTTATTCTTTAATAGATAGATATACAATAAGGAAACAAATCTAATAAAAGACAGAAAAAGTTCTCTTACATTGCTTCAGGCCACAGACTGAAAATTGAAGGGAGGAAAAAAAAACTTATTAAGGCCTAATGCCTAGAACATCTAAAAAGTTTCATAATAATGTAACAGCATTCACCTGGCCAGACTCTGACAAAGAGGAGGAAAAACCTGGGATGCTTCATGGTGGCAACAGAATCAGCGGTCTTAGGTCTACAACCCTCTGCATTTAATGTCTTCTTCACTTCTCTCTAGGGACACAGTGGGCAGAGTGGCCAGCACAGCTGCCCTGAGTGTCCCTTGAGTCCTGTAATTTGAGCATTGGCAGGTTCCAATCTTTGCTAGACACACGTAACCTGCCTCCAAGTGGCACTTACTTTTATCTTATTCTACTCTTTCCTCTTCTGTGTATTTCTGTAACATTTCCCCTCTGCATCTTACAGCCATTGTCCCCAGCACAACCACATTATGCATTTGCAGCATATACTGGGCCCTGGTAGAGACTGAGAAATTTCCTTTGTCGTAATCACTCTGCAGAAACAGACTCATTCCCCAAACTTGGTTTCAATATTCAGACTTATGACAACTGTTAACCTAAAACTAAAAAGCCAAAGCAAGAAGCAACAAGCATTTATTTGAGGTCCAAATAACAGCTATTGTGAATGCACTGCTCCTGGAGAAAATCCATGTAGTCTCCCAACATGGAGCTGAAGTCAAGGGCATTCCTGACAAAGGGAAGGGAAAGAACTGCGTGCACAGAAGGGATTCTTGCAGGTGCAGAGAGACCAACGTAGTGAGGCAAATTTTAAAGAATATCTTTAATTTCCAGTCCCCAATCATAATACCTGATTTTGTTATTTAGGTATTTAGTGTACAGTGCTGCTTTTTGTCTAGCTCAAAGTGTGTTTTGCGCAGTTGTAAAATTGCTCGGGTTGGAGGAGTGAGACCTTCAAGGCAGTTCCTCTGGAATGGCAGTTCCAACTCCATTTCGAAGCAGTTTTGTTCATGTCATTTTTCACACAACTAACATTGACCAAGAGGGAATGAATGTATTTATAACTCACATAATGAAGAACATAGCGGCTCCCAATCAGGGGTGAAAATGGATTGAGCAGCCAGGAAATGTGACTGCCTTCAGTAATTAGAGTGTGGGACTGGAGTGAGGTTTTATGTGGACAAGTCCTTGTGTGGTTTGTCTTTCTCTCTGGTATGAAGAGGAGCACCCATGATTTCTTACAGGCATAGCAGACGTGAAGGGAGAGGAGAAAGGGGACAGGCATGACTGCAGTATGTTACCAGGGCAACATAAAAAGTGGACACCCTTTATTACACGCTGTGATGAAATAAATTTGGGAAAAAAAATGTGCCTCGCTGGGAAGACCAATTATAAATAGGCATGCCCTCCTCCAGGATGATGCAGCCTCCAGGATGTGCAGCTTGTGTGGTGACTTTGGTGTGGTGACACAGCCTACGTGACCCACAAAATGTGTGGATGGAGTGCTGAAAGAACATGGCTTTCTAGGAGGAAAGGCTGAGGCCTTCTGGGCTGACAGGGAGATCTGAGAGGATCCCATGGGCATTGGTAGTGACACGATGAACACATTGTAGGGTCCGTCAGGCAGTAAGTGGTTCTTTATTGCATGTTAATGAGAAGGAATTTAGGAGGTGGTTACAGGGAGAGTTCTAGTCTGCAGTTTCAAAGACAGCTGCACGAAGAGTATCATGAGCATTGCTAACACTCGACCTATTATAGGCGTTTCCTTACTAATCTGTGCTTGGCTTCAGGTTGACACCATTGTATAAGTAGCACTATGGTTTGTTCTGAACAAGCAGAAGGTTCCACCCCTTCCAGATATCAGTCAGAGACACCAGGCATGTGAAGGAGGAAACTGTGTGACGGCCACGAGTATCAGTCAGGAAAATCATTCCGACTCTGGTGAGGTTGCTTGAGAATGATAAGAAAATATCATACAAATATAATTTCAAAAATAAATTTCTTTGTATTATTACTCTAGAATTTTAACGTAAAGAGAAAAATGAAAATAGAGGTGAAATTAGAATAAATATACTCTCTGCTTTAACCAAATCCTTTGTTATAGGATGAATTATGTCTTCTCCAAAATTTACATGTTGAAGTTCTGTCTCAGTCCCTCAAATGTGTCTAATATGATTACCCATTTCATTTATATTTATATTTAGAATAAAATTATATTCTTTTCCCAACTAATGTAAAACCAAACTATCTAAATATTTATTAAATAAATGCATATTTAGATGATAATAAAAATATTTTTGTGTTAAAGCATTAGGACTATCTTTACAACAGTTATATATATATGTATGTATATATTTTATTTTTTTGTTTTTTAATTTACAAAGTCACCTAAGAGTATAAACCAAGTAGGAAACTACAAAACAATTTTTGGCATCTCTTTTTTGTCATCTATGAAGCTTATAGCAAATACATTTTTTATGTCGAACATATTTTAATTGTATATATTTATAATTTAATATAAATGTAAATAAAAAATTAAATTACTTATAACTCCCCTTCTAATATTTTTATTTGATAATTTAGAAGATTCCACATATCCCTAAATCCCTACTCCTAATGTAGGAGTAGTTTGAGGTTGGAAATCACTGAAACATTTTGCAATTGATTCTTGCCTTTAAGTGAGAACAGAAAAGTTTTTCTTCATTGTGCCCTAAACTTAGTAGTTACATAATTGTATGTAGCACATTTACACATTAAAATATTTCCATAATGATCATATAAAGTTCATATTTGTGTTCTTTTTTAACATTTTTTCCATTTTTTAATTTTATTGTTGTTCAGGTACAGTTAGTTGCCTGCCTTTTCCATATTTGTGTTCTGAAGCAATGTAGTAACATTCATATTTTGAAGATTATATCCCTGTAGATGTAATGTCATAAGTATACTGATTCCTGAAAATTATTCCTCAAAATAGATGCATGTTTCTCTTTCTGAAACTTAGTCGTTGTATACAAAACCTGATTTCATTTGTCTACTCCTTATTTTAACGGTAGCCAACTCAGTAATGTGACAGAATTGTCAAACAGTACCAAGCGTGATATATTTTGTGTATGTGGAAAATCTTAATGAATATGTGGATAAATGATGAGCCATTCTTTCTTTGTTTTTTGTATGTTATTGTTTTGTGAAAATATATTTAGAATGTCAAAAAGTGAAATAAAATAACAACCTACAAAACAACAACAAAAACACAGGAGCCCGACTTGTGAATAATATTACCCAATAGATGGCACCACACTCTGTAATATACGATTCAGTGTGATCAGGACAACTTGATGTGAAAGCCTCTTTCAGTCTCTGTCTCAAATAGCAGATGCAAAACTAATTTTTGAAACCAAAAAGTGGTCTAATAGGAAATACAGAAGACTAGGTTATTTTTAATAACCCCTTGGTCTTTTCTGTGAAAGGCAATCATGAAGTGAACACATAGAACTGAAATTATTATAACTAATCAGCCTTCAATACATATTTTTAAAGAAAGGACAATGGATTTTTATATCAAAGAATATATTTGTATTTCTGAAAAGCATAATGAAGAATCTAAATTTTGATAAGTTAAATGCTAAGATTCGATATGTATATGTATATATTAAAAAATTTAAGTAAATGTGTAATACAAAAATATCTGAAAAACCACAGAAAGATTTTGTTTTCATTTTGTTATTTGGAAATAAGGGTATGATGATTTATTTCTGTGCAGCATACATATGTAATGTTGGAATTATATGCTTGAACCATGTTACTTTATAAGATACATATTGAACATGGCCCAAACATAAGTATTAATCAAGGTTATTATGTGTAACCACAAAAATATACCACCCAAATAAGAAAACACTGTATTTCTTATACATATTGACTTGAATATATGTGAATTCACGTTTCTGTATCATGTTCAGAGGTCTTTAATTTAAAACTTAGAACTAGTGACACAAAATATTAAGATTGAAATTACATTCATTCTATTTTCCAATGTATTGTTAAATTATGGCTGTGTATTAGAGTTAGAAATTTTATTCAACATGTTAAAACAAACCAAAGAAAGAATAACTGTTACAATTTGAACACACTTTGTTTCTTTCTTTCCTTCCCCAGAACTCAGCATTTAGAGGTTTTTATAAAGTCTGTGGCTTTTTGTCATTTGTTGTGATTTTCCCGATAAGCACTAGACTAAAACCAAAGTTTGTCTTCCGATCTCATCATCCCGTGCAGGACTGTGTGTGGTGCTTTGTCACTGGGCACCCGCGTGGGTGCAAGTGTGTGTGTGTGTGTGTGTGTGTGTGTACAGTGAGTCTAGTCAGTTCATCAGAGAACTGCTCCTTGCCATGAATATCTTCTGAAGGAGTGGCCCAGAGAATCCCATCAGCATCTGTAATTTGTTTCTTTAGTTTTGAGCCTCAAAGGAGGGTATATTTAGTCATAATCTATGTGGTTTTGCAAGTAGCAATCCAAAAAGCTAGATTTTTGAAAATAGTTTCAAAATCTGAGATACTTTTCCTTGAGTCAAATGGTCCATACTTGCAGGAAATGCAAAAGCAGTGGATTTGGGGTTTTAGCTGAGGAAAATCATCAAGGAACAAGCCACAGGCATTTAGAGAACGTTAATAAATTGCAGGTCCACTCCACCCAGCAGCTTTTTTTAGAGAGTGCGTGGGGCTGGGGGGTGTTCAGTTTTCTCTGATGGGATAGCTGCTCTTTGTCACGTAAAGCTGAGAGATGGCTGGGGACAACTGAGTTATGCTTTTTGAGTATATCATTTACATTTTCAAGCAAGATGTCTGTGTCCTCCCTATGTTGTTGATTTTTGAGTCTGAATTGACCCATTGCACATGGGAATTTCAGAACAGAGTATAAAATTAAAAATATTCAAAGTACTAAGTATTGATAAGGATGCAAATTAACAGGAAATATCATGCATGGCTATATATTAAATACATATATATGTCAAGCAAATATATATAAATATATATTTACATATACAGTTTCCTATTTTTCAAAAAGCAGTAACTTGTCTATTTAAAATGTTTAAAATGCAGATGGTGTATTACTTTGTTTTACATTATATTCAAATGTATTAAAGTGTCAAAAAGTGTGTTTTATCAATGAATACAATCTTCTTTAAAATACTTTGTTTTATTTTCATAGGATTCATAGTTTATATTATTGTTCCATTATACAAAAAGTTCTAATTATTAGGAGCTAAATAATTGCAATTCATTTTAATTTGTCATTAAACTTTATGGTTGTTGTAAAATATACAAAGCTTCACTCTTCCACCAGTTTACTTATGTGACAACTCTAGGTTTTCAGCTTTATACTGTGCCAACGTATTTATATGATGGCAAATTTGTGACTGCTTTTCACTGAATACCTTGTGTTCTACTGTGAAATAGCTCCTACTCCATCCACCTCAGGTAATTATAATGTAAGTTTATTTTCATAAAAAATTAATGCAAGGCTTAGGTTCTTTGCTTCCTAACTCTGTCAATTGAATACTTCCTTAATTGCTGATGCTTTTTGAAATATGCAGCATTCCCTCTCAGCATCGATAATGAATTCATTTCATGTTCTTCAAATTTTATCCTACTTTATTCATCAGTGCATAGCCTTTTTTATGCTGAATATATTAAGGCCACTATTTTGTCTACCCTGATGATGAAAAATAAGTTTTATAATGTAAGCTAGTAATTGGAACTGAAGTCCACCAAGCATAAGAACTAAAAGTGAGCCTTCATCATGATCATTACAATTAACTATTTCCCTACACATTAATTGCAGAAGGATCAAGTGATGCATTTTTCATCTATGATACAATTAGATTTTTGATAGCAAAGAAAAACTAGAGATATTTAAAATATAAATTGCTAGGTTTGGATAAATAAATCATTGAATTCTTCAAACACTGTGACATATGTAGGTTAACATACATTGTATTCATGCATCTCTTTCCACAAATGTGTATAGATATTCATCTCCTGTACTGTGGTAATGAATTAATAAAATTTCTATGTGTTAACAACTAAAGATACTTATTGACATGAGTGCTAATTTTTTTTGAAGAACACAAAAACTTATAACCTTGAACTTCATTTTCCTGTAAATGTCATTCAAAAAGTTTCAAAAAACAGTAATTTATTTGTTAAACAAATCATTGCAGTTTTGTTAACACTTTAAATCAGTTAATGTCAAAAAGTAGATTTTCTGGTTTTCAAAAAAAAACAAAGCAGGACATTTCCCCTAAAACTAATACATTTAAAACTATTTTTTTCTAGTTGACTATAATTCAGCTGTTTTCTTCTGTGTGACCACAAGTAAGGGGCCTCAGCTTCTGTTTCTCAGTTAAATTGTCTACAATACAGATTTAGTGATGTGTATCCACAATAAAACATGCTTTTAAAAAACTCTTTAATGCTTTTGAGTGTAATGTAAAACAAAATTTTAAAATTATTTTAAAATTTTATTTGGCATTTTAGAAAGGTAACAATACTAATATCTGTTCAGCCTAACAGACATAAATGCTAGTGTCAAGCCTTGATAAAAATGAAAAGTTCCATTAGCTATATATCAATATATCTGTATATCTATACATTTATAATGTATTAATCTCTATTATCTATTTTCTTCTCTATCCATCTGTGTACAACTTAGAAGACATTGTATTACAAACTCTTTCAAAATTTATTTTGTTGAAAAATTTTAACATTAGTACTGTTATGATAGAATAAACATAGGCAACTGAAGTCATCTATAATTAAGTTTTGAAATTTTCATTTGGCTACAGCATTTTGATAAATGGAAGGGCAAGAAATATGTATTACCTTAAATCTGAATGATAAAAATAAGTTCTAGACTCTGAAAATCAATCAATTCATTCATAAGTAAGTACATATAGTGGCCCTGGGAAGCTGTAATAATATTTAAATTGAAAAGAAACTTCTTTGCTTTCTTAATGTGCCCTAAAGTTTACTCTCTGACAAAGCTTTCTAATGGGTAGCATGCCAAGGGGCGTTTCAACCCATTTTCTACTGTCATGTCTGAGCAAAGACCACTAAAGTCAATTTCATCGAAGCTGGATTCACTGCACTTGCTGCACTGTGGAAAAATTACCACCATGGCGTTACCTGAGGAATGTCTCACAAGAAGGAATCTGATAAAACATATGTACAGCGTTTGGGGGTCTCGGCTTGAAGGTTTTAAAACAGGTGTTTATAAAGTCAGGCATCTGATTCGGACTGAGCAAATCTCCTGACACAGTGTGGAGGGTCAGTGAACCCAGTTGGATGAAAAACTTACAGAGGATGGGGAAGAGCAAATTTTGGTTCTAAAAAGTAAGCAGTTTGTCCAGCTGAGCAAACTGTTGGCAAGAATAGAAAGCTAGTTGGCCAAGTGAACACATTATTTGTCCTCACATTTAGTTTACCAGAATTTTCAAAAGCAAACAGTGAGTTATTTACTGGCATACAGTCTGATTCCTGGGTAAGACTCCTGAGAGCAGACGGATCAGGGAGGTTCACGTAGCTCCTCTCATTTTTTATTTTCATCAGTTGAGTTTAAGTTGATCATTCCAGCTTTCTGTCATGTTCACATTCATTCTCCATCCATCGAAACTGGAAAATCAGCTGTGATTACCTAGGTCTTCAATCTACCCAGATCTTTCCAGCTGTTGGGAGTGTCACGCTGTACAACAGCCCCCCTTATCTGTGGGGAATGTGTTCCGAGGCCCCCCGGGGATGGCAGAAACTGTGGATACGACCAAACCCTACGTGTGCTATGCTATTTTTCCTGTACATACCTATCTTTTCACTTAAGGAAACACTTTACGGTTTCTCTTTGCATATCTGAATTACCAGCATCACTATTCTTGCATTTTGGGGCCACTGTTAATTAAAATAAGGGTCACTTGAATACGAGCACTGTGATACTGTGACAGTCAATCTGATAACCAGTGCAGCTGCTTGGTGACTACCTGGCTGGAGCATTTACAGTGTGAAGACACTAGGGAAAGAGGTGATCTCGATTCTTGGTGGGGAGGAGCCAAGGTAAGACATTTCATCATGTTACTCCAAACAGGGCCCGATTTAACATTTATGAATTTTTTTTTAAATTAAGGTTGAACTCCGAGTGTTTTTTTTTAATATGAACACCCTGAGGATTTTTTTAAAAGATTTTATTTATTTATTTTTAGAGAGGGAAGGGAGGGAGAGAGAGAGAGAGAGAAATATCGATGTGCGGTTGCTGGGGGGCGTGGCCTACAACCCAGGCAAGTGCCCTGACTGGGAATCAAGCCTGCGGTTCTTTGGTTCTCAGCCCACGCTCAATCCATTGAGCTATGCCAGCCAGGGCCTGAATTTTTTTTTAATGGAATTTTTCATTTTATGTTTTCGGACCATGGCTGACCACAGGTAACTGAAACTGAGAATCGGGAGCACTGCCATATGTGGTTTTTTTTGGTCTACCTTCTATCAGCAATTATCAGTCTGTGTGCAGGGCAGGTACACAGGTGTGCTGCAAGAATTTCTAGAACATGCAATACCTGACTTCATTTCCCTTAGATGGTCAAATTGAAAAATTACAACAGCCAACACAACAATAGCCATCTGATGTGGATGAGTCAAAATCACACCTGTTTTTTGGTCAGATTGGCAAGGAAATGGTATTTTTTGGTGTGCTGCAGAATTTTAATAATAGTTTAATAATAGTTTAATAATAGTTTAGTTTATGTGTGCCATGAGATGAAAACAGTTGAAAACCACTGCCTCATGCAGCATCCATCTCCCAAGAATAAATTATGGATTGATTTTTAAATGTAATTTTCTATTCATGTGCTAGTTGCCTCAAAAACCTATTTATAGCTTCCTTCCACATTTTTAAAAAAAATTTTCTGAGGGACATCATAGTGAAATGTGCTTCTACAGGTATAGACACTGAAAGTTAGGCAGTATGAGATCCAGCATGAAATAACATGTAAAGTTTTTCTGAAGCAACTATAGTACTTTCAGGAGTACATTTCTAAATTCTGGCTATTATTTATTTTGTATTTAATCTTTATTGTATTTTTTCCACTACCATTCAGTCCCCTTATTTTTGCCTTCCCCCAGCAATCACCGCATTTGTCTATGATGATTGGTTTGATGCTTCCTCTTTGAGCCTTGAGCTACTGGATTCGTAGGAACCTTCCAAATCAACGCTACCATCATTTTCCTACCTTGATCTTTGTACAGCATGCTTTGCATCTACCACAGGTTTTATAGTGGTGCACATCTTTTCGTCAGTGCAATCTCCTTACATATAGCTTCTCAGTAGCATTTTGTTACCAGTAATTTTATGCTTAGGGTCATAGAGATCTAGATTCGGGGCATCTTATTCTATCTCAACTGCATATGATTCCTTGTCCATGGGGGATTCACATGTCCTTGCTTCTTCCTGACACCAATGAAACTCTTTACCCACAAGTTTCATGTAGGTGACAGTTCATAGAAGTCCTGATTTTAATCCCTAGCTCCAGCCAAGAAAAAATAGCTAAGCAAGTTTTGAAACAGGGTGGTGATTTTCTAAAAAAGTATGGACTATATTCTCATTTAATGAAGAAAAATGTTTTACATACCTGTCAGGGGAAAGATAAAAGTAAAGGACACACTCTTCTATATAATGAGAGTTTTCCATTTCTTAAGAAGTAAAAATGATATTTCCTGAATTTACTACTCTACTTTTTAATAAGGCGCATCTGTAGGCAGTGATTCAGGAGGCTAAATTCCTCTGAATGGAGCTCCCCTTTAATTTTGCTTACAGATGAGAGTAATCAAGAGAGGCTCTGGGTAATAATAAGAAGAAATAAGAGTTTGTCTTTGTTATTTCAAGGTTCCCATTCTTTGTAATCTCTCTTGATAGGTCATCTAGTTTGTCTGTTTTATTTGTTCATACTTCATATAGTTTACACTACTTCATTTATCTATCTATATGTTTATATTTTTAAACCTTTCAAATTTTGAGGTAAAAGTTCATGATACCTTCTAAATTACTGTAATTCACAGTTGGTGATGAGTTTTTTGAATAATTAAGCCTGGTATATGACATAATTTTTTTCTTGTGCTTTCCCAGAAATCCTTTTTTTTTTCCCCTCAAGATGGGTCAGAAAGGAACTGGAGATGCATGCCTGCCTTTGTTCCATAGTATCCTGTTTCATTCTCTTTGCCTTTCCTTAAGACCGGGAATTCTGGTACTCACTTTCACCTTGCCTGGCTAACACTCTGCAATGAATGCCCTCTTTTCTCTTTCCTGGAAGATGCATTTTCACCACATCTTAATGGGCAAGCCATCCACCACTTTGAGATCTGAGACTGTATACTTCCTGTTATTTTGGGGACTGGAGACCAGGGAGTTAATAAAAGAATAAATGACAGGTGTAGAGTTTTGGGGCACTGGAAGGGTGATAGAGGGGTATTTGGGCTGGATCAAGCTGGCAGACAAGGAATGGAACAAGGAGAATGTGAATATGGCTGGGTATTACAGCATGCTCTTTCACTGTGCACTAAATGTACTTCAAGGCTCGGAAGCAAAAATCGGTACCTTTCAACATGGTACTTTCTGGCTGAGAATTAGTAAGTCATGTACTTAAAACAGTGATGCCAAAAAGATTGGTGGAAGAAGACGACTTATATGTGTGGAAGACTGATGGTTTTGTGATGATGTTGGAGGAGGTAATTACAAGGTACGGGATGAGAGTACCCTGCTGGACAGGACCGAAGAAATGGGTCACAAAGCACTTGAGGTTTTGCTTGTTGCCATTAAAAGTGTTCAAATAGCATTACTATTAGAGAACCTTAGACATACAACAGAACTTGTAGCTGACACTGGGCAACCCTAACCTAAATCAGACTGCTTCTATGCAAAAAATAAAAAATAAAAAAATGCAAGGACTACTATTTTTAACGTGAGAGTATATAAAGAAAACTGATGATTTTTCTGAGAGCTAACTATAAGAGGAAAACCTTATAGAGTTCCCATTTTTATAAAGTATTTTCCATTATTCATATGATTCACTTATGTGTCATAATCCACAGTGCCTCAATGTTATGTAAATTTTATTGAATGTGTTAGATTAATTTACTGGATTATTTAATTAAAATATTCAAGTTATATATGTCAAAATTACAATCAGTGATGAAAGCAATAGTTTTAAATGTATATTTTCACTAACTTTGCCTGAATCAAACTACATATAATAATTAGTTTCTGTATCTCAATCATTTTTAGATTGTGTGATAAGTTGGAAATATTATTTATAACCTTATAACACTGTTTTACTTAAAGCCATAAAAGAAAAAGAGAGATGGTATTGTTAGTCTATTTATAATTAACTATTAAGAATGCTTTGAAGGACTTTAATTTTATGAGTGGAAAGGCAGAATATTAAGAATGTTATTTTAAAGATAATATCTAAAATGTTAACTATCGCAAAGCTAATTCATAGTTTTCCAGAGCAGATTCAAGTAGTGAACATTTTAATTGTAACATTTAGTGCATATTCTTCAAAGGGGCTGATCGGTATAAGTATTTCACTTAAAACCAAATAGAAGATTATTTTTAACTGTCTCAAATGCTGCTTGTGCCTATTCACAAAGCAACCCATATAATCAACTTCAGAAGTTAATAATATTGTTCCAGTGCACAGGAATATACGAAGCAAGACTAAAGAGAGCCAAGTGAATGTAATGGTGCACTTCACTTCTGCAATTGGACAGGTAATTATTATTTCTTGGGATGCCATAGTTCAGCAATTAAAAATTTAAAAATTAATTTTAGAATCCCAATTAAATCAAATGAATGGTTCCATTATAAAGAATTGCCAAAAATACTTTGTAGAATGATTGTAGAAAATTATCTTGGGTTTTACATTTAAAGTTAGGATAACTTTTCTCCACTATTTAACTGAATTTATGATAGCTTAGAAAGTACTAATATATAATTTGAAAATACTCTAAATATTTTATACTAGTGTATTATTTGTCCTTTTTAAATATCCACAGTGTCCATTTTTGAAGCATACATAAATATAGCATATGTAAGTAAATTCATACTGCAGAGATAGTAGTCTAACACAAATCAAGTGTTGGTCCCTCATAATGGTCATAACGCAATCTTTACTAAACTGTACTTCTATCCAAAAACAGTGTAGAGACATTTATTGTTAAAAAGTTTAATGTGACACAATTTCACACACATGCATTTTAACTGAGGTAAATTTACATAGAGTGAACTAAAGAAATTTCAAATGTATTAGTCAATTAGTTTAAAAATGCATAGACCTGTGAAGCCAACACACCTGTCAAGAAACAGAAAGCTTCTGTCGCCCTAAGAGCTACTCTGTGGGGACCTTTTTTGGGTATTTAACATGTTCTGTTATATTGGTCAAGTTTCATGTTTATGTGCATTTCATCTTAATGATGAATTTTGCATGCGTGACTGAGAATAATATATATTCTGCAGCCCTTGGTTTTATTTTTTTTTTTATGAGTCAATTTGGTCAAGTGAGTTGATAATTGTTCAAAAGTTTTACATCATGCTACACTTTTTTTCTTTGATAGTCCTCTCCAGTATGGAAAGAATGATGTTCACATTTTCAATTGTAATTGTGGATTTCTTTATTTCTCTCCTTAGTGCTTTCAAGTTTTGCTTTAGATGTTTAGAATCTCTGTGTTAAGGCAAATTAATTTGATTGGTAGGTCTTCATGTGCAAACAACTATTTTATTGTTTAAAAATGGCCCTCAGTAGCTGTGGACTCCTTGTTCTGATTTCTGCCTTTCTATTTTAACATATTACATATTTTAGGTTTTGCCATGAAGAGTATTTGCATGGTATATATTTTTCCATCCTATTATGTTATTCTGTTTTTTTTTTATGTTTCTAGAGTACCTCTTAAATCAACACATTTACTCTTATATTTTAATATAGTCTGACAAGCTGTTCCTTTTAATTGTGTGATGATTTTATTTATATTTAATGTAGTTATTTACATGGTTTAGGTTTGGGTTAGTTTTATTACTTTACTCTTTTTTTCTATTTGATCTCTGTTTTTAATTATATTTTTCTTTTCTTTCTTTCATATTTTGAATTAATCAAGTATTCTTAGTATTATATTTTATCTCTCTTTTTTAAGCCAAAGATTGTGTGTGTGCATGTGTGTGTGTGTGTGCATGTACAATTGGACAAGTATGGATTTAGGGTTTACATACCCTTCTTTAACTCAATGCCATCTTTCATGACAGAATTTTATATTAGTTCATGTACAAAGTAAGAACACTACAGCAATATACTTTCATTTACTGCTTTTTAATTTTTGTAGTTCCACCTGATATTGCAAACTTTCTTTTCAACACAGTGGTCTGAGAAGGATCAGTGCTAATGTTCTCTAAATGTTTGGAAGAATTCACTGGCAAAGTCCTCTGGTCCTGGCTTTTCTTTCTTGGGAGGTTTTTGATTTCTGATTCAATTTTCTTATCATTATTGATCTGTTCAGATTTTCTGTTTTCATGATTCATTTTGGATACATTGCATGTTTCTAGGGATTTACTCTTTTATGAGAGAAGTATTTATTTCCTTGCTGCTTTTAAATTTTTCTTCTTGTCTTTGTTTGCAGATAGTTTTATCATTATGTGTCTTAGATAAGATTATCCTAGATTGAAATTTGGGGTCACACATTAGCTTCATGAACTTGGATGTCCAGATCTCTCCCCCTGTTTGGGATGTGTCAGGTACTTGTTTCTCCTTGTGTGAATCCAATGGCACGTACATGATCGTGATGGTGTACCATATGACTACCAACAGGAATTCCTGGAGGTAAAAGCCAGCGAAATCTGCAGGTGATCCCAAACAGCTGTGCTGGCTATTGGCTCCTTCCTCAGAGGTGAAATCTGCTGAAGTTGTCTGTCCAGCAGGTCTCCATGGACCACAATTGCTCTTGCTGCATCTCCAGTGTCAATAGCCCCTGTTTTTTTTTCCTTGTTTCTAGACATCTGTATGCACCTCATCCTTGCCAGTCTGACCGGGGTGAAACAGAAAAGAGACCTTTGTGCAATGTCCTAAAAGGCTGGGGAATCTGGTTGCTTACCTTGCTTTAGTTTTGTTTTCTAGGCGGGAAGTTCCCTGTTAGCACTGAGCAATGCCAGCTTTGGCAGGGCATGATGTAGGTACTATGGAGCTGTCTGTCTTTCTTCTCGTGCTATTATGCTCACATCTTTTTGTTCTACTTTGTTGCTAAAACTTAAGTGGATCCCAGAACTCCCTTAGCACTTGCTTTTGTTCATGGATAGCTATCTATTTGTGGGCCTTTGTGTGCTGGGAGGATCAGAGAAACTGGGGTCTCCTACACTGCCATTTTGGTTGTTGAGCCCTCATTTATTTTCTTTATGGTCTTATGGCTTTCCATTGGTTGTGTCCAAATGGAAATCCAGTGGGAGCAGGATATTTGTTCAGCTCACTGTTACATTTCCAGTGCTTGGAATATTCCTGATATGTGGTGATCACTAATTGTTGACTAAATGAACAATTGAATTAATATTAGAAATTAGAATGTCAATGCAAGATTACCTTCAGCATCAGTACAGAACTGGTATACAGACTGGCTGGAGTTATTAGGGGAATGTTAACAATTAGAAGATCAAGATCGGTATCAACTCCCTAATTAGAATTATTGGCAATTTCTTGGCAAATCTACTTTCGTGAATGACAAATTAGAAGTACCCCTTTAAATGGCATGTTCAAACTTTATTTACTCATTTATTCATACTTCTTATACATTAAGTTATTGTTTCAAGTACAGATGTTTGAAAGGCAGAGCAATTATTTAACAAACAATTGGACCAAGTTCTCTTAGAAAAAGAAAGACAAGATAAAACTAAATTATTTCCCTGAGGAAGACGAAAATGTGAGCATGTTTCTAAATTTGTTTCTAATGTAATATTGTTCACACAGGCAAGTTTCTTCTGTATGTTGCTAAAAGTCTCAGCCAAATGGAAAAGGATTGTCGTATAACACATATACTGATCCATTTTTATTCATCTTGGAAACCATCAACTTTTGACTACTTAAGGACAGGCAAGATATTTTAATTGCCTATGTGATTGCAGAAAGTGCAAGACTTTCTCCCTGAGAATTAAAGTTATTTTTAGTTCAGATGGGCTCACTGAAATGTTAAAACCGACAATAAATTTTATGGTATATTTTTGTTTCTTAAAATGTGAGTGTTAGGGGTGCTATCACATTTAATATGTGATGACATACATTTTCTAAAATGGTTAGAATCATAATTAGACTTCAATTATGTTTAAAGTACAATTTTTGTTTAAATGCCCCTGAGAAAGGGAAACTTATGTTTCATGTGCTTAAAATTCTTACATAATGTAATAATTACTACAATACAATTTAGTAGGTGTTTAATGTATGCTTGCTTATACTTTTGACCTACACAAGATACCCTTGATCTTGGATCTCTAAAATTAATATGTATATAATTTTATCATGGTAATTTATTATATTGTTATTAGTAGACATCAGTTTAGCATTCCCCTGATTACAGGGAAACAAAAAGGAGATGCAGAATCCATTTTTCACAAATAAGCATAAAAAGGATTCTTGATACAGGAATGAGTTCATTAGCAGCAATCTAATTGCAAAAGATGAATCATGTAACTGAACCAAGCAACTTCTTGAAAGGATGAAAATCCTGACACCAGAAAGAAGGGTACTCTTTGGTGGCTAGCATTTCATTTATTTCATCTTTAAATTGCTTATATGGTCTAGGTCAGCCCTAAAGATTTTAATATTCTCAATCTTATATGTATCTAGTATATTTTTTAATAAAATTGGATGCTTTGTGATGTTCATCTAATTATGGATAGGTATATATTTTAGCTTAATGAAACTAGCTTAAAAAAACCAGAAACTATTATGTCAAATTTTAATTGTTCTGTGTTATGTGGAGTTGACATTTTCATGATTCCTACCGTGTGCTGGGTGTATTCTTTCCTCTAAACTGCTGCCCTTCACGTATTCTCTTGTGGGTGTTACTAGAGCGAGCTCACACTGGCCCCCTAGATAGCCTGATTATGCTGTCATCACTTCACTTCACATTCACACATTCCCCTTTTCACTCTGCTTACATTTCATGAAGCTCCTTTGAGTTCCGAATAGTCTGTAATATTTTGATCTGCTCATTGAAGTGTGTTAGAGCACAATACATTCTCTGAGAAAAAAAATCTGTATTACATTCTAATTCTAAAAATGTTTTTAAACTATCTGTCTTACATAATTTCACTGTCATTTTCTTTTTTTCATTGAAGTCTTAAAGTGAGGAAAGGTCAGTTATATAATACACATAATGAGAAAAATAAAAAGGCAATGTTGAAATTGATTTCCAGGGAGGACTGGTTAATGTGTTTCCTGCTCTTTAATTTTAATGTGCGACTCCCAAGGATTTTCGAATAACACACTTTGCTGAGCCTCGGCCACACTCCTGGGGCAAATACCACCAGGAAGACCGATCATCTCTATTTTTGCATAAAAACTGAAGTGTACTTCCTCTAGCCCAGGCTGGGGACTGATTCCTCTTCTGGCCTCTTGTCTAGCTTGTCCCAGCGTGAACTCCTTCCTGTCTCAAGGAAGATTCCTATAGGTCTCAGTGTCAGGTTCCAGTGCTCTTTCCAAGATGTCCGAGGTCTGGTTTTCAGGGTGAGCGAGGACCATGCCTGAATAATGATCAGGAAAAGGGGCAGAGAAGTAAGCTTAAAAAAAAAAACTGAGAGCTCATGCAGAGAAAGATAAGTACAGATTGAGAAAAAAAGGAAGCAGAATTTTTATCAGAATATTTAAGACTCAGCTCATTATTTTTTTTCTGTTTCTTCAGTCATAATTAGTTTTTCCTGCTTCTATGCCTCCATAGCAGTTTCTTCATATCTTTTCTGTTGCATTAAAAATAAGCTCCCTTGATTTACTTATCATTGTATGTGTGTGTTATCTCTTCTCTCACTCAATTATAACTGCCTAATAGTATGGATATGTTTCTGCATTGTCAAGTCCAAATAATCTAGGACACTGTTCATTGATTTGAACTGAGGTCTTCTGATTAGGGATGGCATGTGTCTAAATTCTGCTTCTTTTTCCCAACATGCAAACCCTATGAAACCAACTTAAGAAAAAAAAAAAAGCTTGTAAAGCTTGTAATAGAAAGAAAAATAAAATATAAGATAGAAAGAAAAGGAAAATCTGAATCAGACTGATAAAGAATTAAGCCATGTAGGGGAAAATATAGTCATGGCACATGCTGTGGGCTCAGTGTCCCCCACAAGCCCTTACTTCCCAGGCAGTGCAGCTGGAGAGGAAGCCTTTGGGAGATAGTAAGGTTTACATGAAGGTATGAGGTTGGAGCCCCAAGGATGGGATTAATGTCATTAGAATGAGAAACACCAAAGAGTTTGTATCTCTCCCTCTCTCTCTCTCTCTCTCTCCCTCCCTCCCTCCCTCCCTCCTTCCTTCTCTCCCCCTCTCTTGTGAGGACACAGTGAGAAGCCAGCCTCTGCAAGGCAGGAAGGGAGATGTCATCAGAACTCAATCATGCTGGCTCCTGGATCCATCTATGGAATTTGTCACAGTGGTCTGAGCAGTCTTGGACATATTTTGGTACTGAGTGTGGAGGTCAGCCATAACACATACATAATCACATTGAAGTGACTTTGGAATTGGACAGTGTAGAGGCTGGGAGAGTTTTGAGGAACATTCTGGAGATAAGGGTGTTAAGGATGATTCTGATGAAGTCTAAGACAGATGAGAGGAGCATGTTATTGGAAACTGGAGTACAGATGATTCTTGTTTTAGGTGGAAAAGAACTTGGCTGAATTCTGTGTTAGTTTGTTCTGAAAGGAAAAATTCATGAGTGTTGAAATTGGATACTTATCTGATGATATTTTTAAGCAAAGTGGAAGAGTGGTAGCTTGCTTCCCCTTAACTACTTACAGTGTTGTATTGATATTTCATTATTTGTAATCACTGTGTTAAAATGTGTCACAAATTTAGGGGATTAAAACAATGCGTGTTTATAATCTCACAGTTGTATAGATCAGAAATCTGGGCAAGTTTAACTGGTTTCTCCACATGAAGACAGACAATAACTAGAACTGTCAAGGACATGGGGAAATTGGAACGCTTTATATGACTTGTGTGGATATAAAATTATGCAACCACTTTGGAAACAGATTGGCGGTTCCTCAAAATGTGACACAGTGATGCTGCATTACCTGGCAATTCTGCACCTACCTAGGTATCCACCCAAGAGAAATTAAAACATGCATTCACACAAAAACTTTTACATGAGTGTGCAGAACAGCATTATACATAGTCACCAAAAAAGTGGGGAAAAGCCAAATGTGTATCAACAAATGAATGGATGTGTTACATGATGTGTCCACACAGCGGCCGATTAGTTGGCAATGGAAAGGAATGGAGTACTGACACTGGCTACAACATGGATAATCCTAAAATCATTATGCTAATTGATAGAAGCTGGCCTCACACTTTATACCATTTATGTAAAATATTAAGGATGAGAAAATCTATAAAGAAAGGAGATTAATGTTTGCCTGGGCCTAGCGATAGGGAAGCAGGACTGAGGTATGCATTGGGAATGTCTGCTGAAAGGTACAAGATTTCTTTCCGGTGTAATTAAATTTGGTGAAACTAGATTAGAGGGGTGGGTGTGTAGATGTAAATACATTGTAAACCACTAAATCATACACTCTACAGGGTGAATTTTATGGTATGTGATTTATAGTGAGTAAACTCTTAAAAAAAAGACAAGTGAATTCTCATCCTCTTGTGTCCACACTCTCTCGTGGAGCTGGGCCAGGATCCTGCAGGTCAGATTGCACGTGAGAGAGGCCAGGAGCTTGGAATCAATGGAGGCGGGACCAGGGCAGTGCTCCCAGGTCTTCCTGTGAAGAGCTTTCTCTATCTGTGTATGCCGCTCCTAACCACATCATCTTTAATAGCTTTCAACCCTTGTTGTTATTTGTTTGTTTGTTGTTTACTTATTTATTTATTTATTTTAGCTTACTAGTAAAGGGATAGTTTCTCCATTATATTTTTCTCCCTGTTTTTGAATGTAATATAAAAATACAATTTTTGATGATTTATTCTGTATCTGCACTATAGTCATAGCTTTCTATTTCATGAGTTGATGAAATTTTCTCCACATATAACACTAATAATCTGCAAAGGAACTTTCTTCCCCTCTCCTTATAAACCACCAACTCTTGTTTTTTACTTTACACTACCCTTCACTCTATACCAGTGATTACTAAAACTTTGCCCCCAGGGACATTTGGCAACATAGGGACCGCAGTTTGGTTGTCACAACGGGGAGATATTACTAGAGAGAGACTAGAGGCGCTGCTAAACATCCTCGGAGGTGCGGGACTGTCTGACAACATACAGTCATCTGACGTAGAATTCAGTAGTGCTGACATTGAAGAAAAGGATAGGACAACTGGAACTGACCACGATAAAAAAATAAAAGAAAAGCCATGGAATAAAGTAACGATTTTCAACCAGTGTGTTGCGGCAGGCACACTGGTGTGCTGGAAGAAATTGTAAAACATGCAATATCCAACTATTTAGTCAGGGGTACTGACCTCTTTTCCCTTAGATTGTAAAGTATAAAATGACAACATCAACACAACAGTAGCTGTTCAGAAGGAATGAATCAAAATTATACCCATTTTTTTGTTATATTGGCAGAAGATATTTTTTAGTGTGCACAGAATTTTAGTAATTAGTTTAAAAATCTCTGGAATAGACTATTCAGGCAAGGCTAAATAATTGTGGTGGTGGATGGCATCTTTATTTCCCGAATTTAGAGAAATGCTTTTCATGAATTGCAATCAAGTACAATGTTGATGTTTTGTTTGCAATTCATTGTTTTTATTTTGTATTTGACATTTTTTAGGCATATGAATAAATGCACACACATTTATAGTGAGTCATAAACACACTCATATGATAATACTATTTCCATGACAGATTTTTATTAATCCTTTTATTTTTCCCTGCTCTATTTTCTAACACACCGAACACATTTAGGAAATTTATGTTAATACCCTTCCATGAGGACAGCCGTATTTTTCTCCATGCTCCTAAAATTACAAACACACAAACACATTTATTGGCAAAAAGGATTACATGTAGATAATACTTTGCATGTTGTATTTTTACACTCTCCAATACCATCTGGAAGTACACCTGTCTAGAAATATGGTGACCAGTTATCACCCTTAAATTCATCTACAGACGAATAACTGGTCAAGCTTTACTCCATTCTATAAAGGCTACACACTACTCAGGGTGTGACTAAGGCATTTGGTAATCAATCCCTTATGTTCTACTCTGAATAATTTAGTAACAAAAGGCATAAATACACACATGTATGTACATATAGGTATATATAAATACATGTATATGTGAAAGTGGTCTTACTTATTTTTATGATTTTTATGTGGTCCAGTTTGCTTGGTTGAAAGATACATGGAATTTTTTAATTTCATAGATGCTCATAATTTTAGAAACACCTGTGAAATTAGTGTTTCAAGAGCAAAATGTAAATATGAATCTTCTAATATATCTGCTGTCCAGTCGAGTTTACCTAGTGTGCAGTGTCAACCATTATCTATCATCTACTTCACTTTTCAAATGATTAAATAACTTTTATCAATGTTGATTCTGTATTATATTTAAGACTTCATAAGTTAATCAAAATTATATTAATATTACTGGAATTACATAAGCTACATTTGTTTGTGCACACACATGGACACATATTTTTAATGAGTAAGTATTATTCGCCTACTTTCTGATTGGTTGTTCAGGCACCCTCCAAAATTTTCTTGTAAGAATCATGTCATTTAGTTATTTTGCAACCTATTTTTTAAATCATCTTAATTATATCTAAACATTGAAAGTGTGCTTTTATCTCTATTATTTTAATGAAGCTTAATATGAATTATGGATATAGTGACTATTTAAAAAATTTCTGTTCTTATATAACAATTTCCTGTTTCCTGATTAATTTTACTTTCCTTGAAAACTGGTAGAATAGACTATAGCTTTAAACCTGAGGTTTTGTTTGGTTTTGTTTTTGTCATTGCTATTCATCTTTGAACCAGCATTAAGCTCCATTATCTCAAAAGGTAGTATGATTTTAAAGCTAAAATATTTCTCCCTTAAGAAAGACCTGATCAATAAAACCATAAGATTATATATTGGCTGAATTTTAGCAAAGAATTCCAAATGCTAATTATATGTAATATATGAAACCCAAGAGAAAAATTCAAAATATATGCACATTTTAATGATTTTTCTGAAAACATATAATATTGTCTTTTCCTCATTAAGGTGTTATTTGAAATGTTCTTGAGAAAAATGTGTCAGTAATGCCACCGAGTTTCAGTACAGAAAAGAAGCTGCAAAGGGACCTCTAAGTCTAAAACAAAGGACAATGTATTCCATAATACTTATCTGATTATCTTTCCTCCATGCCAGCATAGAGACAGAAGTGGAATAAAAGAAAGTGTCCTGAGTATCAATTTACCTATTATCTCTAATGAAATTAAATAATGCATGAGGGACTGCAGATTGTAATAATAAATATGCATTAAAATTCTTAACAATGCAAAAAATAAGCGATCTTTTAAATTCATCTACAGACAAATAATTTTCCACTTTTGAAAGTTAGATTACCCAGATGATTGAATGGTTGGCCTAAATATTTTTAAAAAGGTGCATTCTTTCTAGAAGAGTAATCTCTCTAATGTGAAACTACAACCGATTTCTTACCAAATGTTTCAAAAAAGGATTTTCACAAAATATGAGATCCAAAAAAAATAAAAGTGAAAATAAGCAGTTAATAGCCAAAGAGACAGAGCTTCTGAAGTCACCTTGATTCTATGAGCTCAGAAAACATTGTAATTTTTTTTCTTGATGTGTTTCTGTTTGTGTTATGGTTAACCCTATGCTTATGGTATTAGTTTTATATTTTTAATCTTCTATAGTGACCATTGACATAGACTATACATTTAGAATCTATAAGACACTGATGTCTCCAATATTTCTACCTTACTTGTTTTAAGATTATACCTTCAAAATATGATAAACAGGAGTGCAGAATATAATGGTGATTTTGTGCCACAACAGTCCTGCAACGTGAAACCTCACTTTAGTGTTAAGTTTCTGAGTGTAGTTTGAGCCTCAGTGTGTGTGTGTGTGTGTGTGTTAGTATATACACACACATACATATATATGCACACACAACATATAGGGTTATATATGTACACACACACAATGCTAATTCAGGTGGTAATTTTTTTCTTGATAATATATTTTGTTTATACATGCATATTGTTTATATATATATTTTGTATATATATAACAAGTTGAGATTGAGACAGGGGAGGAGAGGTTGGGGAGATGATATTCATATATGTGAGGGAGGTGAGGAAGGCGGGGTGGGGGAAGAGAGAGAGAGAGAAAGAGAATGAGTACTATATACCAAAATGGTATTTTGTACAGTAGATGACATATTCAGTGGAAATACAAATGTTGGAGAATTTAGTAGAAAATCATAATAGGAAATACACATGGACAATAAACAAGGGTGGGTGGAAACAGGGGAGGGAAGTGGGGATGGCTGGGGTTGGGGGGAGGGGTTGGGGGAAAAGGCAGAAAACTGTACTTGAACAACAATAAAATTCAAAAGTATTTTTTTAATTAAAAAAAGAGAAAATGCAGAGAAATGGTCTTACAGAGAAGCTGAAATTTGAATAGTAGTGTAAATTATAAATGGACTTCAAATTGGTAGACCAGGATGGGGAGGGCAATTTAGTTTGATTAATGGAGGGGCTGGAAAGTAATGGCGGAAAATTATTCTTGAGAAAAGAGATACAAAGTATAATTTAAGAAGATTAAATTTGATAGTGGTGCACAGGGTTGACAAAAAGTAGTGATTTAAGATAGGATATAAAATACTCACTTAACCTGGTGATCTAGATACAGAATATTATTTATCGACAGAGATAAATGAGAGAAATTAATGCATCTTCATATTTTAAATGAATAATTGCAGCCTTGGATATTGATACCTAGCAGAAATACATAAAGGCTATGTGAAAAACTATGTGTAATTACATATATTGTAGGTAAGTCCAAATCTTTTATTTCATTTTTTTCAATTAATTTTTCAATTACAGTTTACCTTCACTATATAATTTTGTATTAGTTTCAGGTATACAGCATAGTTGTTAGACAATCATATACTTTACAAAGTGTTCCCCCAATATCTGAAGTACCCCCTCAGCACTATACAGAGTTATTACATTAGTATTGACTATATTTTCCATACTGTAATTTGCCTAAGTCATCTCATATTTCATGTTTTCTGGATAGTTTTGCCTTATATGCTGTGTCTCAGCAAAACCTTTATGAGTTTTTCTTTGCTTTCCTAGATCAGAGTGTACCGAATCTTACATTTGTTTGTACTTCATTCCCATTGTCTTTCTATATATTTTGTTCATTTAACACCACATAATTGTAAAGTTATAAGTGAGGCATTTTTTTTTTTTGGATTTTAGTTTCATTGAAAATTTTCTTATATTCATTCAAGAGCAGAAGTGCACATTCTAGAACAACAAATTGTGTGCATCCTCAGAGTTCTGGGTCACTGTGTGGAAGTGAGAGGGGCGTCTGTTAATTTCAGAGCAGATGTCAAAGCTGATGACACCTCACCCACTAAGGTCATGTGAGAGCATGTTGATTCTACACACAGCTGACCCCTGGAAAAGCAGGGCTGGCCAGAGCCAGCAGAGGGAGTGAGATGGGTCTTTGCCTGGGTTAGATGCTGTGCTGGAGGAAAGTCCCCATGGTGGACAGGAGAGTTGAAGGGGTTCGATTTGTCACTGGCGCCAAATGAGAGTCAGCGAGGGCTTGTCCACTGGTAGGCTCAAAGAAGAAAAGAAGAGATAGGCTTCTGCACAGTGGTTGGTCTTAAAGAATTCGTGATAAATGTAGCACTGGCTTCTGTACATTTCTAAGTGTAAGTCAAAGGAAAACCATGTATTTATTAAGGAGTGAAATACAAAACGTATGTTACATCACTGTGTTTATGTTCTTAATATTTCAATAAGGTTTAAAATATATTATTTTGTTTATATAATTATATGTTTATGATACATAAATGCTGATTAAACTATATATTACAGATATGAACAGTTAAGGAAATGTCTCATTTTTTCCACAGTATGTTCCCTGAAAGAGAAGGAATGTTAATATAGTGATAATCTTGGGGCAACAAATAAGAACGAGGACAGGAAAGGAGTACCAAATGTACTAGTACAAGCAAGTGACGCTCTTGTGCACTTCTCTTAGAGTCCTTATTTTTTTGTTTTGCCTTTATTTTATGTATTTTCTGAAGTCCCTCTTTATTATTTTGTTGAGGAGGATTTTTTTATTTTAAAAAAATCTATTCTGGTTAATCTCCATGTTACCTGTTCAACATTGTAATCATTTTTTCTATGAATTAGACTGAGTCCATAACATTTTTTAAAAAATACTTTTGTTCACATTATTATTGTACTCTCTTTCCCTGCTTCAAGGGTGTGGTGTAGAAGGTTCGTGGTAATGCACTGCATCATTTCTTTTCCCTTTCTATGTGGTGTTTCGCAGTTCAAGGGTCTGCATTGAGATGATTCTCTGTGAAAGGCATTTACAGCAACCCCAATTCAGTTGGTAATTTTTTCTCAATAATTAATCTACTTTGTTAATATGACTGAATAGTCTCAAACTAGAGACAGATGTCAATTTCTTTATTGACAGCAAACATTTCTCACACATACACAAACATGCTTATTTATAACATAATTACCTTCAGATGTTACTGCATTTCAACATAGGTGGTAAACATTTGCTCTAAGAAATTCCAAGCAGAGAATTAAAAGAATCTCTGATATAGTTATAGGATTTCATTAAAATGGCCCATCCCATAGTGGGTGCATTAAGAATATTTACTTTATATATAATATTACAATTACATGAGAAATGTAACCTCTGACTTCACCACATCAATGGGAGCCTTGGGGCTCCAATTTCAAACATTAGTGAAGATGGTATCTCATGCCCTCGTGTTGTCCTCATTGCATATCTTTTTTATTACTCAGATACTTTATCAATATTTGTGGTATTCCCCATGTAAATATGCACATGACTTTTGCTATGAAATATATTTTAAATTTGAGATATAATTGCACCCCTAATCTCAAGTGGACAGTCCAACAGAGTCTGACATCTGTACACACCCCGTTTGCCCATGTCCCTCTCTGCTCAGTTCACCTGCCCTCCTCTGAACCTAACCCTTTCAGCATTCTCCAACCACAGATCAGTTTTGCCTGTTTTTTTACATGCTTGTTTGAAACCCCCAAATGTCTAAGGTAAATACATATTATTAAAACTGGGATACATTCTGTTTCCTTGGCTTGGTGGTAAAAACTGATATGCCAAGGGTATCAAAAGGGATTAAATTTGTGAAATTAAAGTGGGTCTTGAAAAAAAAGCCATTGAAATCAGGAAAATTCACTTGGCTGAAAATATAAGTATATAAAACAAAAAAAATTAAGTGTTTCCCAGTTTCAAATATTTTGGAGAAATAAAGGGAATGTTAAAACTAGACTACTTTATTAAAAACAAATTTGGAAGAGTTTCAGGAATCCAGAATTTTTCTTCCCTCATTTCCTTACTATGAAGATAAATTTAGGCTCTAGTTTTTCTTAATGCATTTCTTGGATACTTCCATTATTCCAATTCAGCACAGTAATAAAACCATCAATCAACAAATTCCCAGTTTCCCCTAACACATCTGCCTCCCCCTCTCCACACCCTTGCTTCCTTCTGTATCACAATCAAGATTTGGGTCACAAGGGACAAAAATCCACATAAAAACAGACAGAAGAGCTTGAAGGACGAGACAATATATTTTTATGGGCAAGAGGTGGTATTGGTGTGAAGCTGGAGAAACTATCCATGAATAATCCTGGTGAACATGCCATCTAGAAGGGGTACCTGCTCGACCATGTACTGCACACATGCACCCTTACCCAATCTTCATGACTGAGCTATAAATTCTCTATTTTAAAGATTAAGAAATTGGTTTCCTTGAAGGGGCAGATCCAGATTTATTCTTCGTTCTCACTGACTCCCCACATCACAATCTTTCTGCTATGGCACATATAACCTTTATGTGGTAATGAGCTTTGAATTTCACCCTGAAGTCAGAGGAAGATTTTAAGCATTGTAATGATATGATCAGATTTGTGGGTTTACACAGATGAAATATAGGAAAGTAGAAGAAATATAAAGACCTGGGGGAAGAAGAAAATAATTACTGAAAGATTTATAATTCCTACGAAGAAGAAAGTAATCTTCCTGGGTGCTAGGCTGGCCAGAATTTAGCCTATAAAGGTATACCTCTTAGGACATAACATCACTGTCAATAGGCCACATTTAAGGCATAAATGACCATGATTATAAATTATTGTACCAAGCTCATATAATACAGCCCCACTTCTAAAAGGAGATATTTTCTGTATATGACAACAAACAGGGCTATTTGCCAGAGACGACCCACCCTACTGATAAGACGGGAGGTATTTTCGCTTACAAAATTATTTTGTCTTTCTTTTCAGAAAATTTCAGACATGATGTTTACATTAAAATGGTCCATCATTAAGACTTGATTGAGAAAATGGAATTATGATTAGGAATGCTTTAAATGATGTACACTATTGTAGTTTGTTAAGCTAATTAATTGTCACATTTGTGTATCATTTATTCAGAAAACCTTAGAATTTCATGCACTGCATCCTTAACAGCATTCTAGTAATATACATATCTAACCAAAATAGCAAAATATAAAATAACTTGGAATAAGATATGATCAATTTAAAAAAGAGAGGTTTAATGTGGAGTAAGAAAGTAACAGAACAGCATTTTTTTATAATACTAAAAATGTAAGGTAAGGATATTACTATAAATAAAGATAAAGAAGAAATTTGCTTCTTTTCTTATTTAAACCAATAGAAATAAAAATATCAGATTTTGATGAAATTTTAAAAATAATTTCCTTTTTCTCATTAATGTAGGTTTTGTTAAAAGTTCAAAATTTTTTTCTGAAATTATTAAATATTTATGTATTTAGATTTATTAGTCTTATAGTTTATTGGCCAGAAGCTAAGAGAGTCAAAATTTTGGGAAAAGTTTTATCCAGTGAAGAGTAAACACATCAACATAAGAGGTTGCCCTGCAGAAACTAAAAGACAGATTTTCTTCCTAAGAGAATCACATAAATTTTATGTAATCATTATATAAATATCATGTATATGTTTGTTATTGTCTCTAAAACTCTCTCAAAATTTAAATGTAAAATTGACCTTTTAATGATTCTTAATTTATAGGCCAAATATGGTACATTTTAATCTCATTTTCCATATTTAAAACTAAAAAAAGAAGTTAGTGTGTAAAACATTAAAGTTTAGTGTTTTTTCACTTGTGCTATTCTAATGATACTATTTTTATGTTCCTTCCCAATTTGTGCATATTACATTTTTAATCATCCCTAGCCAAGGCTGAATTTCTCAAGAAGTCAAACCATGTCATATTTCTCCAAAGATTTCCATTTTAAACAGCAGTATCCTAAATTTGCAATTTTATTTATACAATATAAGCAATGTTTTGAATAGTTAAGGGAAGGCATTGTAACCAATAATCCGAGTTCAAGTAAGTTCTAGCCCACATTAACTGAATTTGGAAAAATAGAAATTAAAATATGAAAGAGAGTAGCCATCTTCATTACAATGAATGAATATCTCTGGGTTGTATTATAGTTTAAATAATCTAGGTGAAGACAGTTTGTTAATCATAGCAGACTATAAAATGTTAAAAGATTACTACTGTGTTGCCTTGGCATTTGTGTGTTTGTTTATTTCATATTTAAATTTATTCCTGTTTTAAATTTATGGGTCCCTTTACTGTGTCAAAGACAAAACTAAGTCTGCTGTTATATATACAAAGGCTGTCTAATCATAAACTTGCCACGAGGGAACCCATCTGTCATTACTTACATTTCAGCAGGGGTTCAAAACAGTTGGGAAGGAGAGTGCAGTTTAAATGGTAGAAAGAGGAAAATCCGACATGGTCTGTGATTGGCAAGTGTTCGATTAGGTGGGAGTTTTGGAAGCAGAGAAACGTTTTAGTTTACCTTCTGGTATATTTGGCAGCTCTTGGTTGGCTACAAGGGATAAGTTAACAGTTTACGGTCATTTCGAAAAAAGAAGGGTTTTCAATGTCAGGAGCAGGGCATTTTCTGTGGCCAGACAATTCCGGGAATAAGTGCCGCTCGTAGGAATGCTTTTCTGCTGTCAGAATGTCGTGAAGGTCCTGACGTGGAGTGGGGTGGCTGCCTGAGCACACCGCTCCTCACTGCAGCACTGTTTGCAGAGAGCGTGAACGCTTCATGATTTTAGCAGACTACTGCTAACTGTGTGTGCTCGCGCTCATCACCCCCCAGTCTTCACGTTGCATGCTTAGGCTTACAGCACATCAGAGGGTTCTCCCTATTCTCTGCAATGTCCTCTCCTCATCACTAATGTTTGTTTGTTTGTTTTTAATTTTCTCTTGATATATAAACATTTTAAAAGTTTAAGTCTTGGTTATCTGTTCTCGATACATTTTGCCTGCTTATTGATTATTCTTTTAGTATTACAATTGAGGGGAAAAAACCCTAGATTATTAAGGTAGATTCTAGTTGTAGCCACTCAACAAACTACAGTAAACTATATGGTAAAGTGTTTGCAACATCATGGCCCAACATCCAGGGGTTGCTCTCCTGGTCAAAGATCCTCTCTCTACTCCTGTTCTTGATCCTGTCACATTGGAGCTCTGTGCCTGATTAAAAAATACTGCAATCTGCACTGTACTGTAATATCTTCTCTCTTCCTATGTTTATGCTTGATGTGTGGGAGTTACAGTACAGAGTCCTCCCTACACCTCCCTCAGTCACTGCCCACTTTGTTTCAGAAAGGTACAATCTTTCATGTCATAAAAACAGTAATAATAGAACATCTATTTGGGCAATACAATAAACCCTGAATGTTTCAAAATATAGGACAAAGGGCATATCACCGGTGGCATATGGCCAGCATGGTACTTCCACCCACCCAAATGGGGGGTGAGGACAAGTGAATTGACCAACAAACGTTGCTTTCACAGTCCCAACTGAGTTGCAGTCAGTGAAAATTCCTTGCATGGTTTATCAGTTTATTGGTTCTCAGAGTTGTTGTTTTGTTGCTGTGTTCTTTTATTTCCCTTTGAGTTTTAGACATTTGAGTGTGGAAAAGACTAAACTGTGTGCATGGTGAAGATCAAATGAGAAATCAACAAAATTGTAGTCATGCATAAAGCACATTATAAATATACAGTAGATACCTGTCGCTTCATTCAGTCATGGAGTCAGGCAGTGGCTGACTCCTAGAGACAACCCACAATCCCTTTCACAGCCGCCTTTGGATGGTCAGGTACCAGTCCAGAGTGCGTCCACCCAGTCTTGGGATTGGGTGTGGTCTCTTCTCAGCACCCATTTCTATCTTTGGGGAGAGACATTCATGGTCAAATGTGCTTCCAATAAATCTTTGCAATTTCTGTTTCATTCTGGATATTGGTGAACTTTCTAAACCATTTTTGGCTACTTATCCTGATATTTTTAAATGGTACTCTCTCTTCTCTTTTGGAGTGTGCCTTTACTTTTTCAGACCTCACCTACAAGTAAGACAAGAAAACACTCCACATTAATATATTTACCTGTAAAAAACAATATTGGGGAGGGGTTGGAAAGAAAATATTTTAGTAGTGTGATTGAAATCCTCAGAGAGACCAGATAAATTAGTCATAAAAACAAGTCAATGAAAAGGAATAAATCAATTACTGATTATAAATCAGTAATAATCTCCTACAATTAAAAGTACCATAATTAGGAAAAAAGAGTAGGAAAGTTGGAAGATAAAATTGCATAAATGTTTCTAAATTGAAAATAAATAGAGTGAAAGTAAGTGAAGAAAAAGAAAAATATTTACAGTTTGTTCAAGAAGGTTTAATATGACACTATAATATGAATTATTATCAAGGAATTAAAACAGAGAAAAGTAACTAACCAAGAATAAAGACACACAAACCATTTAAAAAAGGAAACAGAATGATGAGGATAAAGACAAATCATAATTATATACATAGACTAATAGCAACTATGCATGCACTCACACACATACATGTACACACCTTCAAACACAAATGTGCATGCATGTGTTTTATATGTATAATCAACCAGAAGCTAGGGCCATTGCTTGGTTTATCAGTGAGTGACATTAATATAGTTAAATAATTTAATTACTAGCAATCTATTTGATTAAAGTTTCTGATACAGCAACTTTGTGAAGATTAAAGTAATACTTAGATTATTTTAATACTTAGAGAATATTTAATTATCAACTAGCATAACACAGTTGTTAAGAAAGTGGTTAAATCTACTTAAATTTAAAAATATAAGCATGGGAATAATGAGGTTAACAGACAAAAGAGAAAAAAATTAAATCATATATTTTAAACTCCCATACTTTCTCAACCATAATCAAAATAAAGATTCTTTGGCTGATTTCACGGAAGCTATATAGCATTTTTTTTCTTTTCTTTTTCAATAAAATAAAACTTTGGAATAACAATTTTTCTTCTCATCGTGTTGATGGTCTTAGAAAGGAACCTTCACTTTAATTTCATTAATCCACATGAGACAGACCAGTAGATTAGAGTGTCCAATGTAATTTTTAAGGGCTTGTCTAGTTGGACCACATTTTTACATACTGATGGTAGTTTACAATAATGTATTCCAGTTGTTTCATAAAGTGAAAACTTGCTTTTAATCGACTGCTAGTTTTCATCTCGTTACTGAAGTGATTTTAACTAGAGAGCTTCTTGGAAACTACCCACTAATAGCATTAACTGGCTATGTCAAATGAGTGAGTTGAAAATTGTATTGAAAGCTGATACAGACTCTGCTGCCAGTAACCATTTTAAAGAGAAAAACCAATTCACAAAGGTTTATGAGTCTGATTCAGCATAAAAGTTAATGCTGTCTTTATGTGCTTGGTTTATCTTCAACTGTACATTCCGAAACAACAGGAGGAGAAGAAATGAACAGGTGTGCTGAGGTACACTATAACCTAGTGTACCTAAATTTCTAAATTTTTAGAAAATGGGAAGATGCAAGCAGAGGAGGGTGGCAGTGTGAGGAACTGCCTGCAATGGGTAGTGTGTGCACAGTGGAATGTAAGTAGTGTGAATTCTGGAGTGAGTCCGTATTTCTGTGGGAAGCATAAAGTCTTATAAAAATTTAAAAATCATAAGTGACAGGTAAAATATTTATAATGCAGAATTGTAATATATAAAATTAAATGCAGAATTGACTATGATGGCTGGATAGAGATGTTGATATTTAATTAAAAAAAAAAAAGGTGGGGATGGGTAGGACCCAGAGCAGTGGTGGAGTAAAATGGAGACAACTGTATTTGAACAACAATTTTTAAAAAACACATCAAAGGAATAATCCATGAAAGAAAAGTTGATAAACTGGGCTCCATTAAAGCTAAAGTCTTCTCCTCTGTGGAAAACACCGTCAAGGGAATGAGAAGACAAGAAATGGAGTGCAAAAAAAAAAAAAAAAATGCAAAGACTTATCCAGAATATACAAAGCACTCATAAAACCCATCAGTAAAAACTAAACAACTTAATTTAAAAAATGATCGAACACCCTAAAAGACACCTTGCAAGAAAACATGTGGAGATGGCAAACAAGCACCCCAAAAGATGCTTCACATCCTGTAGCAGATCACTAGCCAAGCTTAGTTCAGGCATGGCTGAATGAGGCAGTTCAAGTATGAGCTCACTGATTTGTTATCTCTACTTCACTAAGCTCTAAATGGGTGTCATTTTCAGATGGTCTCTGGACTTGGGGTGACGTTGTCAGAATCTGCAGTGCAGACTCCTCTTCTTGGCAAAACTGGCCAAAAGGAGAGGACTTTTTGTATTTTCACAGATTACAAGGAAAGTCCACACGAGGGCCTTATAACTCTAAATTGGTCCAAATATCAGTACCTATCGCAAGGGTAACTACTGTGAGCAGGGAGATGCATTTACGAAGTACAGGAGTGATGGTGGAGAGCAACAGTCTTCCTTGACTCAGAATCTCTCATCTGAAAAAGAGACATTCAGGGCTGGAAAATCAAAATATAAATGCCACTGGCACTGTGCTAGTTACAATAATTTTGAATCACCAGTTAATTTACCATGGAGTGAGCAATGAAATCATTCTAATTTTAAATAATAGTGATACAGGAATTTAGAAGTTAGTTTTACAGAGTATGGTAGACTAAATTCTTCAGTGCAAGCTTGATTTTTTTTTAACTGAAAGTCTGAAGCTATTGGACTTAAGGAAAGTAAACCACATATTAAAAACAGAGATTTAAAAAATCCCAGTTTGACAGATAACATATTTGTTTTAATGAGAGACCTGGTGGAACTGTTACATGATGGTTTTTTATCCACTCTAATTTTACAAATTATGTTATCCATCCCATGTGCTTTTGACAGTCCTGTCACATTTCAGAACACTTTCCTTCCTTCGCTCTGCTGTAAAATTTCATTAGGATGTTTAACTAGGACTTGATAAGGAGGACCTGGGAATGACCAGAGATTGAAAGAAGTAAAAAATGACTACATTGGCCTTCTGTTTTCTTTGGGGGACTGGAGACAGACTTTGCAGTAGGCAGTCTCTAGAAGAGTCCCAGTGATCCCTACCTCCAGGTACTCCTGCCTCTGTGACACCCTCCCCCTGCCCCCACACCTGCCACCTTGAGTCTGGCTAGATCTAGCGACTGGCTCCATCTAGTGATTTGCTCTTAAAGAATGGGATCGCAGCAGAAGTGGTTGGGAGTTACATCCCAGCATAGGTTACAAAAACAGTGTGACCTCTGTCTTTTTGTCATCTCTCACTGTCTCTTTGATGGCTTGCTCCTTGGGGCTGAGGCAAGCCGCCTATTGGGAATATCCCTACGGAGATGCTCACATATCTGGCCAACAGACAGCAAGGGCCTGAGGCTTGCTGGCAGTCATGCAAATGAGTTGAAAGTGGGTCTTCTCAATCCAGTCAACAGCTATGGAGGATTTACACCCTCCCATGAGCTACAGGAACTGGGGGATGGGATCCCTACAGTCAGGCCTTAAGGTGTTTGTCAACAGCTAGATTACAGCCTTGTACAGACTCTGAGTGAGAGGATCTAAGACAGGTTTGATTTTGAAATTTGGAAACTAAGATCGTAAATATTTGTTGCTTGCAGACATTTAGTTTGGAGGTAATTTGTGATGTAGCAATAGATAACTGATACAGACATGCTGGTCGATTAGTGTCTGTCTTGTCAGTTTCTTCAAGAATATCTTTTAATCTAGACTTGGGGACAAGTTCATTAGGCTTTACAGAATATATCTCAGTAATATATCCTAATGGCATATGATGCATTTATAATTATATTAATACACTTAATGTCTAAATATTATGTTAAACACTCAGCCAGTAGATATTAATAAAACAATAGTCAAGAGAAACTCTGGATTTTTCCATCATTGAATCAGATGACAGCAGTGTGGGAAGAGACAGTGTGGAGTAGACAGAGAGGCAGTGGTCGAGGATGGAAGGGTACTCATGAGGGGCCAGCTTCATGATTTTACAGTTGTTTCGCTTCTTGGCGTCTCATTAGGTTTTCTAATATCAAAAACAAAGATATTAAAATATTTTCTGCTATAAATATTATCTGTCTGTAAATGAGAGAAGGAGCCTTGCATTCTAACGAAGAGAAAACTGCAGCCAAGAAACTTAGTTTTAGAAGATATATCAGCAAAAATACTGTTACTTGGGATACCTGAAGTTTTACTGCCTAAGTTTTCCTCTAGGACTTTTATGGTATCACGACTTAACATTTAAATCTTTTATCCATTTTGAATTTAGTTTGGTATGTGGTATAAGTTGGTATCTTGTTTCATTCTGTATGTACCAGTCTAGTTCTCTCAACACTATTTATTGAAGAGGCTATTTTTACTTCGTTGTATGCTCATGCCCTCTTTGTCAAATACTAATTGCCTGTAGAGATATGGGTTTATATCTGGGCTCTCTATTCTGTTCCATTGGCCTATATGTCTGTTCTAATACCACTACCAAACTGTTTTGATCCTATCGGCCCTGTAGTATAGTTTGATATCAGGTATTGTGATCCGTCCTACTTTCCTCTTCTTTCTCAAGATCGCTGAGGCTCTTCAGGGTCTTTTTTGGTTCCATATACATTTTTGAAATGTTTGTTGCATATCTGTGAAATATGTCATTGGTGTTTCTTTTAAGATTTTATTTATTTATTTTTAGAGAGAGTGGAAGGGAGAAAGAGGAAGAGAAACATCAATGTGTTTGTCTCTCACACGTCCCCAAGTGTCCCACAACCCAGGCATGTGCCCTAACTGGAAATCAAACCAGCAACCCTTTGGTTCGCAGGCCAGCAGGAATTCAGTCCTCTGAGATACACCAGCCAAGGCCATCAATTGTGTTGAATCTGTAGGTTGCTTTGGGTAGTATAAACATTTACATAATGGAATAATATACAGCAGAAAGAAGGAGCTCCTACCTTTTGTGACAGCATGGACAGAACTAGAGAATATTATGTTAAGTGAAATAAGCCAGTCGGTGAAAGATAAATGCCTTATGATCTCACCTGCAAGAGGGATCTAATGAACATACTAATGAGCAAAATAGAACCAGAAGCATGGATACATGGAACAGACTGATGGTGACTGGGGGTTGGGGGTGGGAATAGTGTTGGAAAGAAGGGGAAGGGACAAGAGAAAGAACAGGTATGAATGACCCACAGACATGGACAACAGTGTGAGGACTGACTGTGGGAGTCAGGGGTGAGGTGGGCAGAGGAGGGCAAAGGGGGAAAAATTGGGACAACTTAACAGTACAACAATAAAAATTTTTAAAACAAGAAACCTAGTTTTAATTTTATCTCACATTAATCTTTGTTATGATTTTGGACAAGTTACATAATGATGTTTTAAAATATGTTCACCTTTAAAAATGCCCCCTAAGATTTTTCAGTATTTCAGGTACATGATATTATGATTATATTTTTTGGTCATACTGCTATTTATGCTTACAGGTCAACCTGCTACTATATTAGTTTAAATCTGGACTTGATTTCAATGAAGAAATCAATTTCCTGCTTTATGTTTAAAATAAATTTATTTATCTTTTCCTTACTAACTTTTTTTTATCCTCTGACACAAGATGGAGTGGTAAGCTGGTTATTATTCAGGTATTCTCTGTCGGCACCTACCCACCCTTCCACATGCTCCTTGGCAAGCTCCTTCCAGACTGGCCCTTCAGCAGGGGCTCCACTGGAGATGAGACTGGGGAGAGAAGACTTGCTCCTACCTGTTAGCTCTTGTCTGCTGGGAGTCACAGGAGCATCTTCCCAGTCTCATAGATGCACTTCCTTTTTGGAGCAGTAGTGGGATCTTTTGCTGTTTTTTTTTTTTTTAACATTTAAAAATATAGCCTCACTGTGCTTTTTAGAGACACCAGTGCCAACCACTGAATGGCCGTCCCCTTCTTGGAGGTGGGGTCCCAGCCTCACGGGGCCCCTCCTCTGAGAGACAGCACACCGGCTGGGCAGCATCCTCTCCTCACACATCCTGGTTTCAGTCTCACAGGGCCCTGCTCTAAATTTTAGATTTTAATATGCCAACTCTTCTCTCATTTCCTCACCTCTGGGTGGTAGCAGTTAATTAAAGTCATTACATTCATAAGGCCTAAAAGAACTTTCACCCATTCTGTTACTTAGTTAACAAATTCAAACTTAGTTAACAATTATTTATCCTAAATTCCTTCTGTACAGAATACTGACACAGTCTCTGCCTCCTGGCTGGCCCTTCACTGATAAAATCCTTGGTTTGCCAACATTTAATATGTTCAAAGGGTATGGATCAAAGTCACTTAAAAATACACCAATAAAGTCAGAATCTGGCTTCACAGCAGACAGAGTGGCTTACCCTAAACAACAGGAAATTTTTAATATTTGTACACATGGTAGAAAAGTGTTTTTAATGATTTCCAAAGAGCTTAGCTAAGAAAATTCTCCATCTTCAATGTTTGTATGGAGATTGTATTAGTTAATTTGATTTCTTAAAAATGATTTCATTTTGTTGTCTCTAAGATGCCAGCTTAAATTTTAATTGCACTGACAGATATGCATTCTGTTTGTTCAATATGTGTTCCCTTGTGTTTTAATATGCAATGTAAAACAAAGTAGATTTTTCATTATAATTCCAATATTCAAATATAATCTCACCCTTTCTAACAAAAATAATTCATAACATAATGGTGTTAATTGGATTCATGGTGATTGATTCTTTAAAAAAACATATGTACACCTGAAACCTATATAATCTTATTAACCAATGTCACCCCAATAAATTTAATTAAAAAATACATATATATTCACATATATAAATATATATATATATACACACACACGATAGTCTGTCCAGAAAGTATCTATCCAGCCATGCACTATGAAAAATAGAGACATTTACTGAAGAAGACACAAGATACAAGAAACATTGTATATAGGACAATGATGCCTCAGTCCCTTTCAAAGTAGGAACCTTGGGACCTCACACAGTTCTCACAATCATCATCAGCTGCCCCATTGTATTTTCCTGAATCTTATCAACAGTCTGAAAGGTACACATGCTCACTCAATGGTGTCTACCACCCCCACTGACTAGTACAGTGAAGTCATCATTGTTCACACATGCACATTCCAGCCCACTCTCCTTGGCTGTCAGGTTGCATCAATGTCACACAAACCATTCTCATATTTTCTGGATGGGCCTTGTGTGTGTGTGTGTGTGTGTGTGTGTGTGTGTGTGTATCCTAAGTGCTCACTCATTGGATATACATTGAATAAAGCTGCCCCAATTTTTTTCTATAGTTTTCTCCATCTCTAGTGTAATTTACTTGAATAATTTACAGCTTGAACCATATTTTCTAGCTGGGTAATTTTCTGATTAAAACAATGATACCATATTACCTTTATAATACCTAGGACTTTGCTTTTCAGATGATCAATTAGTAAACATTATCGAAACGTTATGCTTACAGATATGCTCCTTATGAAAAAATAAAAGAAAGTTGAATGACATCTTTCTCAACCTAGCACCCCCACATACTTTTGTCCTTCATGACTTCTCTTACCTGAAAGCAGTAACTTCATGCAATCATTTTATTTTCTTAACATTTCCTTACTTATTTATTTTTACTTTGAAAATTTAATCACCTATGATCTCTCTATATTATGTTTTTACAGGTGTCTGGTAGCATTAGTTTTTATATTTTTGCCTTGTTTTCAGTTGTTAATATACCTTTTATAATAGTCAAACTTTATGATAGCAAGCATCAAGTCTTATTTAGATGTCTGTAGTACCTAGAATAGTGCAAGAATAAAGTAAGAGAAATAATCACATAGTGAATGAAATGGAAAGAGGGGGTGAACAGATGAATTTTCTCTTGAAAATTGGCAAGATATTGGCAGAATATGTGGTCATGGGTATTTTTTGCTATAATGTACATATATCCCTGTTTATAATGATAAATTATTCTCCCTAAGTTATGTATGTACTCATAAGTAGTGCACTAGCCACCAAGTGGCAATTCAGTGTGTCCAGCTATAAGTTAAGGAAAACCTTTCCATGGTATAACCAGATAAAGTATTTTTAGTATGTTATTCATTAAATTATCTCCCCTGCAAAAATCAAACATCATAAATATAACATAAAATTAGTTGTTTTATAATTAAGAATGTAACACATAAAATATAATCTGTGGCAAATTTACAACAAATCAACATTCATATTCCTGTGTCAATGGACAGTAGCTATGATCACAATTTAGTCTAACTTGTTTCTAATTTGAAAATGAAGGTGAATTTTATCCTGTCTCCCACCATTGAGTCTGGAACTTTTGGGATTCTTTCATGTCATTTTGTCATTGACATGGTTGCACTTGAAAATGCCTCAGTTGGTGGGTCATAACTACCTACCTTTCCTTCTCAGGGAAAAACAAAATGCACAATTTTGCTTTCTTTACTACTGGTTATTTCTGGATACTGCACAGCACAATATTTCTGTTTTTATGTGTCAAAATTAAAAAAAAAGGTAAAACTAGTTTATAGTGCTTTCTCCATCGGAGACAAGCTAAACAGAATTGTAATTCATGGATTACAATGCTATGGTAACATGGTTCAGCATAGGAGTCCCCTGAAAATAGCACAGCATATTCCCACAAACCTTGATTGGGGGAAGGAGGTAGTGGATGATACAATGTTTACAATACTTTGCATAATGATGGCAAGTTAATAACCCTACCTTTCTTGAAGGAAGCAATCTGCTGCCTAGGGTGAAAGGTGTACTAACTCTGAGAACACGCAGAGACTCCTGACATAGTTGCAGGGGAAGCTTACACAGCACCTGTGCGAGAGGTGGAGGTAGGGGCAGATGCTCACCCTGGAAGTTGCTGGGGACTCTTGCCCTGACTAAACATGGTAGCCAAAAGGAGGTAAAAGATACGGGGTGGGGGAGGGAACTGGCAAAAATGACAGATCATAGGAGGGGCTGGATATGAAGTCACAAAGGAAGTTCCAGGTTGAGCATTTAAAATAATGGAAGACTAAGAGAGGAGAAGAGGAAGCCACATGGTCTGAAAGCGTATAGGAGGGAAGGTCCACTACGAAGAGAACCCATATGGTTTAGAGTGATAGAGGAGCTACTTCTGCTTCTCTGAAGAATGAATGGAGAAGCCACTCTCTGGGTACCTGCGTCTCCCTACACCCCACCATGATCCAGTGTAACATGGCACATGTTTGGCTGAACCACTATGTTGAGGCTGAGAACAATGTACCCCAGATCCTGAAAGGGAGAGTGCTGTGAGAAGACGGCGACTCTGAGACCCACAGTGCACCTTCCAGAGAGGACGGAGATCTGTTTGCATGGCGGACTTAAGCTCCAAGAAAGGACAGATAAGGAAATAGGGGACTTCTGGGCATGATTTTGGCTTGTAGCCATTTGGGGAGCAAGGGAAGTGTTGGGTCTCACGGGAGAGGAGGGCCCTGAGCGGAGTGCTCTCAACAGCCCTCCCCCACCCCCAGGTTGGAACCCTATTAATAAAAACCGGTTTCCTTCAACACTAGTTGCTGGGTCATTTGTCGAGACACCACCTGGCTGAGCTCTGGTTTGCTCAGTTACACTACGATACTCACACATGTATTTTTTAATATACATTTTCTTCACTGGTCACTCTGGCAATTGTCTATTTTAGCCATTCTGTAAATCTTACCCATGCTTCCCTTATTTCCTCCTTTTTCTTCTTCCTTGTATATATAATATCATTTTGTTAAAAATATATTTTGTTAAATTTAAATTTTTGTTACTGTCAACCATATACCAAGAACTTTTAAACTTGTTAGCAAGTAAAGTAGAAAGGTGAGGGGAAAAAAACAGTTTCCAGGATACTTACATAAGAGGGTAATTTTAAGAAAATGAAACCTCTGCATTTTCAATTTGCAAGTTCTTACAAATCTCATGCCCATATTGGATTTTACCTAGGTGGTCTGGGGCTGGGTGGAGAGAGATGCCAGGTGTGTGCACTACCTCTCTGAAGGCAAAATGAATGCCTAGGAGAAGCAAATGAGAAGGCCTCATCTGTGTCTCAAATTGTAATAACAGGATCTCATCCCTTAGATGAGGGATATGATCCAATAGGGCTGACAAGCATGAAGGTAGGAAATGGCATCACACAGAGATCATAAGCAGAACACCGAGCAATACATTCTCGTGTGAAAGAGGCCACCATCCATGGTACTTTTTTCAAGCTGCAAACAATGAGGCAAAACATAGGGTTTGCTCATTTCTCAGTTTTGAAACTTCTTTTGTCCTCAACATTTAACAACAGGATGTTTATATAGGCTGCCTCATTTCTTTGCTAACACATCTGCATTTTCCATGAAAAATGTTATGTTAGGCATGTTTCTGCGATCTGTGAAAAGACAGTCAACTTTCATCATTATAATTTTAATTAATTAAATCTCAGTTAAGATTTTAATACAGATTATTCCTCACCCCAAGATTTTACTAGAAAAATATTTTGAAATTATCCTGTGCCCTGGCTGGCATAGCTCAGTGGATTGAGTGTGGGCTGTGAACCAAAGCATTGCAGGTTCGATTCCCAGTCAGGGCACATACCTGGGTTGCAGGCCATGGCCCCCAGCAACCACACATTGATGTTTCTCTCTCTCTCTCTCTCTTTCTCCCTCCCTTCACTCTCTAAAAAATAAATAAATAAAATCTTTAAAAAAAGAAATTATCCTGATAATCCACCTGTGTTCTGCTTGTTCCATTCCACTCCATTAATCTTAACCTTTTTCATTTTTTGTATTTATTCAACGGAATACATGTAGGTAGTTATTATTTTTAGTAAGACAATAATTCTCATACTCTTCTCATTTTGTTATTTTTGTTTCTTTTATTTTGCAATTGGAAGTATCTATTAGCAGAAAAAAATATAAAGATTTTTTTTCTGATCTAAAATTTTCTTTAGGATTTAATTTTTTAATCATATTTTTAATATTGGAGGATTTCATTTTAGAATGTTTACTGAGTTCACATATGAAATCAAATAAAAGCATGTAGCTCATTCATCATGGATAAGAAATTTTGGGGCAGTCTTTGAGAAATCTTTTTCATTGTGTTGTGTCTTTCTGTGTTTACAAAGTCTCCTACAAAGTCTCCTACAAAGTCCTACAAAGTCTGCCTCAAAGTCTCCTACAGTCCTTGGTTACTATGTGCAGTTCCCCAGAGCTTACATGCAGAGATTAGGGGGGTTAGAAATATTCATGCCTCAGTGATAACTTTGCATAGCAAAGTTTGAGAATTATATTCCTGATAGTCTCTTTATTTCAAATTCAAATGTATAGTCTAGAAAATTTCTCCACTTAAAAGAATAATTTTTAGTTATAAAACAATTAATGATACAAAAATAAACATTTAAAAATGAATTAAGCCAGAATCATGTAGTATGCTTCCCCAGGGAAGGACATTTTATTAGATGACATAAAGTTATGCAAATGTTAAAAATTCTAGGTTCTCAGTGTTTTATAAAATTAATCTTCAAGGTAATTAATAAACAAATCAGTAGCATTTGTGGCTTACATATTTGGCCATGTTCTAAGCAATTTGCATGTATCAACTTTCTTAGTTTTCACCACTACCCAGTGGGCTTGGGGGCACATCTTATCCCTGCATTATGAAGGAGGAAACCAAACCACAGAAAGTTTAAGGAACTTAGCAATAGCAAAAAAAGAAAAAAAGAAAAAAGGAAGTACAGTGATTACAATGATTGCTCCCTATGCTCTCCAATTTATGTTAATTGCCCTAGTGGAATAGCATTACAATATTCTAATAATCATGTATATAGGATCTACATATGTGGAAGTTTATTTAAATGGATTGAACAATTAAAGGTATTCTTTTGAAATTTTAAAAAATGTATTTTCAAGGAGAGTTACCTGTTATAATATACTAGTATTTTCAGAAATGATCAACTTTTCAGAATATTACTCAGGTTGAAGAGTTTTTAAATATTTATATTTTAAAATAATATGTATATAAAACATACATGAAAAAGATAGAATTGCCTGAAAACATCACAATTACAATACTTTATGATAGTTTTACAATAGATGTTATATTTGTAGGAAATGATACTCATGAAAAGTATTAGAAAAATGTGTAATGTCTAATAAGTCATTTTCTTATTCTGCTCAAGATATTAACTTAAGTAATTGATTTATCATCATTATTTAAAACATTGATGTATTTACTTTGTACTTTGAATGTAATGCTTTAAAAAGGGTCTGAGATCAACCCTTTATTACAATTTGGGACACAAAAAGTTAAAAGTGATATGTTGCCCTGGCTGGTGTAGCTCAGTGGATTGAGCGCGGGCTGAGAACCAGGCATCGCAGGTTCGATTCCCAGTCAGGGCACATACCTAGGTTGCAGGCCATGTCCCCCAGCAACCACACACTGATGTTTCTCTCTCTCTCTCCCCCTCCCTTCCCTCTCTAAAAAATAAATAAATAAAATAAAATAAAAGGTTTTAAAAGTGATATGTTGAGGGAAAAGGAAATAATGTTTAAATCATGTATGAGAAAAGAGGAGGGTTTGAAGACATTAATAGACAAATTTGCATCAATAATAAGATCCCAATGGAAGAGAACAGTGAAAAATTTCTTAATCATCATCATTGTGGAGCAAAATAAAAATTACTTGTCTAAAACAGCAAAACTGTAATAGTCATTGTTTTTTAAAATTAAAGTTTATGTATTATTAAATTAAACACTGAAATAAAGCAAAACATGGTGAAGAATCCATATTTTTAATTGTTTTTATAAATAGAAATCATTGTAGTCCATAAATTTCCCAAAGTCTAATAAAGTTGATACTACAAAGTCCTAAATCAATTAATAAAAAGTCAATTAATAAAATACTGCATGTACTGCAGATCATGTATTAAATCATTCAACTTCCAACTGATCCTCAATACAAATTCACTGGAGCCTAAAAGAATTTTCTTGAACACTTTGATGCAATGGACTGAGCAGTGGGTATAGAAGGATCCATACACTGAGGGAAATGGAAAAGAAAAGAACTGAAAGCCTTTTCTGGCCAGTTTAGCGATTTCTCCTCTCTGACTCTAGCCCTGTGAAATATACAACTGTGTAAAGATTTACTTAATTTTTTAAAATGTGGTGATTAAGCAATCTGTCCATTTCAACCAAGTTTTCAAATTTGTAGACATAAAGGTTTTTGCAATATTCTCTATCTCTGAATATCTGTAGGACTTGTGATGGTTTTGTCCCTACAATGATGAAGTTTCTATTTATTATTTCTTAGTTTTTCTCTTTATAATGTCATTATATTTCATCTTTAATTACATTGTATTCTGCTAAGCAGGTAGAATAAAGGATCACCACCTAATACTTTAGGGAATGAGCCAAAGATGATAAGGTTTAGTCCACCCACCTCTGGTTTAGCTCTGTTATTAAGATTAACAACCTCCAGGAACTTCATTTGTCAGCTGGACATTTACTGGGGTCCCTTCTCAGCTGTATGCCTTCCATCCTTAGGGTTAAAAGAGTTCCAAAATTTCTGTTCTGCTTTTACAAAGCTTTCTGCTTAATTCTTCATCTTGTATAGCTTCTGATTGCAGCTCATGTCTTGGGGGCAAACAGATGAGTGACAGATGGAGTTCCCTGTTGTGCTTTTCTTCCGAGGCTCCTCATTTTTAAGATTTCCAGTATTGTTTCCCAAAACTTCTCAGATCTTTGCTTTTTCTCCACATCTTCATTTTGGCCCTCAGCTAGGGAAACTCATATCCTTAGCCTCATACAGCAGATAGAGTCGGCAGATGTCTCAGGAAAAATGCAGGTACCATAGGGCGAGAAGTCACCTGACTTCTCTGCCTTTCCCTGTTGGCCCCTGGTTTGTGATCCAGCCTTGCCAATGCTGGGGTCTTCACTGGATATCTAACATCTTCGAACAGACAAAACATTAAATAATTGTATGGAAAAGAATTTTAACAATAATATGTATCGGTAGTAAACAATTAAATTACTAGTTTAGGTATTTTATTGTTATAAAACTGTATGCTATGTTATATGGCAGCCAACTCACATACCTCTAGATCAATTGTTTTCTCTTGTGCTTGATTTAGTCTTGTGCTGTTCTGTGGAACAATGTGCTGTAGGGTCTTCTAGTCTGGGAGCGATAGGCTAGACCACATAGCTACCTGTTAGCAGGCTACACCATCTAGGTCTGTAAGTTCACTGCACGATGTTCGTACAATGATGGAATCACGTAACTGTACATTCTCAGAAAGGCTCCCCATCATTACGTGGTGGATGAGTGTGCATATACAAATGCAGACACCCATCTTTATTTAATTTTTGCCTTTGGAAAATGCTTGCTTTTATTTTCTACCTTATGATGTTATTTTGGTGCAGTTTTTATTAATAATCATCAAGTCCTGAGTTAATTAGAATAATGTATACTTTGGTAGACATTTTTCTTGTGATCTGACTAGCTGCAGAAGCAGAATTTTAAGTTAATACTTTGACAAGTATGTTCTTAGGTTTTGATGTTTGTATAGGGTCAAAATAACAAATGACCACATGGAAGACATTTATACATCTCTCATTGAGGACATGACATACTAACCTAGTTCTAAGCAGAGTTCTGATGAAGAAAGCTATTTTTTTTCTGAAGGTACTGGGAGTCATCTTACTAGAAAGTAAGATCTGTATAATTCATTTGATTCTTTTTTTTTTTTTTTCACAGACTGGTAGAAGGCTCTTAGATAACTTTTAGATTCCAGAGTTTGTATTTAGGTCACCTAGTAATTTTTAGTACACTTAGATGTAAATTCCTTTATTATTCATGCTTTGCCATTTAGTCTTTATTTTCAAGGTTTTGCTGCATCCCTGATATTATAATCCGTGTGAGTGTATTTTAATGTACTCTGTGGCCTTGTATGAGAGTATCTTAAAGCAACATTGGCATTGGTTACACAGAACTAGAAAAATGTGTATCTTTACAGTCTCTTGAGAATTATACTAAATAAATTTACCCAGATGGCTAACAGGAAAAAAAGTGTATTATACTCTACAAACTTTAAATAGAAATACTCATTTTTAATCCAAATGAGAGTATTTCAATTTAGAGTCATTTAGAGTACTTTATAAATTAATTAACCGAGGGGAAAATTGTTTAAGTTTTTATTTGTTTCTTTTAAATAAATTAAAGAAAACATACAAGTAACTAAAAAAAAATAAAAAATATAATAAATGTGATTTATATATTTTCCTATCAATTAGACTCAATCAAATGTAGAATATCTCTTTTTTAATTAAATGTATTAGCAAATTTTATACACTATATTTAATTGAACTATTTTATCTTTATGAAAACTATTCTTCTTGGCAGAGTCAAATTTGGTCACCAAAGTTAATGTTTTCTTGTTCCCTGAGTAGTTCCAACACACAGCTTTTCATATCTTCACTATCTTTCTGTTTGTTTGTTTTTTAACACCCTTAGACACTAGTTAATGTGGCAGTAAATCTATAGTTGTTTCTTCTTTCCAAAATTACCTTTTGTGGATCCCTGTGGCAATTTCTTATTAGATAAGCCTAAAAGTGATGATTTGTTTTCATAGAAATTAGGTGTAATATATTTTAGAAGATGCAAGCTTATATATAAAGCCCTGACTAAGTAAAATTTATCAGCCCTTGCTTTGCTCTCCTGTATTATAGCCATTAGCCACATGTGGATATCAAAATTAAAATTAATTTAAAGGAAATAAATTAAAAATTTGGTTCTTCTGCATTACTACCTACATTTCAAGAGCTCAGTAATGGGTTGGGGCCAGCTGCACTCACATAAAACAACACACATATGGGACATTTTTTTCATCAGAGCAAGCCCTATTGAATAACAGCACATTACTTTAAATGATTTTCAGAGATGGGGTCAGGAATGGAATTTATTTATAAAAAGTTGTGTATTTATTCTTACATGTTTAAACTTCAGTTGCCTTGAAAATACTCCCCATTTGATGCCATTGAGACATTTTTTTCTACTGCTCAAACAGTTTTTGAACTCATCCGTTTTGATATCTTTTAATGCTTTTGCCATTTTTGTTTCACCTCTTCCACAGTGGTGAAACATTCCCCTTTGGGGATTTGTTTCATTTGGGGAAATAAGCAAAAAAGCAGCCTAGGGCAAGATTGGATGAATGAAGAGGGTGGGACCTGGAGGTTGTGCTGTTTTCAGCCAAATGCTGCTGAACACTCGGTGTGGTGGGGGCAGGTGCACCCATGTCATCCAACGTGAAAAGAACAAATGAGTTGAGTCTTCAAAAAATTCACTGAAGCCGAATGCAGCCTCACACAACTATGCCAGCTGGTCTACTGATACAGATGGGTTCCTACAGTACTCACCTAGCAGGGAAAAGTCTGTACTACAAGGGGCCCGCCCTCCAGAAGATAATTTCTTTTCCCCCCCTTGTATATGGGAAGTTTTCTTTTGGGTATCATGGCTTTGCATGACAGCATTATACAAAATATAATCAGCCTGCTCTTCCTCTCTATGTTTAACTGAGTATTTTTTAGATTGTTAAGGATATATTTATAAATCTCAAAAAAATTCAACATGAACAACAAAAATAAATGGTGCTAATTTCTCTTCTGAAAACTATCTTATTTGTTGTAAAGTGAGTGGTTCAGCATGGAAAACTGGCTTCCTTATGTTAATATTTTTAAGGTTTAAAATTCTCAAGAGAATACATTTTTCAGGTACATGTACATATATTCTAGAACATTTATCATCTTAGAAAGGTTTCAGTAGTTATCATTTGAGAAGCAGGATGTAATTGCTTAAACAGAGAAAATAGTTTTAAGTTTATTAATAATTAAGGGATTGTGTTAGATAATTTCCCTGAAAATGATTTATAGCTATTACAGAATGTCTATGGGGCCAGGAACACACCTCTCTCAATATCATTGTCTTTACCAACTCCCATTCAAATATTTGTTGAGTACAACATAAAAGGTTCTTCTTGTTCCTCTATGTTTCTCTTATGGAGAAGTTCATCATTCATTCACACATCTATTTATTCAGCCAAAAATGTATTGAAAGCCACTGAGAGCACATTTCTCGGTATGAGAAATATTAATGAATAATGGGTATGAATATTAATCAGATATAGAACTATCCCAGGGAAGTCTTATAATCTTGTACGTGGGTTGAGATACATCAATGCACCTCGTACACACACACACACACACACACACAGAATTGAAAGTAGGAAGAGTGCAGTGCCATAAGAAAGAATATGTAAATAAGGCATGAGGAAATTCCAAATCAACTTACTATCATTACTTATGGTACAAATTAAGAATTCAAAAAATGGGACTTTGTTTGTAGGTATGTAACAGATCAGATTAAATTGGGCTGATTTGAACTAGATACCTGAGAAGATATCCAGTAGTATATTAACATTTTAACTATGACAGTAAGACAAGGTAAAGCAGCCAACCATGCACTGTATCTAGTCAAGGGAAGGGATAGTGGAAAATAAAATATAAGCTGGAACAATGTTAAATATACTCCTCTAATATTAGGAAGATAAAGAGAGGTTTGATTTGTGTTTAAACTCTTCAAACAAAACAGCTAATTGTTATTAATTTCTTCACATCCTTTCTTGGTATGTCTCTAGAAGCATATAAAAGAATTCATCATCTTCTTCCCTAATATTTATGCTTCATTCTGTGTTTCTTTCTCAGTGGTTGAAGGCATAAACTTAGAAGTTATTTCACATTTTCTGATCATTCTTAACATGACATTAATCCTATAGACTTATTATATAGATTGTTCTAAAACTCTCTGGAATGTGTCTTGTCTCCTTCATCCTCACTGCCTTTATTTCATTTCGTGTTGTATCTATCTTTTGTCCTATTTATTCCCAGCTACCAGCAGAATACTCAGACTTCTCAAAAAGTCTCCCAGAACTCATGTTCCTTCACTTGAATGTGTCACATAAACAGGCTTCGCAATGCCTGCTCTGCTCCACCACAGCAGTAGACATGGGGTTGGATTAACGCACTCCAGAGAAACAGTAAGCTTCTCCCAGCAATGAGTCTATTTTGCTTTGAAGAATAATAGAGGATAGACAACATAATTTCCAGAGCAACAGCACAGAGAGTCCCCATGTCTTCCAGGTCCAGACTGAGCCTTGATAATCTAATCATTCTAGTTTGGGATACCTGTGCTAAAGAGTGACAAGTATGGGCAGACACAATCTCTTTCAACTCAGAAAAGCCATTGGTTTAGGGATCTCTTCATCTTTTCTACTAAGGTAGGCATTCTGCCCCTTCAGGGGCAGTGGACTCATTCTTATTCTCTGGTTCAGTTGTGTCTTATCAATTCAGATTTTCTCCTACATAATAAATCATATTGGTGAAGAGTACATAAAACTGTACATAAATGTTCAGAGTAGTAGTATTCATTTTAGCCTAAAAGTGGAAATAGCACAAATGTCTATCAAGTTATATAAGTGTTTTTTTCTTTTATTGATTCTAGAGAGAGGGAAGGGAGGGAGGAAGAGAGGGAGAGAAACATCAACCTGCAACCCGGGCATGTGCTCTGACCAGAAATTGATCCTGAGACGTTTCGGTTTACAGGATGATGCCAACCATGGGAGTCACACTGGCCAGGGTGTAGATGAGTTTTGACAATTGTCCACACCCATGCAATGACAATCCCAAGTGAGATGTAGAACATTTTAATTTACTCCAAAATGTGCTTCTGCCCCTTTGCAGTTGATTTCTCTATGCCCGACATAAAAAACTATGACTAGTGCCACTTCATTTGCAGAATAAGTTTTACTAAGGTTTCCTTGTGTACACGACTTACTGAAATTTTACATATATATATGTAGTACATAATAACATATATCATGTGAAAATATATATCTTGCACATCCTAAATTCCATGAATAAAACACAAGAAGATCAAGAAATAAGAAAACAGATGATAGAGCACTGTTAGTGGAATCCAATGACCCCATTGTGAAAGTAAGAGCTGGAAGTGCTGACAGGCATAGTCCGAATCAGGGACCGAGGTTGCAAGAGTGGAGGCGGTCAGGTAATCAGCCGGTTTTGTTTGCAGCTTTTGCCACATTATAATTGTGTTTGCTGCTGCTAAATGAGAGCCATTCTTACAGATGAAATAAATGTTTCTTAGTAAAATCCTAGTACATTTTATACAAATCCTATGGATAGGACTGAAAAAATAACTTTTAGAAACAAAAGTATCTTTAAATTGGCAACATCGACACATCTTTCGGTATCATGCTCTTCTTTTGCGAGACCAGAAGGCTAGTACTGAAAAAGTGCTAGTACTCCTTGAGTACTCCTAAAGCATTATTTGAAGACCATACAACCTTGACAGCAAGCTCCACAAAGGATTGTAGAAAAGGCAAATCTATAAGCAAATCTCGCTTTTGAGATAAGACACAAAAAAATTATAAGCAAAATATTTTCAAATGAAAACACGCAATATATAAAAACAGATCCCATAGTTTATTGAATTTGGGTTTTTACCAAGACTAAAAGTAGTTAAATGGTAGATAATAAATCAGCAGAAAAATTATTTAGCAAAACATTTTACAGAACAATGATTTGCTGTAGTTAGATACTCACTTATGATTAAAATAATCCTTTAAAGCAGGGTTTAAAATCTGTTAGCACAGTGGAGTGCGCACTTGTGGCTCCTGTGTTTCTGCTGTTGCAATGAGAAAAGCTTCCCCCAGCAGCTGCGGCCCCTTCAGCCCAGGACCAAGGGTCAGCAAATGGCTCCACACCTTTGAAATCTATGTGTAGGTTCCATGCCACTGAAAGCTTGTGGTTGCTAGTTATGCAGTGAAAACTAATAGAAACTTTTCTATCTTTCTCTTCCCACCCTTCTTCATTATTAAAATTCTCTTTAGCACATAATCTTTGTGTTTTCCTGCTTGTGATTGGATGGTTTTTAAGTGTATACTGAGATTACAACAAAGCTTTTGTGTATAACAGGCTTGAAACTTCCTTTGTTCTGTTCTGTCTCATCCACCTTTATTTCTACTTTTCCATAGCTTTTAATACGTAACATGTTATTTTGAAATATATAATTTAGAATATATTACTACAAGTTATTTCCATTCAGGGGGTGAAGTTGAAATGTATTGAAATAGAATTCCTTGTACAAAGTATTGTGTAATCTAGCTTGAATTTTATTCTCCCTAAAATAGATAGCAGTCCAAAAGAATAAAGTCTCCATTTTGAATATGATTCTTTATTGTATAAATACATTTGTTGTATGTTTATACTGATTATAGGTTAATGATATGTAAAGATAAGAAGAAAAACTAACCAAGGCAAAGTTTTCAAAATCTATATAGATTTTATATTATTTAAAGTAGACATTTGATGTAGGTAAACAGTGACAGAGGCTGTGCAAAAGACTATTAAAATTCCACAATGGTCTAATGGTTTTGAGAGGTATCGAAAAATTTATAATGTGATTCATCTACAGCTTCCTTAGTAGTATGCTTTAATTGTTTATTTAGGGTTTATGAGAAAATTATTAAATCCTTATATATTGATCATTTTAATATAAAGAGCAAGGAAAATTGCTCAAATCAGTAATTATAATAATGTTTGGACCATATTTGTATCCTGGATGATGCAGCTTTCCCTCAAGTATGATCATTCAGTGGTTTTAAAGAATTTTTTTATTTTTCCAGTGAGTTCTAAAATTATTTCTTTACTTTATTCTAGATATTTTATATTAAATACTATTTAGGAAAAGTCATTGCTAAATTTCTTAACCGAACCGTCTTTAGTATAATTAACAGTACTTGTTCTCCGTGTTGTGTCAACCACTGTGTGAGTGTTGGGGATGAGCCAGTAAATAACAAGGCACAGTCCCTCGCCCTGTTGTGCTTATATTACATGCGAACCTTACAATTGAGAGGCAATCTACAAAAATAACTACGAGAATAGACAGGAGCCATGTGTATCTGATTTCTGCCTCTGAAATTCATAGCTGAGTGACTGTAGAAAAGTTACTACTTTCCCTGCAACTTGGGTTGCCACAGGTAAAGTTGTAACAGGGTGCAGCCAAGAGGGGGGCCCCAAATGGGGATTTGGAATGGGGCCCAGAACTCAGGGTGTCCAGTATATATTAGAAAGACATATAAGATGTCTTCACCCCTTTCCCCTTCAGGTGCTGGTTGGGGGAAGGGACACGTGGAGCAGGGCCATTGAGAGCTGTTTTGCATAGCAACAGCTTTGCAGCTAACCTCTGGCATGGTCATTTAACATATCTATAACCTTTAACTGGTTACATAGATGTATTAAACAGCTGTGGTCATGCTCTAAGCCAGGGGAATGGAAGTAACTCCCCCCCCAAGATGTAACTGAGGGGCAGGTCCCCCGAGTTATACCGCCTGCATGAGAGCTTGGAGAAGATTGGCTCCATGACATGGGGCCATGCCTGCCCAGACCCACGATGGCAGCCTAGTGAAGCTGGAAGTATATGGGAGTGCTGGCAAGTGCAGTCGATTGTGGGAGGAGTCGGAAATGGGGATGCAGAGGAAGATTGGCTCAGAGATTTAAACCCAGATGTGATAGCCTTTGGGGAGAGAACCACATGGCTTTGCCAGAGTGGGGACTCCCACAGTCATTGAGTGCAGAGGACCACGCGGCTGATGCAATGGAGGGAGAACCATGCAGTTTTGGCAGAGTGGAGACTCCTGTAGCCCTATAAGAGAGAATCACCATGCGGCTTTAGCAGAGAATTGACACTAGGTTTTGGCAGAGTGACAACCCCCTCCCTGCAGCCCTGGGAGAGAGAACCACACGGCTTTGCCAGAGTGGGAACCCTTGTAGTTTTAGAAGGTGGAACCACCACCCGGCTTTAGCAGAGATCCTGTCAACACAGCTGATGGTGCTGGGAATGGAGGGAGGCCTACCAGCCGAGACAGATTACTGAGAAGAACCGGGGGCTGCCTGAGCCATGGACTTCTGTCTTTTCCTGAGATACGGTACCCCAGACTGGGTAAAGGGGGGAAGGAAGGACTGTGTGTGTTTGTAGGTGTTTTAAGGGACTTTGGGATTTTGATGAAGACATTAGGTCACTACTTTAAGTTTGTATAGAATTAAATAAACATTTCCTTTCCTTTTCATGAATCTCTGGCATTGAGAGATGCCTTTCCTATAAGGCAGCAGACATAACAAACCTGGGGGGTTCCTTTCGGTAACAGTATATTGTCTTGGTCCTCCCTTCTGTTCTGTAACAAAGTGAGGTTGATTTTGTGGTTTAATAAATAAGTATGGGCAAAAGTTACATAAAGTTCCTACTGTTTGGGTGTTTTTTATTATTGAGACAGACAATGAGCATAATGCATAAATTAGGTCATTAAGTTGAAAGTTCAAGAGCATCAGGGCACATGGCAGAACTGCATTTTTTGTTAAGGTTTTTGAGTTAGAATTCACTGAGAATGGATCATTTAAGCAAAGAATTGAGGAACACAGAGACATGGATTATTTAGGGGAGAGTTCTAGAGAATGGGAACAGTCAATGACTAAGCCTTGAGTTGAGTTTGAGGAACAAGGAGGATTCCAGATGACTAAATCAGGTGTGTCAGAGAAAAGATAGTAAGAGATGAAGTCAGAGAGTTAATAAAAGCCCAGATACTGCAGGGTTTTGTAGACCAATAAAAGACAAGTGGTTGTTACTCTGGTAAGTGGGGATTTGTGGAGGATCTTTAGGAAGGAGCATCAGCTTGGCTATTCTCAGAAATGGACGGTAAGGGAAATTGAGTAATTAGGAGCTGTAGCAGTGATCCTCATGAGCGCTTCTGGTGTTCATACATGAGTCACTGAAGGGCTTAAAAACAATCGTCTTCTACAATAAATGTTTATTGTGAAATGTTCAGATTAGTCACTCTGATTAACGAGTTCTAGGAATCAAATGATAAATTGAAGAATTGGAGTAGGAAAAGAAATCGTAAAAAGAACAAATCTTTTAGGTCTCAAATGTATTCTCAGTATTACTTAGGTCTACGTGTAATCATGTTCCTCCCCTGGGAGCTTGTGCCCCTGCTCTCTCATCCACATGTTCCCCAGATGTCTCTTCTCTGCATGCACTTCACGTTTTCTGTCCTGCTCTTTCTTCACACCCGGGCTCTAGGATGCACTGCATTGTGCTGTTTATTCCCCTTAATATATGCAGTTTATGTTTTAAAATTATTCTATATTTTTAGGATGCAGTGGATGGTGATATACACATTTATGTACTTCTAATATCTATGATTTTTAGAGCATGAGTGGAGACATTTTGGTTCAGGTAGATAACATTATTCTATGAAAACCAAGTGACAAACTATTAAAAAAACATTGGTAAGTGGTCAGAATGACTACAGGGTGAGAGCCCATGTGTATGATGCAGAAGGAACAAATTAAAAATGACTATGCACTTTAAGAAAACTGTAGACATTAAGAAGGATATAAAGAACATATTATAAATAACTATAGGGTGATAAATTAAACACATATCTGAGTTGGGAAAAATTCTAAACACAAAACACCATTTGCAAAATTGACACTAAATAAAATGGAATATTGGAATTGTTCTCCATCAGTTTGAATTTATAATTTAAAATATCAAAAACAAATGTGAACATCAAGGTTATAATTATTTACTGAATTCTACCAAATTTAAGAAAAAAATACCTAATCCTCCATTTTTTGGTATAAGAAAATAAAGTATTCCCAAATCATTTTCTTCCTTAGTACTCTTAGATTCACTTTCTGCCTGTGAAGTTTTGTTTTGTTTTTTTTCTCTCTCAGATAGATATCAGTTATTTTTCCTATAAAGGAAGAATATCTTCCAGGCTTTTTACATCTGGTTAGATTGATCTTCTCATCAATTTTAGACCCAGTGGCTCTTCAGGAGATGCAGAGTAGAAGACAGAGGAAGAAAAGACAATTGCAAAGACCTCATAGTTTTTGTTATCTGACAGTTTAGATACCCTGAGAATTGGATGTAGGAGATAGAGGGTTTTTCCTTGCTGCAGCAGAAACAGCATCTAATTCATGTGATATAATCAATAGAGGAAAGATCCTTTCTCTTCCACATAAACCATGAAAAATCAGCTACATGGTACTAAAGCTTCAACTGTCTCATTTGGGCATTTCTTTAACTTAACTTATTAGTATTTCTCCAGAGGAGTGGATTTAAATTGCCACTGGGCATATAATTCAAGAGTAACTCTGTAGTTCTTCTTGATTAGGTTCTCAGAATAGTATTTAAGCCTTTCTCTTCTTTCACTTTGTAAAAGAAAAAAAAATTAAAGCATAGACAAAAATGGGGTTTCTCTGAGTTCTGCTAAATGATTTGTTTCACTTGGGATTTGTAAATTATAAACCCCATTTGCAAGAGAACAATCTGATCATAGCTGTGCTGCTCTGCAGTTTAAATTAGAATTTAATTTAAATCCTCAGATTTAAATTAAAGCTCATACCCAACATAACAGAAAACCCTACACTCTACACTCGTAGAGAGAGTAATTACATACAGGAACCTGAAATTAGAAGCTGAAATTAGAGCTATATTCATTCAGTCCCAAAGAACAGCTATGTTTTAGACCTCATAACCAAATGATTCCAGGTAAGACAATCTACATGTCAGAGCCATTCTGTGCCCACATTTTCTTGGCTCTTTTCTTTTTCTCAAATATATTGAATCACTTTAACTCCCTTTATTAGAGTTAAATGTTGGAAAAAAAATGTTTTCAACTTGTTATAGAAATGCAACATTTTACAAAAGGTTTTCCTTTACACTTAGAAAATGAGGTTAAAATGTTAATGTTTAAAACAATCTCTTGTTTGTTTTACTTAATTTTCATGATAACAAATAAAATTAATTGATGTCTCCAGTATTACTCACCACAGTGATAAGTGAAATAATAAATTATAAAGCACATTTTATATAACATTTTGTAATAAATGATAAATTATTTTATAATAAAGAATATGAAGAAAATATTCATGCAAATAATGACTAGAATTTATTGAATCCTTGTTTGTACCAGACATTGTGCTAAATAATCATGAATATTACCTCATTAAATCTCTTTTTTTAAAGACTTTATTTTTATTTATTTTTAGAGAGAGGGGAATGAAGGGAGAAAGAGAGGGAGAGACACGTCAATGTGTGGTTGCCTCTTACGTGTCTCCTACTGGGTACTTGGCCCGCAACCCAGGTGTGACTGGGCATTGAACCAGTGACCCTTTGTTTCTCAGTCTGCTGCTCAATCCACTGAGCCACATCAGCCAGGGCATCATTAAATATGGATATATGTATATACATATTCTTTATATATGTCTATAGAATAAAAATTTTTATATATATTATACATAAATTATTTTTGTATATATGCATATATTTATACATGCATATATAATCTATGTAAATTATATGTATATGTATAAAGAATTTATATGTATATATAAATTCATACATGCATACATAACCAAATTTACCAAAAGTTGAATTGAACACTTTCTCTAAGTCACAAGAATAGATTTCCAGCGTTCAGCTCCTGACCTCTATGATATAGTGAAGTGTGTTGCTTTTAACTTAGCATTCTGAACGTAAAATAACATTTATTAAATAAAATTGGTTGTTGTATTTCTAATATGTTGATTTTGTGTTTTATATGTTAGTTTTTCATTAGAATGCTAATATATGTGTAAAATTAAACTGAAGAAATGTAATTACTAAATTGAGTATGAGACCAAATTCAAACAGATCAGTTAGAACCAGATCCAGCAATGTAACAATTTCCAAAAACTAACCCAGTCTTGAAGAAATATTTTGGTGTTACCAGTAGTGATAAAACATATTAATGGCTTTTTATGCTAATGAATCTGTCTAAACTGATACAAGTAATTCAGTAGTTTGCCAAAGATCACAAAGTCTGTTGAGATTCACAGACATACCTTTGCATATATGTATGTATATATATTCCAATGAAGTCAGTGGTAACTCTATACAAGCTTCACTGAGAGCACAATGGCATTCCTGCGTGCTTTCTTCAACAGGAAGGGGAGTTGGATTACATAGCTGCGGTCCATCAAATTAGATATAGCGGTGCAAACTTTGAAGTTTCCTACTTACTGACTTTAGTATTTTTTATTGTTGTTCAATTACAGTTGTCCCTATTTTCCCCCTGCCCTACCCACTCCCCACCTCCCACACTCAATTCTCCCCACTGTTGTCCTTGTCCATGGGTCCTTTATACATGTTCCTTGACTTGACCTTTTCCATTCTTTCCCCATTATCGCCTCCCCATTCCCCTTTGGTCATGGTCAATTTGTTCTTTTTTTCCATGTCTATGGTTCTTTTATTGCTTATTTGTTTGTTTTGTCAATTAGATTCCACTTTGTAGGTGAGATCATATGGTATTTTTCTTTCACTGCCTGGCTTACTTCATTCACTGAGCATAATGCTCTCCATTTCCATCCATGCTGTCACAAAGGGCAGGAGCTCCTTCTTTCTTTCTTCTAAGTAGTATTCCATTGTATAAATGTACCACAGCTTTTTATCCACTCATTTACTGATGGGGACTTAGGTTGCTTCCAGCACTTGGCTATTATAAATTATGCTGCTATGAACATTGGGGTGCATAGGTTCTTTTGAATTGGTGTTTCAGGATTCTTAGCATATAATCCCAGCAGTGGAATTACCAGGTCAAAAGCCAGTTCCATTTTTAGTGTTTTGAGGAAATTCCATACTGGCATGGGGAACTATATTTGTCAATGATACTTAGACTTTAGTTTTTAAATGGTTTTATAAAAGTAAATTCCTAGGATATAAAAAAAAAACTACACTCATTATTAAAATTTGATTAGTTTGGATATATGTATAAACCCATGAGAACATCAACACAATCAAGGTAATATTCATCACTTCCAATCCAAAACTTTCCAACTGCCTCTTTGGGATTTTTTAAAACTTGGTGGCAACATTTAACATGAAAAATACATTTTAAACAAATTTTTAAGTGTGCAATACAATATTGGTTACTTTAGGTACCATAGTGTAAAACAGATCTCTAGAATGTATTTATCTTGTATAACTGAAACTTTATACACACTGAATAACAACCTAGACTACAGAATATTATAAAAACTAATTTTTTGAAGTGAGTCATTTCATTATTTTATCATTCTCATAAGAAAAAATAAAGGAGAGACACTACCCAAATCTTAGGCTTATTTTAATCTTCTCATCTTGATTTATAGGAAGATAATTTTATAGAAATTATATGTAAGCCATGACATCTATTTAATGTTTTCCTCAATTTATAATGCAGGCTACTTTCTTTTCTTTAAACTATAAAAAGAATTTGGCAATTAATCTCCCAATTAAAAACATAAAAATGTCTTCTTCACTGTGTTAATATGAGAGTAAACATGGGTGTGACCTTTCTGGAAGGTGATTTGGAAATGAGTATCACATGCCTTAAAGATGAATAAGAAACAGCACTTTAGAAATATATCCTAAGGAAAGAATTATTTGAGTAGAAAGAACCACAAGAATGCTATTGCAACAGTGTTTGTAATAACAATAAATTGGAATTTTTCCAATTGATCAGCAACATGGGATAATTTGAAAAATTTAATTTAATACAATCTGGACATTTTTAAAGCATGTAAAATTCAATATCAAAAAATCAAGTTGTAAAATATTAAATCATAGTATTAAGAATATAGTCAATTAAAATTATGTATACATGTATACATAGTACTCAATCACATAGGCTTATAAGAAAATCATTGAATATAAAATTTATCCTACAAAAAGAAAAGTAGAACAAATGAAAACTTTAAGGTGGATACATTTCATCTACTATTGAAAGTAAATTTATAGAGGAAACCATTAAAGTATATTAGCTAGATACAATATCACAGTAAGTAAAATTAAAGAGCAAAGCCATTTTTAAGTAAATTAGTCATTTTAATGTCATTCCCTGTTTTATATAGAAAATAAGGTTTATATACAGGGAGAAAAGAAAGTAGAATAATTTGCTTTTTAAATCTTAGCTTTCACCTAATAACCACTCAAGTGTCCACCATTAAAGAAATGTCCTTGAACAATCCTCCTCACTGGCGGAAAGGCACACTTCCTATGAATCCATGCTTAGAAACAACTATGGTCCAGGTGCATTCCAAACATTTAACAAAGACATTTTATTTAAAGGAATCTCTAAATACGTTTTGAAGAGAAAGAGTACAAAAAGATAGATGCTAAGTCATTTTGTTATTAAAAAGAAAATATATAAAACTTGTATGGATTAGAGCATCTGATATTACTCATACTGACCTATTCTTTATGTCCTTAGTTCACAATGAAGAGCAGTGTGCAGAAGACAGCCCCAATATTTTAGTAAGTGACTTCTTATTAATTTTGTATGCCTAAACAACCTTCAGTGTTCTCTATTTAAGTCTCTCACTGCTTTTCCTAGATACACAATTGGATTTGGAGTCTAGATGCATGTGATCTTGGGTTTTCTTTAGATGCTTTTAAAGCATAAAAGCATTGAAATATGTGGATATATATTAAAGTAGCCATGCATGTGAACCTAAATTTTTCTTCTGCTGTAGAATAGGTTGCTGTCCACTCTTTCCATACTCTGTAGCTTCACGAGACGGGGAGATTGGCTCAGAGGGCAAACTCTGGTGCAACTGTGCAAGGGGCTCCCCTGCGTCTCCCATGAAAGTGTTGGAAATTATTTTAAAAAACCAAACATTTTAATAAAATTAAAAACTTCTGCTCCATGAAATATATTGTCGAGAACATGACAATATAAGTCACAGTCTGGGAAATAATATTGGCCAACATATCTGATAAGTTACTGTTACCCAAAATATATGAAAAACGCTTAAAACTCAAAATTAGAAAAACAATCTGGTTTTAAAAAAGAAAAATAACCAAACAGACACTTCTCCATGAATTTTTTTTTATTCTGAAGTTGTATGTTACTTTGCTTTTCTTCTGTGTTCCCTCTGTAGCAAACACTCATCTGCCGCCGGAACTGATACTTTGGGCAGATAAAGGAGAACGTCATTGTATTTGACGTTCAAAAAGAAAATGCCCTATTAATAACTTTCATGATGTCAGTATTAGTAAATCACAGTGGTGTGCACTGAACACGTTTAATTCACGACTTGACATTTTATGCTCCTAGGAATTGAATGGTGTAGAAGGCTAGCAAACGAATCAGCAGTGAGAATTAGCTTTACAGTAGACCATGCCGGGTCTCTGTTTCCTTTCCTATTTTCAGTGACTCAGTATATTCAACAATGTCCTCAAACAGGAAGAAGAAGTGTGTGTGCATTGTGTGAAACCCACAGCACAGACGTGGATGTTTATAGATGCTTGAATTATGTACAGTTGGCCTTCCTCCTTCCCTATTAATCAACTAGTTCCCATGCTTCATGAGAGCTACTGAAGACAAGAGCAATATCATTTTGAAAGTCAAAGTCATTTAATTATTCTTAATATGTCTAATTAAGTCAAAATTTCTTACCATCTGCTAAGATATTCATTATACAGCCAAATCAAAGTCCCCAAGATAGATCTATGGTGTCTCTCAAATTACAGTAATTTCAAATAAAAACAATTGTCACTTTATAGCTAACCTGCCACCCAAAGTCAACATATAAATTAACTAGCTTGGGTTTAATCATTAAACTTGAAAACAAAGTTTTTATTTTATCAAACATCAGAGAGAAGAGAGCAAAACTCAAGGTTATTGGAAATTAATTGAAATCAGCAAGATTAGAAACACGTAACTATAGCGGTGATAGTGCACCCAGGCATAGAATTTTCAAAACAACAGGAGTTGAAATTAAAAGACAGGAAAGGACTACAGTAAATACAAGCTGGTACATGTACTTCTCTTTCAGCTTCTGCATTTTATTTCAAGTGAGAAAGACGGCAATGGACAATCATTTGCTGGCTTAGTACTCAGAGCTAAGCCTGATGGTGTCCTTTTAAACATGAATAATTTCAGAGAACACCAACATCCATTAAGGACTCACTGTGACCGTGGTGAAGTGAGACAATTTGTCTACACACAGAAAAAAGCAACAAGCACACTGTGCACATCACAAAGACACCAAATACATTCCTATCCTGGCTGACATGAGTGCCTGCGGCTTCTCTGCAACTACATTTTCACACTCATGCTAATCTTTCTTCTCTCCTACATAACATTGGAGGCATCAAATCATAGATTTACCCCTGGTTTGTAATAGCCTTCCATACAGAACAAATCCCAGTGTCTTTGAACCCTCCCCCAGATCTCCTAACAGAGACCCGAGTTAAATAAAAGTTGCTTCTCATACCTTCTCATTAGATGCCCTGAGATCCCCATAGTGACAATAGCTTTGCTGCATTGAGAAGCACACCCAACTCTTCAACCTCAAGTTAAGGTTCTGGTGGCCTTTGATTGAGATCATGGAGGAGCTAAAAAATGACAATACCACTTGTTTACTCTCGTCTTGAGAGTTATTCAGATAAATTCCATCACTGAAAATATCAGACTTAAAATAAAGATCATTGACCCATAAACACGTCAGTTACTTTAAAAATATATACTCCAACTAATATTGGGTGATTGTGCTCGTGTGTTATGAGAGTTTTTTCTTTGTTCCTTGTCTTTCTTGCCTTGTGATTTTAAGATTTCCTTTACCTGATCCTCCAATCCCACTCCAGCACAAGCGGTGGGTGTTCCTTCCTCTCGAGGAGGCTTTTTGCAACATGAGAGCTTGCCCAGTTCTTTATATGTCAGTTGTTTCTGAATACTCCCACCTCATTAGAAGTTTCATTGTTTCAGAGCCAAAGGCCAAGCCCAAGTTAAACATCTCTCTCTCTCTCATGTGTATATGTGTGTGTGCATGGATGTCCTCCATAATGAAACTGGGAGTTTTGATGGAATACAGTCTCTGCTGTAAATGGTGAGGGTGCATGAATGATTCCTCGTCATGTGGACTGATGTTAGTTCTCTTCCCTTGAAGATGCTGACCTAGTTTCTTCCTAGAGTGTCTTCTCCCTCCTTTATAAACGACCTTTCACATAGTTTAGATACCCACTTTTGGCATGTTTATAATAGTTTGTGTGTAACTTTCTTATGGTATTTATTCCAACCTGGTAATATTTGCACCATTTTTCGGTGGAAAACTATATATTTTCTACGTCCTCTCCTGAGCAGAGTTCAGGAGACTCTGGGGCAGAATTGGGACTGGAAGAGACATGAGACTGCCTTAAATATGGTGGTGGAAAGCTAAGTGAACCAAGCACAGGGAACTGTGTGCTGGGTCAACGTGGCCTAGAGAAACAAACATATATTAGTCACCATAAATGCAAAATTTGGAGGAGGCAGGAAGGAGTGGAGCGCAATGAATAGAAAGGCAAGAAACACAAGAGGGCATGTCATAAGACCAAGAATGTAGGAGCCAGTAAAGAGGAAGTTACAGTTATTTAAAAAGGTACCCATAGACCCCCTTGAATAGACTTCTTGATGCTTGTGAATGAGCAGAAAGCTCTTCAAAGCCAAGGTAGAAAGTCCTCATCCAGTGGGAGTGGATCACATGCTCATGGGAAATGCTTATTTGCAGCTCTGCCGAGCTCTGCGTTCAGTGATAAACCACGGATAGGTTTGAATTGCACATCTGTGAAGTTCAGAATCATGGAAAATGGCAAAGTAAACTACTTCAGATTTTTTTATTTGCCTCATATAGTGTTTGCTTGTTTACTATTATTAATTTCATGACAATAAAATGAGGGTCTAAAAAGTTAAAATATTAAGATTCTGACATCCCTTAAGAAATCATAAGATCTGGCCATAGTTGTCTCAAATTTTTAGCAGAAGTGAGAAGATATAGCTAATCATCAGGCACCTTATTCAGAAGGTAAATGTGCTTTCCAGTCTGTCATGGACCTCATCTCTTTCATGCATTTGCATTAACAACCCGGCACCTCCAAGCAAATTAGTGATGATCCTTGTCTTCATCTCTAATGGTTAAAATCCAGTCTCTCTATAGATGAAATTGTTCCTGGCTGGTGCATTCTGTATTATCCCTAGTATTGTATTCTAATGGAAGATTAAGCAAGGGTTCACTAAATAATAACAACTGTAACATTAATAATAAGTTGATGAGAAAAGTAAATGCCATGGAAGAAATGCTCACCCTTTACAACTAACCAGTCCGTTGGTGTACCCTGATCCGCTGTGCCGCGTCACTGCACACAGAGGATGCCATGGCCATTCCTCATTGCTGTCAGGATAACATACATGTTTTACTTCGGAGACTGAAAAAAGTGAATTAGATTTTAATAGTGTGATCGAACAAGGTTATAATTATGATGCCTACATAATTAGATTGATTCATAATATATGTAAGATTACATACGCCTTTAGGTTATTTCATGTCTTCAATGAATGTATAAATAAATTCATGTGGTTTTTATGTTGTAAAGGCTTATAATTTAAATTAGAAGGTCAATTTTATTAACTATGATGTATTTAAATCACTTAAAGTTTTTTCTTTTCTGTGCTTTTTGATTTATTCCATACTTCTACTGAGAGACTTATCTGACGATGAAAAGTAAAATAAAATAAACATTTTTAGCACAAAGTTTAAAGTTTAGGGAGTTAGCTAATAGCACAGGTAAATTGTTGATATTCTTTTTCTCAAATATTAATGAAAATATGGCAAAAGAAAACTTACATGGCTTTCTATAGACTTTATAGTCTAATCACCTATTGTTTAACATAAATATATTTAGAATAACCTGTTTGAAACATGTCACAACTGAAATATCATGTAAACCTTTGTAGTCATTGGATTGAGGAAGTTCAGAGTAAATGAACGCACCTGTGCACAACGCACAACGGTAAAGTCAAAGGGAAAAACGGCCTCCGCGGGTAAATGTGCTCAGTGCTGAGTTTCCTTCTCATCCTTAGGAATGAGCTCGGAGGGCTGTGGGTTCTGGCTGCAGAGAACTGGACTGCTTTTCTGTGAGCACCTGTGTGTCAGTGGGGTGGGGTTGCTACAGACTATACAAACGGACAGGCTGCTTCACGTGCAGTAGTTTCTCAAAATGGATATTTAGCAACAGGCTGGCCATACTTGTAATTATCAATTTTAAACTCTTATTTTCTAGTAAGCCAGTGAGTAAAAAGTATCTATTTGTCATGTGTATGGTTTGGAAGTATTAATGAATTAAAAATTAAAGTGGACATCAAGATGAAGCTTATAAAATCAAAGCAATCAAGACATATATTTTCCAAGGAAATGGCTAGATATTATTTCTTGATATAATTTAAATCCTGTGTTTCTTCCTCATGAAGAAGGAGCACCATAACATTTCTTAAGATAAAAAGTTAATCATAGGTAACATATCTATTATATACTATATTAATGTGCAAACACATATTATATAATAAGAAATATATATAAATGATGAAACTGAAAACACTTGTGAAATAATTATAGTCAATTTTGAAAATTGGTGAAAATCCCTGTAGATCTGTAACATTTTAGAGGAAGCTGAAGTCCTGCCATCCACTGGAATGAATTGTTGGTCAGTTCGACGTTTGCTGTGAGGTTAACTGGGCGTCCTTCTCTAAGGGAAGTTACCTTTCATATCAAAAGATTCAAGGTTATAAATGTCTTAAAAACATAGTCCCAAGAAAGATAGAAACATGCCACTCTAACAACACTTGGCCAAACACCGAACTTCTTTGTATTTTTATTATCTTGCCCAAACACTAAAATTCTTCAAAGAGTAGCCTATTTTTCTAAAATGTGTGTTTTTAACAAGAACATTCATCTTCCAACTAAGAGCTTTGCTTGATTAAATTTACAAAAGTAAACAAATAGGAGGTTACAGAATTGCAAATTTTTATGAATGGTGCTAGAAATTTTTCTCACTACCACAATGAATCTGAACCGAGCAATCAAAAATGGACACCCTAGTGAAAAACAAAGTGTTTTTACAATAAACAGGGTCACATTAAATTCCGTGCCTTCCTGACAGCTTTACTGAAGACACCACGTGTATAAAGATGGACAATATCGGAAAGTCAGCAATCTGCCAATCATCTTTGAGCTCATGCTGTGCTGGGACTAGTTATTAGGGAGGGAGAGGGAGCACTCAGAGTCAAGAATCTATCTCAGCACCCAACGACTTCTGTGTAACAATAACTCCATAGGTCACATTGTAAAGAGAATAAATAGAAAAGGGAATGAAATGTAAAGGAGAATAGAATTAATTTGCTTTGAAATGTGCTAAAGCAGGATAGAAGAGAGCATATTAAAATTGTTATATAAATGGTGAACCATAAATCACAGTTCTATTTACTCTGTGACAGTAGACATATCACACATTATTCTTCGAGACATAATAGAACAAATACTATGACATAAACAGAATCTCACCAATAAATCTATCGCCACTAATTCTTCTCTACTTCAAATACCTCAGCTTTTGTTGATAGTTAGAAACTGGAGATTTGCTGGGGGGAATGTACTGTATTCTACTACCAAGAAACTTACTTCAAATATAGATGTAAATATAAATATTCTTAGATTAAAGGGAAAATGTTGAAAATTATAGGTCGTGCTAACACTAATCAAAAGAAAGCCAGAACAGTGCTTCTGCTTCTGAATGGATACCTGGCACCTGCTACCTGCTACTCCATCTGGACCTGATACAGACATGACCATGTGCTCTCTTAAGGAGGCTGCTGGGAACAGGCTTCCTTTTACAATGCTTGTGGGAATGCAGCCATTGCATCTGTGAGAAGAATGAATGTGTTTCATTAAAGTTACATTTTCAATATTAAAAATTACAAATGGATTCCCTTTTTGACTCAGTTAAGAAATATCCTTTGTACATATTTTCTCATTAAGGTCATTAATGGTCGCATTGTTTGTAATAGCAAAAACAATAATTAAGGAAAATAATCTAAATGTCTTTCAGCAAGAGCATGTTGAAATACAATGTAACAATATTATAATGTGTTGCTGTCATCAATGAGAAAGCTCTCTGTGCACTTATATGGAAATAGACTCCAAAATATATTAAATGAGAAAGAAAAGAGCAGAGGAGTATATATGTTTTGTGTATAAAGAGTGGAGGATAAGTATACACTCACAAGTAGAAGATATTTCACTAAAACACTTTGGAAAAACGTAAGACACACAAATGCAAGTATCTGGGAAACTGTGGGGTTGCTGGAGCAATGGGAGACAGCATAGAATGCACAGGATGATTCAATCATGTGTCTGTACTATAAAATAATTAAAGGTAAAAAGAAATGATGACTGTCAAGAATTATAATGATATTATTTTATTCATCTCTTTTTATTGTTATTTAAGCACACTTGCCTCCATTTTCACCCCAACCCCACCCATTCCCTCTCCCACCCTCGAACCCACCCCCTTTAGTTTTGTCCATATGTCCTTCATACATGTTCCTTGTTGGCCCTCCCCATTACCCTCTATTATCCCTCTCCCTCCTCTCTGATTATTTCCATGACTCTGGTTGTATTTTGCTTGCTTGTTTGTTTTGTTGATTAGGTTCCACTTATTGGTGAGATCATATGGTATCTGTCTTTCACCACCTGACTTATTTCACTTAGCATAATGCTCTCCAGTTCCATCCATGCTGTTGCAAAGGGTAGGAGTTCTTTCTTCTTTTATGCTGTGTAGTATTCCATTGTGTAAATGTACCATAGGGTTTTGATCCACTTATTTACTGATGGGCACTTAGGTTGTTTCCAGCACTTGGCTATTGTAAATTGCACTGCTATGAACATTGGGGTGCATAGGTTCTTTTGAATTGGTGTTTCAGGATTCTTAGAGTATAATCCCAGCAATAGAATTGCTGGGTCAAAAGGCAGTTCCACTTTTCATTTTCTGAGGAAATTCCATACTGTTTTCCACAGTGGCTGCCCCAGTCTGCATTCACACCAACAGTGCACTAGGGTTGCCTTTCCTCCACATCCTTTCCAACACTTGTTGTTTGTTGATTGGTTAATGATGGTCATTCTGGCTGGTGTGAAGTGGTGTCTCATTGCAGTTTTAATATGCATCTCTCTGACAACTAGTGATATTGAACACCTTTTCATATGTCTCTGGGCCCTCTTATGTCCTTCTTGGAGAAGTGTCTGTTCAGGTCCTTTGCCCATTTTATAATTGGGCTGTTTGTCTTCCTGGAGTGGAGTTGTGTGAGTTCTTATATATTTTGGATATTAGACCCTTGTCTGAGGTATCATCTGCAAATATGTTTTACCATACAGTGGATTCTCTCTTGATTTTAATGCTGTTTTCTTTAGCTGTGCAGAAGCTTTTTAATTTGATGAGATCCCATTTGTTTAAGAATTATAATAATTATATTATGATATAAACATTACCATTCTCAACTCAGTGAGAGCCTAACTGTTCTCTTAGTTTGGTTGTTCAAAACAAGTTATTTTGTCTTTTCATTCATTCTCTTCCTATTTTAATTTTTGGAAAAGTTAATTATATCATGTAACATGAGGGAAAAATAGAACAAAAGTTAAATCATCATGGCCTATACGATGAAGTCAAGAATACCAACAAAGCATCAGAAAATTTCCAGAGACTAATGCAGAGTGGAGCCAGGGTGCCAAGATGTCACATCTAGAGTTGTTTTTTTCTCTTCATCATTGCTCTGTTGTTGGGAAAATGAAAGAGTTATGTACAAAGAGAGCAGTTTCATAAAGTATGAGGTGAACTGTGATCGCCTTCTGATCGTGAGCAAAACAGATTTAGTTCTCAACTTTATGGCTTTGACATAGTTATTTTAATCATATGTAAAGTCATTTTAAATGGAATAATTCTACCATTACTTATAGTAATGTGAAATTATCATTAAGCTTTCCACATGGTGTAGTTTATGCAGTTTTATTTGAGACATTTGCAAATCTATTATCAGACATATTTAGATCATAGGTACACGTGGACAGTCAGATGACTACCAGGGCAACATAATTGTACCCTTTCTCATGAAATTTAATTAATATAAAAAAATTTGAGTGGAAAAATTTCATCCCTAAAACCCATAGATTCATTTCTCAATGGTCGTTGGACTTCAATTAAGAAAAGTAACTATGACGGATGAGTAAACTGTGCATTTTTACACTCTGTTTAATTTCATTTATACATCTTCAATAGTGGAAGTAGGAATTTTCAACCCCAATATAACACACATTAAAACTGATTAAACAAAAGGGAAATGATTCAATTATAAGCCTGCTTACCATGAAGTATACTTACTGAAGTATAAGCTGTGTAAACAACCTCCCACCTCCCACCTTCCCTGTCACAGTGCTGGGCTCAGTACCGCTCCGTGAACGTGGTGGTCGTTGTATGTCCAGAGCTCTGCTCCTCCATCCAGGCTTGCTCTGGGGTCTGAACTGCCATCCGCGTCCAGTTTGTTCATCTGTGACGTTAGACGTGCTTCATTTTCTGGCACCTTTTATTTTAGATCTAGAATCTCATATAAGAAAGACAGCTGACTGAGAAAACATGTTATCATGAAATAAAGTAATCTATTTCCAGCTCTACTGGTCTACTGGACAAACATTGTCCTGTCACTGGGTACTTGGTCACATGCCCTATGCTCCATGCACAGAGCATCATTTGTCCTTTGCCATGTGCCTCTGAGCATCTCTTTGTAAGAAGCTCCAGAAAAGATGGTTGAGTGGGAGACAAAAATTCCATGTAAATTTAATCATGCTGTTTAAAACTTAGGTAGGTAGATTTATTAAAATATATTGAGGAGAAGGATTTCAGTTCATTCTTGTGGTGTTTACTGATTTGTATGTTCATGGGAAGAATTCTTTGTTACCAACTGTTACTGCTATCATTAAGTTAGAATGCAAAAAGAAACTTTAAAGACTACTCCAGTGTGAGAGAAATGTTTCCTCTTTTGTTCAAAACAAAAGAAAACAAAACCCTGCAGTAAAAATGGTTCTGTGCAACGTAGAAGGTATTCCGGTGCAGCACAAACCAGGCATTATTCTTTTTCATCCAACGGGAAACAAATTTGCAACATCCTACCCACTGCTGTAACAGAACAGAATTTTAATTAAGTAGAATATTGCCACAACCCATTCAAGAAGCACAATTTCTATTAGATTCATTATTAAATGTTAAGATAACTTCAATAGAATGATGAGACTTCTTTATTATTGAGTAACTAGTCATTAAAATGTATTCAAAGCCAATGGAAGCAAAGCAATCCTCCTGAGCATGTGGTTGCTAAAGACTAAGAGTTAAAAGTAAATTTGCAGTATGTTTATGTGGACACACAAGACTGTTCTGATAATATTAGCAGAAAGATTTAACCAGTCTCTCCTGGCAGAAGGAAACATGAAAGAGCAGCATGCTACATGCAGAAATTATCAGATGAGCACAATTCTCTTGAATTAAACTAAAAAAAGGGGAGATTGCTATGGGACAAGAGCAGAGGCAATTACCTACCATTACTAAGATTAGGGTTCTCATTATACCCCAAATTATATTTTGGTGTATGTAACTATGCTAGTTGAAAAATTCACAATTCTCATTTTCAATTGTTAATATAATAGTTGTCAAATTGTCTTCTTTGTAGTTTTCAGAAAGTTCTGAGTTAGATAATTCTTTCAGTTCAGGCTTGTTTTTCTGGGCCAATTGCTGTCGTATTTCTAGACATAAATTGCCTTAATTTGGTAAGAAGAATGCTATATAGAGTATTGCTCCTGTCTGCAAGTATATATTATTTTATATCCACTCTCCCTTAAATTTCATTAGGACTACATAGAACAGTTTCCATTTATAATTATCTACCTCAGTCTTACAATATAATATTTCAGGTCATACAGTTCATCCAGTAAAATTTTAGAAGTGACAAGTTATTCTTTCTCCTATTCCTTTCTCTCCCAACCTTAATTATTCTGTTGTGTTCAGGAGAAACCTTGATAAATGCATTTTGCATTGCTACAAGCATTTGGCAATTGGAAGGATATTTTGCCTATTATCATATAATACAATAAATACCTTATAACTCTCACCCCCTGTGTTTTAAGGAGCATTAGGTTAAAGTAGGTGGCTAGTTACTTTTAACTTCACTAGTGTAGGCACAAAACCAAAATTCTTAGCTTCTATCAGGTAATATTTTTGCAATGATAAATATAAAAAGTAAAAGTCATTAAATGGCCTAGATTTGAGATGCATAGTGTGACTTTATTTTTCATAAAGATGTAATAATAAATAAATCTGAACATGTTTTTGAAGAAATAATTGAAATGAGGTATGATGAGATTTGGAGTTTTTACTACATTTTTCAACAAACAATGGTCTAGATTTCAACAGCAATGGTCTTCATACACATGTACTTATGAGGTGCTTATGAGACTATAATGTCAATAAAAAAGAAAAGAGAATATATACATTTATATTTCCCTTTTTTCTCCTATGACATAAATACTTTAAATAATAATTCATTGCTTCTTTTAAAAATTAGTCTTAGATAAACAATTTTAACATAACATCATATATGTTTTATCATAACATATCAATTTTAACATAACATATCATAACATAACATATAAGTTATTCAGTGAGGTTTCTGGTGTGCTATAGAAATGCATGAGTCCCAAATCATTTTTTCTTCTCAGAACTATGGTTTTTGTTATTTCCTTAAATCCATAATTTAAGAGATAACAAGTTCAGTATCATGATCAATCCACAGAAAAAAATATGTGTTCATCTAGCCTATAATGTGTTATAGTTATTATAGTTTATTTTATCTTCATTCCACTTTATCCACAGGTTTCGTTTTTAAGTATGATTGTAGCCAGAACAGCAACAATGTGAGAACTTGACATCTATAGTCTATATTTATTCTCCACTACTGACATCCCTAGTTATTTTTTCTCAGTTTACAAGTCAAAACAATATTTTCTTTCAGTGAGGATAGCAGTTGAAGCAGGTGTATAAATACCACACTGTCTATATTTCTTTCACATTACCTGTTTAAGTGTTTGAATGGGCCACTCATTTCTTTATATAGTACTTACAAAACAACTGAAAACCATGTGAATGGCTTGAATTGGTATATAATAACTAATGGTGTTATCCATGTTTAAAATAGCTTCAAAACCCCTAGTGTTGATGATATAATAAAACATTACAAAAGAAAAAAAAGGCACACTAAGTTCAATTAAGTAACATTTATTTTAGCACCTATACCTGATACACATATTTAACACATGATACATATTTGTAAAGTACAGTGATGGATTAGACACATGGTCATTGTTATTTAAGAAGCAATAAAGTGCATAGTTTAATATTAATTTCACAATTTAACCAGAATTTTACTGCCACAAAAATAAAGCTGCTGTTCCCTGAGCAAGCCTATTTTTTTGTTAGAATTTTCCTTTTTTTCCTCCCCATCTAAACATAGCAGTATCTTTTAAGCAGAAAAAGAAAACACTTTCATAGTCTTTAATACAATTAGTCATGTCAATAACTGTCTTCATGACAAATATACAGTTTTATATTGAAAGAGTGAAATATAATTTGCAGATCCATAGCAACCCAATCAAAAGACTTAATGTATCTGGTGAGCGCCCCTCATCACTACGACGATCTGGACAGCGATAAGATGTGTGTGTACCAAGTGGACTCTGGAGGCTGATACACTTTCAAATGTGGCTGTGCCCTCTCCGCATTGGGTGACCTTAGCAAGCTGCTTTCCTTCATTCAGCCTCTTTCCTCAACGGTAAAGTGAGGAGGTTATCATCATGGAACTCCACAGGACTGGCAAGAAGATGTAGTGAGAAAATAAGCTGAGTACATGGATCTCAGCCTACACTGATTGCTCTACTCTTGGACTTGTCTCTGTACTGTCTGGGCTGGAAGCCTTCAACATTTCCTAAGATTCTCTTATCATTTGGAACCAGTTCAGTTCCCTGAGATGGTTAACTAGGGTTACTATCTCAGATTCTATATTTTATCTTCTTACTGAGGGGAGGAATATCATTGAGTTTCTATGTAACATTCTTTGGGGAAGAAAAGGAACTTAACTCCACTTACTTGCTAGAGAGTCCTGAAACCCCAAGAGGAAGGATGGACTCGTCTCCAGCTGAGACACAACCCCATGTCTCAGCAAGAGCAAGATGGAACACTGCTTAGCTTCCACCTTCAAAGCCTTAGCTCCCACACCAATGGGAGACCATTGTCCACAGCTGCCATTTTGAACTGAATATCTACTGTAAATTTAGGAATAGCGCTGGCTGATGTGGTGCAGTGTATTGGGTGTCACCCCTCTGACCGAAAGGTCAAGTCACTGGTTCCATTCCTGGTCAGGACACATGCCTGGGTTGTGGGCCAGATCCCTAGTTGGGGACATGAGGGAGGCAACCGATGGATGTTTCTCTCACACATCAATGTTTCTCTCCCTCTTTCTCCTTTCCTTCCTCTCTCTCTAAAAATAAATAAATCAAGTCTTTAATAATAATAATAGTAATAATAATAATAATAATAAATGATCCAGGAATAATCCCATTTAGTGTCACCTCTAGGTTCCTTTTTTACCTCTAGGGTCTCTGTCCCGATTACAGCCTCTGTGTAATCCCCACAGAATCTCAGCTCAGTCACAAATGTGCCCACGTGTGTGCTCAGATGCTCACATGACTGTAGCTAGTCTCTTTATTTTTTTTTCCATGTTGATCAGTGACCTCATCCAGTGACATGACCTTTACTTTAACTAGTTTTCTGGTAGCTGTGTCAAACTGAGATTCTTTGGAGTATAATCCCTCTCTTTCTCTCTACACACACACACACACACACACACACACACACACACACACACACACAAACTCTGTACAAGATACAGAGTATTGTAGGTGCCACTCTCCACTTCCACTTTCAAACAATTCTTCCTTCTCTCCCTGATGACTCTATCTGGGGTGTCCAACTTGTGGCCCATGGGCTTCATGAGGCCCAACACAAAATCGCAAATTTACTTAAAATATTATGAGATTTTTTTGTGTGTGTGATTATGTGTTGCAATGTATTTAATGTGTCACCCAAGACAACTCTTTTTCCAGTGTGGCCCAGAGACACCGAAAGGCTGGACACCCCTGTATACTTTCTTTTTCTTTTTTTTTTATTTTAATTGTTCAAGTACAGTTTTCTGCCCTTTACCCCCATTGCAGCCCAGCCCCCCAGCCTGTGTACTTTCTTAGGTATCTCAGTGTGCCAACTTTTATCTCTCCTGCTTATCTTACATGCCAAACCAATTTATTGAAAATATCATCCTATGACTCATTTGTCATATCCACCACTTCTGTCCACCACTTATAATTTCATATATAAGCATTGCAAATCTAGTCTTTCCTTAAAGGAGAGAGAGCTGAGGATTTGATTACTTCATTGCTACATTTCCAGAGTCTGGAGCATTCATTACATGTTTATTAAACCCATTAGTGATCATTATAGCTATTCTCCTCTTATTGTCTAAGAATTATTCACACCACTGTCAAAGATCAGTCATCATCTTGACCTGTGGATCCTGTACCATTTGGCATGCTCCAGAACATTCCTATTACATCATTCCACTTCTTCTTTACTGTCGATGTGTCTGCCCTTTCTGGGCCATTTCCCTTAGCATGTGGATTTCACTCATTTTACTTCAAGCGAATCAAATTCCAGCATCCCTTCCTTCTAGCTATCATTTTCCCTATTTTTCATAGTAATTATTTCTCCTTAAAAAGCATTTGATACTTGAAATCTCTTCTATTTCTTCTTTCATTTATTCCAATTGGGCATTTATTCTCCTGCTCCACAAAAATTATTCTTCTCAGACTCCTCAAAATCTCAATCTTGGCAAATGCAGGATTCAATTATCTTCCTTCACATTGCCTGAATTTTCAACAGCATTTAGCTTGGTAAGTCATTCTTATACCAGAATGGAGATCTATATCTCTATCTACATCAACATCTATATCTATATCATCTATCTATCTATATATCTATCTATATCATCTATCTCCCAGAAATCAGTGTTTGATCATCAGTTTCATTGTATTTCATTGTCTATAAAAAACCATGTGGATTAGAATTATTTATGTTTCTAATTAGGAGACAAGTTCTCTGAAATTATATAATAAATTCTTACAATAGAGACATGTTACTTGTAAAGGTAGAATGCCAAGGAAAGACAAATAGTCCAAAATAAAAAAAAATGATAAAGGGAGCTCACTGAGATATATATCAGACAAGCCAAAAGCTTCTTGGTTCAGTGAAGGCCCTTGGCAAAATCATTTAACACATAGCTTTAAAGTATTATAGAAAAATATTTTATTCTCCTTATATAGAAACTGTCCTCTAGTGATATATTATACATTGTTTGATTGATTTCTTTTAAAATTAGCAGCATATTAGACTGAAAATGGAAAGCCAATAGAAGTGTTAACATAATTTATACAGGCTGCAAATGTTAAGCAGTTTTATTCATTGTGGGAATAAATCTATCCCTCTGTTTAAAACTATCAATTAAGTTGAAAGCTAAAATTTATTAAAATAGATGTATGGCATGCTATTCAATACAAGTAAATGCTTCATCTATCACTACTAACCAAGTAAATGATATGAGAAAGATGGCACCTCAGCTTCAATTTATATCAAATTAGAAACAATTTATATGGTAAATGACAAGCAAAAGAACCTTATAAATATGCCTACTGTTTGCAAACATATTTCCTTAATTTACTTCACTATTTTAATTAGCAAATCTATAGAATTTTAATTTGTATAAGTGTATTTAAAGCAAAAAAATAAATTTTCAGTTAAAATAATATAGAAGAAACCATGCATTTTGTTTCTTGTGGAATTGTTTTACCTAATAGTTTTAAGTGTTTATAATGGTGAAAAACTTCAGTGATGAAAGAAGTTTTAAAATAAGCATTCAAAATCTATACATAATTTATTGAAATATTGTTACTTCTATTTTTTTAAAGATTTTATTTATTTATTTTTAGAGAGGGAAGAGAGAGAGAGAGAGAGAGAGAGAGAGAGAGAGAGAGAGAGAGGGAGAGAAACATCAATGTGTGGTTGCTGAGAGACATGGCCTGCAACCCAGGCATGTGCCCTGACTGGGAATCGAACCTGCGATGCTTGGTTCGCAGCCCACGCTCAATCCACTGAGCCACACCAGCCAGGGCGTTACTTCTATTTTATACATGAAATTGAGATTCACAGAGTGTATCTGTTAGTCAGTGATCATCAGGTACTATATTGTGTCTGGCTTTCTGTTCAAATCTTGATAATTTCCTTGATCAAGTATGTGTACTTCCCAAATGTCCCATCGTCTCAGGTAAAATCCTTTAGACTATGATGCATCAAAAGATTAGAAATTTAATCAAAACTTTTAGAAAAACACCCTCCCCCATACAAAAATATCTTCATTTCTAAAACAGAAGTGGTGTATTTCAGAAAATTTCATTAGCTCTCTCTTTAGAAATGGAAATCATGATGTATCATTACAACAGAAAACTTTAATTTACCTTAACAGTGTCAACTGATTCTCTTTTGTGTTTTTTTAACTTTAATTTTTTATAACCACAGTTAAATTTATTATCATTGGAATCTTCCACCCTGTTTGATTTATCAGTTGTGTTTAATGTGAAAGCTTATAACATTAAGTTTTTTTTCTTTTTTAATTGTTCAAGTACAGCTGTCCCTATTCTCCCCCCACACTCCCCCAATCCCAGCCATCCCCACCTTTCACCCTCAATCCTACCCTCCTTTGGCTTTGTCCATGTGCCCTTTATACATGTTCCTGACAACCCTTCCCTCCCATTAGCTGCTCCCACCTCCCCTCTGTTACTATCAGTTTGTTCTTATTTTCAGTGTCTCTGAATATATTTTGCTTGCTTGTTTGTTTTGTTGATTAGGTTCCACTTATAGGTGAGATCATTTGGTATTTTTCTTTCACTGCCTGGCTTATTTTACTTAGCACAATGTTCTCCAGATCCATCCATGCTGTCACAAAGGGTAGGAGCTCCTTCTTTCTTTCTGCTGTGTAGTACTCCATTGTGTAAATGTACCATAGTTTTTTGATCGACTCATTTACTGATGGGCACTTAGGTTGCTTCCAGCACTTGGCTATTGTAAATTGTGCTGCTATGATCATTGGGGTGCATAGGTTTTTTTGAACTGGTGTTTCAGGGCTCTTCAGGTATAATCCCAGCAGTGGAATTACCAGGTCAAAAAGCAGTTTCATTTTTTGTTTTCTGAGTAAATTCCACACTGTTTTTCACAGTGGCTGCCCCAGTCTGCATTCCCACCAGCAGTGCACTAGGGTTCCCTTTCCTCCACCTCCTCTCCGCCACTCCTTTGTAATTTGTGTTTTTAAATTAAAAGTTTTTACTATAATACTATAGAAATTTTATTATTTTACATAAAATGTTGATTCTTTAAATCTACATCACTTTTTTCAGAAATAAAATTATTACAAGAAAAGTTATATTTCTAAATTTGGACTTCTCTTTTTATTTCCTTTTCCCTTCATGCTTTTTTTGTTACTTATTCATCATTTCAAGACCTTCTTCGTCACATTCTTCTTCTCAAGCTCCTTAAAATACAGAGGTATTTCAAAAGAGAGATATATGAAATTGCCATATTATAGAAATCAAAGGGTATTGATTTTGGCACACTTTAATACAGCAGAGTTTGAGATATGATTGTTGGGTTCATATTTGAATATTTGGGAGACAATCTACTAATTATTAGCCCCCTAAAATTCATTCTTTTATTGGGCAGTTTTTTGATGCCACAGCTCTTGTTTAAAAATGTTTTCCTGGTGAACCAAAGTATTGCTTCCTTTTACCTCTCTCTGCTGACAGCCTGGCAGCTCTGTCTACTAGATTGACAGCAAACATGCGTTATGTTGCATTATTGTTCTAACATCGGCCGCTCCTCCTGAGGATGGCTGTGCCTCTGCCCCTGTCATTGTCGCTGCCGGCAGTGTAAGTTTCAGTGGCTCCCTCCCCAGAAGGATGCTGCTTCCCTCCCCACCAAGTGATCTCAGAATTAGCCATTGTGATTTGTGATAATTGAGCCAGAATGAGAATTATACATCCTTGGAAGGTGAAATCAGGAGAGGTCATATAAACGATTTTGGCCAAATGAAATTTGTGTGAAAGTGACAGGTGTCACTCCTAAAGCTTTAAAAGTCAATTCACAGAGAATCTTCTCTTTATTTTCCCCCCTCTGGGAAGCAACTGGCAAGTCCCGGAGAGATTCTCCTCGTTAGGTCTGGACCTAGAGGGAAGATAACTAGGAGCAAAGATGTATTCATGCCGCAAGGGATACTTAGAAGGAGATAGAAATACATTTTATTCTTATAAACCATTAAGCTTTAGAATTGCTTATTAGCACAATATAGTAAATTTTATCCAGAACAATACATGGGATAACTGAACAGTCTTAAAATCAAATTCAAAACAAATAAAAACAATCTTTGTGTTCCTGAGTTCTTTATGATGTAAAAGTGACGAGACCTGCTTTCTAAAGGTCACATTTTTTAATGACAACATCCATGTGATGACAGATACATTTTGATTAATGTATCTAGAAATTTCATTCCATAGCATTGTGACTAATTTTTCTTTCTTATGTTGTGATCACTCATGTTGGTAACTGTAAGGTCAGAGAGGATGGTTCTCTAAATAGACATAATAGACTCTAGTGCTATTTATCTACATTTCTCCTATGTATTTGTTAATATAGAGAGAGCTTCATTAAATTAGAAACAGTGTGTTTTTAATAACACTGTCTGCCTCAGAACTTCATGAGGTGACTTGAGCGTTTTAAAACTGCATTATCAAAAACAACTTTTATTTTTCTAACATGTACACCCAGTCCAACCTAAGCATAATTAAGGAACAATGTCTTTGGCCAGTGGAAAATACTTAATTATCTATTTAGAGTTCTGAGCAAACTTTCCTTAATTACTTCGAATCCACTCCAGGTGTATTTCATCACAGAATTCAATTTCCATTCTGAGTTGCATCTTAGGAGTCAGTTTTTGCTGTTTTCAAAAGCACAGTGCTTTAGTAAATTTTATTTTTTACTGGTGTTCAAGTATAGTTTTCTGCCTTTAGTAAATTTTAAATTAAAAATATATTCTATATCCACAAAATGCTAATGGCAAATATTCTATATCCAGGTTTTATCTAAAAAACAAGGAAACGGAGCATCATGAAATATTCATTTGTAGGAGTAAATATCACATCTACCCCTTGAGGAGACTCTGAGTTTATTTGCAGTCAATTTATAATATGTTGCCATAATCCTCTTTACACAGTTTTTTTCAAATAATATGTAAAATCCCCGAATGAAGTTAATTTGCTGAGTTCTGTGGTGTTGGATTGATTGTGTTGATAATCGGTTATTTATTCAGCTCTCATTGTGGTTTAAAAGAAGTTGCCTCAGTTGATGCAGGTCAGATAGGATTCAAACTAGAAAAGGAACTAAGGATCTAACATAGGTTTTAAAATGATCTATTTTAGTGACTTAAATTCCATCCAGCATTTCTGTGTATGAAATTATCAATAGTTTACAAACAGGCTACTTGTATAATTCATCATACACGATGGTACATTTGAAAATGAAAGGGGTCTTCTTAATAAATTAGATTCTATAACAGACATAAATATGTGAGGTTTTTTTGAAAACAGGATATGGGTTTAACTTACCTATAAAGTACTTAAGAAGAGGCACCATTTTCTTAACCATGACCTCTTCATACCGAGTCTAGCTCATAATAGAAACTTGGTATACATCAGTAAAAATAAATGATGGATTAATTTTTCCAAAAAAATATTATGCTTTCTTTATACTCATGCATTTATTACGAGATTTATCTATTACACCTGTAATCCAAAGTCTATTCACTGACATTTTAGAGAAGCATTTGTACGCTAAGTACTTTTGGTCAATGTGTACTCTGTGAAGTAGGCTTGGCCGCACTGTATTGGTACATACTTACCCTTTATTGATATCGGTTTCTGTGTCAGACAACATCCCTCCACGTTAACCTCATTCATCCAGATGCAAGCATTGACTCAATGACAAAGTGGAGCAGTGGCACATCTGGCACCTCACCCGCGTGCTCAGTGATAAGGATCTGGGAATTTGTAAAGAGGGTCCCTGCTATCTCATTGCTGTGCTGATATCAGGGAATCTGATACTTTGGAATAAGGCGCCATGATGGGCAAAGAATTAAAGTCTAAATCGAACATGCCATCTTGTCAACCCAGTTACCAAATGAAGTCCATGTTTATAGACTTCTAAAAACACGATGGTCAACAGGAAAGCTCTGAAAATGCTTCTCTGAATAAAAATTGAACTATAATGATGGCTGCCTATCTCATAATTAGGTAACTTAGGTTTATGAAGTTACAATGTCACCTACAGTTTCTGAAAAGTAAAATTTTATCCTCAACCCTATTACCATGACAAAGATGAGCAGAATTATTGTATATACAATAACACGGAACAGAGCCCTGCCAGGAAGCCTGAAAGGAAAAGGCTGTCAAGGGTCTACACTACGAATCTCTCATGTTGCTGTACAACAGGACTGATGCAATGACCTAATGCCCAGCAAACCTCTCACGTCATTGGATGGGCTGGTTCCCATGGCCCAAGCAACAGTGACCTACTTCAGAGCCCTCTCTTGCATGACTTACCACCAAAAACTGGCTACATCCTGATTCACTTGATAAGTGTGTCTGAACAATTACTTCCAGGGAAGGCAAGTACTATCTCCACAATTGAAAGAGGAGCAGTAAAGACCCAGAGCTTCTTTCTTCCACTGGGGAGCACCAGGTGAAACCACGCATCCTCTCCCCAGAGGGGACGCTCCCAGGTGCACCCATGATGAGTCTCCAAAGCCTCACCGATGGGGCAGGTCTCTGAAGCCCCTGTAGTTTATCTTTCTATGAGGTTATTCCGGTAAATCACCACTTTCTGATTAAAAGGTACAATTAGCAAGTGCCACCTTTCCATGACAGAGGGGAGCAGTGAGCTGTTCTATAAAATACAAAAAGGATCAAGGCCCTGTGCTCTGCCCTGTGAGAAAGAGCAGAAGATCTGAGGAGTCTTCGAAGAGCTGAGGTGCGCTGCTATTCCTGCTGCCATTGGAAGCGACGCTAGTTCACCAAGGCGGGGTTGGAAAAGAAGTGCGGCTGATTTTTTTTTTTTTTGCATTTGTTTTTTCCCTTGTTCAAACGAGATCATTTCTATCATATCTTCAAATTCACTTTGTTTGGAAACTTTTATTGAGCAAAAGTATGTTTTCCTTTAGTTTTTTTTTTAACTAATTAAGCTGACATTTATGCTTTAAAAACCTTCAGGCATCAATTGCACCAAATATTGGTCTTTTAGTTTTGCAGGGAGGCCCCTCAAAAACATATGTAAAATATGTTAATGGTTTTTCATGTCACTTCTTGTTTACTCCCACTGTGTGCCCCCACCTTCTCTGTGGTTTGGGATGTTTTCTCTTTCCGCTTGCCTTTGTTTTTAACTGTAGATGTGCCACAGGGCTCCTTGCTTCCTTCGGTCTTACTTTGGACCTCAGGCTTATGGCGCTTACCATCATCTTCATCACCGTTTCCAGCCTCTCAGTCTTGTGAGCTTCCTTTTCGACAACCAGTTGTGTATGTTGTTCAACAGACAATTAAACACAAAATTAAAGCTAAACATATTATATCATAGTTTTTTGACAACTAAGTCAGAAGCCTAGGAACTCTCTGAAAGGGTCACCTCCTGTGCCCACACAAGTGTGCACAGTCAGTTGAAAGTTACTTTTTTGCTTAAATCCCTGTGATAATTCAATGATTCTCACTCATGGAAGCATAAAATTTTACATGATCTTAGCATGGCATAAAAATCTCTCAATGACTTCAATTAACTTTGTAGTATCATTTGTTTCTTAGCCAAACTCACCTTGGCCATAAAACATGAAAGTTGTCTCATTAGTTTTGGTTGAGACTCCTGTTTTAATCATCACAGCCTCCTCAAACTTGAGTTTCCTCCTAAGAGAGAGCTGGGGCCCACCTCCAGAAAAGCAGTTCCAAAGTCTGGCCCTTCTGCCTGTGGATACATATCACGTAGTGGTAGCTATGCATTGTTCTGATTCCAACTACATTTCAAATACATTTCTGTGCACTACATGAGACCATACTTTTCAGCACAGAAAATCTCATGGCTAAAGGTTGCTTGATAAAAAAAAACTGGGCTCACTTAGCTTGCAGGATATTGGTCCTGGTTTATCTGAACTTTACCTTTCTGGGTGGGTGGTTGTTAAGAAAGTTTCTAGTCTTTCATTTATTTGCTTTGGAAGTAAACTTTTGGTTCTACAGTTCTAAATTCTGTATCTATACTTCAGAGCTTTAAATAGCCTCTCTCTTCCAAAACCTTCTGCTTAAACATGTGATCTACACAGATGCTTATACTTAGTTTCAATTTATTCCCGATTAAATCCTGTCTTTCACACCCACTTATCTGTTCACATGTTCATGCAGAGACTGTTACTAGAAGACTGGTAGAAGAATACAAGCTCCCAAGGACTGAGACTTTGTTCTAATTATGCTACCTCAAGAGTCCCCTGCTGCCAAAAAGGTTGAGGACTGCTGTACTATATCGCCAGTAACTACAACAATTCCAGAAACACTGTAGGCATTTATTGAAAGAATGAATGAATGAATGAAGTAGCTCATTTCTTTTCCAGAGTTACATAATCATCTCATATTTTTCTCTACATGAAACCACCTTGATCACAATCTTTCAAAAACTTTTTAGTAGCTTCAACTTACTTTAACAAAGTTCCTTACTTTCAAAATTTAATGAAACCATTTGTTTTCTTTAAAAAAGCTGAGTTTCAGATATGGTGCTTCCTCTCACAGATTCAACAATGTATTACTACCATTGCTCCCTCTCCATACTAGCCTCTGGCCTAGAACAAACTTTGCAATAGGCACTTAAAAAGATGCTCAACATCACTGATCATCAGAGCCCAGAAATGCAAATCATAACTCCAGTGAGGTACCACCTTACACCAGTTAGACTGGCTATCATCAAAAGTATAGCAAATACCTGGCGAGTGTAGCTCAGTGGATTGAGCACGGGCTGTGAACCAGGCATCGCAGTTTCGATTCCCAGTCAGGGCACATGCCTGGGTTGCAGGCCACGGCCGCCAGCAACCGCACATTGATGTTTCTCTCTCTCTTTCTCCCTCCCTTCCCTCTCTAAAAATAAATAAATAAAATCTTTAAAAAAAAAGTATAACAAATAATGAGTATTGGTCAGGACATGGGGAAAAGAGACTCCTTGGTGGGACTGCAAAATGGTGCAGCTGATGTAAAAGAGTACGGAGTTTCTTTAAAAACTAATAATAGAACTACCATGTGACTCACAAATTTTACCTCTGGGGATCTATCCAAAAAAAACCCCCAAAACTAATTCAAAAAGATATATGCACCTCTGTGTTCATTTCAACATTATTTACAACAGCCAAGACATGAAAGCAATCTAAGTGTCCATCAATAAATAAATGGATAAAGAAGGTGTTTATATACATGTATATATACATATATACATAAATACATATACATACATACATATATATGTGGTCAGCAGTAACAAGTAATGAAATCTGGTCATTTGCAACAACATGCATGGACCTAGATGGTATTATGCTAAGTAATAAGACAACAGAGAAAGATTAATGGATATGATTTCACAGGTATGTGAAATCTAAACAACAAAACAAATAAAACAAAACAGAAACAGATACATAGAGAACAAACTGGTGACTACCAGAGGAAAGGGGCAATTGGAGAAAAAGGTGAAGGAAGTAAGAGGTATAAATTTCCAGTTAAAAAATTAATACATTATGAGGATATAATGTACAGCACAGGGAATATAGTTAATAGTATTATAATAATTGTACAGTGAAAATGGTTAATAGATTTATCAGAGTGATCATTTTTAAGGTATATAAATTTTTAATCATTATGGTATATATCTGAAACTCATATAATATTTAATAAAATTACATGTTAGAAATGTTGGTATCTATAAAATTTTTAGCTCAAATCATTATCCTTATGTCTGAGAGAAGCTGGAATAGATATGTGAGCTAAAGTTTTGCTGTTTCCATCCATTCTCCAACTCCTAAGAGAATTGTGCTGACTGGGAGAATTCTAAATAACAAAAAGCTTTCCTTCGATAAACATCACAAACAATAAATCAGATATATCTCAACATTAAATGGTCTACATTTTATTTCTGTCTACAGAAAGGAGAGATAACACGTCAGCATAATTCCTGGTACATTTTTTGAATCACCATTTGTAATGTTAATAAACTTGGTAATAATTTTGCTTCTTCATAAAATACCAAGTTTAGATAAATAATGTCATTATATGAAAGAAAATGACAGAGAATACATATGGTCCTCTTTGTTACTTTACTTAGAAACTATGCATCATGAATCTTTTTAATAAAACAATCCAGGTTCAAACACTCTGAGAGTATACTGCAAAATGCGTAACAGAAAGGTAGAAGTGTGCAGTGAAGTGAGGTGTTAACATGATTAAGTTTTTAATGAAGGTTTGACACAAACCGCCCAACAAGAGCAGCGGTACTTGTAACATAAAAGGGGTCTCACACATGCTGCACAATTGATCACGGATAGCCAGGGTATATTTCATTAATTAATTCATTTACTGCTTCAACAAAATTATAGTAAACAATTATTTTCTTCTAAATTCCTGCATATGAATGAATTTATTCCTCATTTACATAGTAGAGGAACACAACAGGAAATATAAATTATCCAGTAAAATAATAAAATTAAATCTGATCATTTTTTGGTAAATTTGGCAAACACTAGATGCTCAATGCATCAGATAAAACATTCAAGTTTATAATAAAAGTCCTTTAATACTGTTTAATTTTGTTAAAACTCATGTCTAAAAATTTAACTGAGTACATTTTTATTTTATATTGTGTCTTCCTAAATATCAATCTATAATTTATTACAGCTTTTTCTTTTTTATCACATACCCCTATATTTATAACTTCTTAGATTATGATTTTGAAATACTTATTTGTGAATCTAAAAAGACATACATATCTCTATATATAAAACATGCTGTCGTATCTTACAAGTATTGATCACGCACTGAAGGGATAGCACTGATGTCAGTTCACACACATATTATCCAAGATTCCAATACACTTTTATTGGAATTTTATTGTCAAATAATTATTTGAAAAAATATCCTTGTAAATTTTTCAAAGATTTTGCAAGGATTAGATGGTACTTTAATACCTTGTCTTCAATGTATGTTGCAAACTCCAGCTCTCATCTTAAGAATAAATTCTCTGTCTATTGGATCTAATACTTCCTGCCTTAATTGGAATTTTATACTGTTTCTCTCATTCTGTCTCTCTCTTTCCCTTTCTCCCTTCTTTTCTACCTATTTCATCTTTCCCTTTCTCTCCTACTCAGCTCCTCCCTATAAACTAAATCCATTCCATCCATTTTAACATATTCAAACTTTAACCAAAAAAATTTAAAATTAAAAACTCAACTCTGGTGCATACGTATTTACTTCTTTCCATGCCTTCATAGATAAAATTTTGAAAAGGCATATCTTCAGTTTTTTAATTTCTTTTTTTTTATTTTCATAACAAAGGTCTCTCACTCAAAAGTTCCCATTAACCTGGTTCTCATTAATTATGGTTGCAACGGCCACCAATATACCCAACAGGTTTTTTTTTTCAGTGCTCACATCATTTGCCTGTTTAACCACACTTGAAATCATTCCCTTCTTAAATGCTTTCTTCCTTTGGTTTCTGAACACATCATCCTCATTTTCCCCCTACCTCTCTGAATGTGCCCCTGGAGTAATATTTTGTGGGCACTTTTTCATCATCTGTCCACTAGTGGCCCCTGTGGCTCAGTGCTTGGTCGTGGACTTCTTTTTCATGCTACATTCTCTCTTTAGTTTGTTTCACCCATGCTCATTGGTTTCATTGCTCATAAGACTCATAATTTATTATGTTTAAGTAGAATGCCTCTATGACTTCTAGACCTGATTATTTAACTACATTTTTCAAAGAATCTTATCAAAGAATTCAACAGTTATGATATTGCAAATGCTATCGTTATCCACCACTTAAATAAACCAGCACCTCAGAAGTTATCTGCAACATCTCTTTTTCCTTAAATGCATGTTCGGTTCATAATTTAGTCCTATTGCTTTCATCTTATTCCACTCTCCTACAGTTGCTTCGAAGCTGGTCAGCTCACATCAAACATGGCTCAAAGAAAACCATCAACAAAATTAAAAGGCAACCCACTGAATGGGAGAACATATTGGTCAATGATATATCTGATAAGTGGTTAATACCCAAAATTTATAAAGAACTCATACAACTGAACAGCAAAATAAAAAAAAATCCAAATTAAAAAAAAATGGGCAAAGGCTGAAATAGACACTTCTGCAAATAGGACATACAGATGGCCAGTAGACATAGAAAAGATGCTCAGTGTCACTAATCTTTAGATAAATGCAAATCAAAACCACAATAAAATATCAACTTACATGTGTCAGAATAGCTATCATCGATAAATTAACAAACAAATGTTGATGAGGATGTAGAGAAGAGAACCCTCTTGTATTGTTGGTGGGAATGCAGACTGATGCAGCCACTGTGGAAACTGGTGTGGAGATAGCTCAGAAATTAATAATGGCACTGCCTATGATCAAGCAATTCCACTTCTGGGACTAGATCTGAAGAAATATGAACACTGATTTGAAAGAATAATATGCACCCCTACGTTCCTATGTTCACAGCATTATTTTCAATAGCCAAGATTTGGAAGCAGCCTAAGTGCTTATCAGTTGATGAGTAGATTAAAAAGCTGTGGTAACAGCTTTACACAATGGAATACTACTTGGCCATAAATAAGAATGAAATCATACTTGTTTTGACAGCACAGATGGACCTAGCCAGCATCATGCTAAGTGAAATAAGCCACTCAGAAAAGGACAAGTATTATATAATTTCAGTTGTGTGTGGAATCTAATGAACAAAATTAACTAACTAAAAATAGAAACAGACTCACAAATACAGAGAGCAGACAGACATCTGTCAGAAGGGAAAGGAATTGGGAGGCTAAGTGAAAATGATGAAGGGGTTAAGAAAAAAAATAGACACAGACAACAGAGGAAATTGGTGATGAACAGAAGAAAAGGAGAGGGAGGAGAGGATGAAGCTGATAAAGGGCAGGTAAATGGCGATGGGAGGAGACTTGACTTGGGGTGGTGAACACACAGCACGATGTACAGATGATGGATTGTAGAATTGTACACCTGAAATCTATATAATTTTAGTAAACAATGTCACCCAAATAAAATCAATAAAATACACTTTGGGATGACTTATAATTGATGCAAAAATGTAGATGTTATGATTAAGTGAAAATGAAATCCCCACTCTATTGCCTAAAATTTGTCAACAGACATTAATAAAATTATTGCATATTGATTTAGAATATTACTTCATTGGTGTCTGTCTTTATTGCAGTGTATTTGAAGACAGGTATATATTTTTCATTTATATGATGATTAATAAATACCTGCAATTTGCTTATTTGTTACCACCTTACCTTTCTGGTGGACCTAAATTGAAATAATTATTACATTGGAATTCTACTTATGATCATGATGACAGTTTATTTGTATTTTTTCCAGAAGACTATAGGTAATTTTATAGGGAATAAATTGAATCACAACGTTTGTGAAATATTCAGAGGAAGACAAACATGTTTGCATCATAGAAAGTGTAAAGAAGATGGCAGGGGGTATATTTTGAGTATTTAAGTACAAAACAAAATAAAAAGTTCGTGTAAATCCTTAAGTTCAAAATACTCAAGGTCATTTTCCTCAATACAAACAAAAACAAGTTCATAGAGGATTGGGCTGACAACAGCTGGATTTTAAAGAAATACAATTAAGTGCAAAAAATGTTCAGATAAGGTGAAATGCAGAGAAGTCAGGGGAGAAAACACATTTGCAAAGCACTGCAAAATCACTAACACAGTAGCTTTGGGAACCTTACATCCGCAGAAGATCTTGTGTGTCTGGATTCGATCCAAACCTGTCAAAATATTGATGAAAAAAATGTGTCTTTAAGTAAACATGGACTTAGGAACCTGCTCCGAAATGTAACTCTTCCCATAAGAAAGGTGTATTTTTCTTCAAGCTACACTGTTTAGATGTGAAGATTTAATTAAGACACCGATGATGCCAAAAAAATTACTTCTTCATGGTTGCACTGAAATAGCTATTGACAAATACCAAGTGTATTGAAGATAATAATCATGTTTCTGCAAATGACTGTTAGAGCTATTTTAATAGAATATTAGTTTCAATAAGCCTAGTTGCTTTCATTACACATCTGAACATAGTTATGGTCAATATTGAAACTCTAGTCTCCTTCTTAAAAAGGTTCTGAACCTGTGTTAAACATCCTATTCTCTTCCACGATGGTACTTTACTTCAGTTGCCAAAGCCACGCCTACAATTAGGCGTACTAAAAACGTTTATCTACAAAATGGAATCAGGCAACCTAATTACTGTAGTGTTTCCCAAATAATTGGTGTCAAAATCCCATGCACACGTAAATAGGACACAGCACGTACGGGAGAGGGCGCTGTGACCATGCTCACTCGTTTCTGCAGTTTTTAATTGCTGTATTCTCTCTTGCTCATAGACATTTCTATCTCCATCTTTAAGTTAACATTCATCTTAAATTAAGTCTAAAATTAATCTTATTTCCTTGCTCTGAATTATTAAGGACACTTAAGTTGTAAATTACTGTAAATGACTCCAGGTTGCAGGCAGCCTTTGCCTATTGTCTCAAAACGCACATTGTTGTGATTTGCCGTGAGTCAGAGAATTAGGAAATCATATTACTATTGAGCAAATGCATGTGGATTTTTGAAGTGTGACCACATAATAATGAAAGAGAAGTGTTTTATTATATTAAATCTTAATATTTTGGTCTGATATTATTGAGCCATAAAAAGAAGTGAATCCTGCCATTCGCACCAATGTGGGGGTGGGCATTGAGGCCACGATGCAAAGTGAAATAAGTCAGACAGAGACAAATACAGTCTCATTTATATGTGGAACCACAAAAATAATGTTGGGGAAAATAGTTATAGGACAGAACATGTTTATCCACCCAGAGCCAGCAGAGCCAAACATGAGACACTAAGAGTTGCCATGGAGAAAGATTGGCTATTTTATTATGAATGGCGCCACCCAGGAGAACAGGAAGCTAATGCTCAAAAGCTGGAACTCCGTGATGGCACGTAGTTACAGATTCTAGAGGGCAAACATCACAAGATAATGTGGATGAGGGGTCTGGGGTCACTCTGGAAGCTGGTTGTTCCGAGGGGAGGAAAGGGTGATGAATCATTGCTTCAGGTTTAAGGACCTCTCTGGGTCTTTTCTGGCTTCCCTTTGTCCTGGTCTCCTGGGAAGGTGGCCAGAGGGTCGTTTCCCCTAAGAGCTCAGGAGCTGAATCATAACAGATCAGGATGTTGTCTTGAGCCTGTAAGATGTCCTGACCTTGTGAATATTAGTGAGGGCTGGGCTGCTATCTTCTGCTGCCTGGGGGCTTGCTGATTGTCAGGAGGGAAAGGCTAGGTCTCTCTATGTATACACACACACGCACATATGTATGAATATATACTCTGTATACAGAGTCCTATATGTATATATATACATACATATGTGTGTATGTGTGTATATGGATTAGTAGTTCAGATTTAAAGCTAAATTTAATCAAATTCATAAAGACCCTCTGTTTCAAAATCGGTGAAGGTGGTCAAAAGGTACAAACTTGCAGTTCTCACATAAATAAGTAGTTTTGGATTGTAATATTCATCTTGGTGGCTATAGTTAACAAAATTGCATTGTATATTTCAAAGTCACTAAAAGAGTAGGTCTTAAAAGTTCTTGTCACAAGAAAAAAATTATGTGAGGTGATGGATGGTAACTACATTTTTTATGGTAATCATTTTCAAAATGTCAAATTATTATGTTGTATACCTTAACGTATATAATGTTGTATGTCAATTATATCTCAATAAAGAGGGAAAAATATTGTGGTCAGGAAGCATTTCCAAGGATGATTATAACAGAGTAGCTGCCTTAATACCACTCTAAATAGTCCGTTGTTGGGTGTGTCTGTCTCCAGATTATTTGCGACTAATGGATTTTGCAAAACACAGTTCACCTTTTTTCAGACAGCAGGCACTCCAGCGATAATGTTAGGTGCAGAGATTTAGCTGGGAAAGTTCGTATTATAAAAAGAGGATAAAAGAAGTAAAGGGAACAGGCCAAGTTCTTCCTTCTAAGTATGTTCAATGTTACGCATACTAGCACCACTGACCCTAGAAAAACACAGTGACCAAATTCTCACCTTTTTGTGTGAAAGCTTGCTGTCTCTCTAGTCTGGATGAAGATAGAGAGAGCTCTACAGGGTGTTCTCTGCTGGGAACATCGGGAAGTTCATGTGAAGAGACATAACAAGGAGGGAATTTCCAGGAAATAATTCACAACTTTTAAAAACACAAGCTTATGGAAATCCAAAAGATGCAGTATTAGAAATTATTCCTTTATTATTAGCCTGTTAGCATGTTGAATACATGTGAAGAATATGCAAACATTTCAACATGTTAAATGTTTTGAAAAGATGAGAAGAAAAAATGTACAAATAGAAGAATTTGTCAGGAGGGATTTTTTTTGAGAAAAATAAGCAAATAAAAAGTCTTCTTATTAAGAGCAGGGAGTGGATTTTCTGTTTCTGAAGTGGGTTACCATTTCTGAGGAAAAGATCATTTTATTTAATAAATTCAGTTTCTAATGTGGATTTCTGATTTTCAGTATCAATATGTAAAGAATCTTAAAAATCAGCTTTAAAAATATATGTTATGTATCCAGTCTGGCACTTAGTGGACTATTTTACATCCTTGGGTAGCTATAAGTGACAATCATCATACTTCTTTCTAAATCCTAAAAATACAAGATAAAGGGCTTCTTGATCAAGTGCCAGTGAAGATTGTATCTTCTATTTCATTATTACTCCTATTTTAAAATTATAGATTTTAAATTATCAATTTGATATCCAGAGAAAATAGGAGATGCATAATTTGTTAATTCTCTTTAAATTACTATGATATTATATACAATTTGTGGAAATACTTGGGACATTATCAGATCTTTAAGTACATCAATTGCTAAGCCTTTCTGTTCAATGATATTTAAGAGATAATGACATAGTCAACACCAAATGCATATTTAATTGGGGCAATATATCCATTTAGTTTGTTCCACAGTCATAACTAATATAATTTTTTAATTTTAATTTTATTTTAGAGAGAGGGAAGGGGGAGGAGAAGGGAGAGAAACATCAATGCGAGAGAGAAACATCAATTAGATGCCTTCTGCAAGGCCCCCACCCCTGACAGGGGGCCGAGCTCAGAGCCCACAGCTGGGGCATGAGCCTTGACTGGGAATCAGAATCTACTACTGCTGGGTTTGCAGGGCAATGCCCGAAGAACTGAGCCATATTAGCCAGGGCAATAGCCAATATAATTTAAGCAATATTTCTATGTTGTTGCTCTCTAATTCTTTTAATCAAGATTTCCTTAAACTTATACAGTACTATTCTGAAAATTAATTCTCAAGTGTTAATTCAGAAAAAAAAATATTAAGGACAATTAGAATGTCACATGTTTAAATGCTGGCCTTTGTAAAATTCATCAGCCATAATTTACATAAAATTTCAGAAAGTCTATACCTATGAAATGCTAATATAATTCTTGAGTAGTAAAATAGTCACTGGCTCAAGTATATATTCTTACACATATGATCCAGCAAATATATGGATACCTTTTCCTCTTGAAAAACTTTAAGAACATGTATTGACAATATACAGTCTGCTTAAAATCTAAGATGTTAGCAAAGAGTTACAAAAAATTCCAGCATATTTTATTAACTGATGGGATGCTGTAAGTCACTATTTTAAAATATTTTTTCTCTGTTAAAGGTGATTGAGTAGTCATTGCTGCCCCCAAATAATTGCTACTTATATGTTTTTATTTTTTTAAAGATTTTATTGATTTGTTTTTAGACAGAGGGGAAGGGAGAGAGAGAAATATCAGTGTGTGGTTGCCTCTCATGCACCCCCTACTGGGGGCCTGGCCTGCAACCCAGGCATGTGCACTGACAGGCCATCGAACTGGCAACCCTGTGGTTTGCAGGCTGGTGCTCAATACACTGAGCCACACCAGCCAGGGCATATTTTTTATTTTTTAATAAACTAATTTCTTATGTTCCCTTCGTAGTTTTTCTCTGAAAACCTTTCTTTCTCTCTCTTTCTTTCTCTCCACCACTAACTTTGTTTTTGCTAGCTTAATCCTAGGCACTTGGGGCTACACTTCTCTTTATAATATAAGGAGAGATTTCTGCAGGAGGTTCTCATTCTCTCTAGCAGATTATGTTGCCACGGAGAGGCACAGTGAGAACATAAAGCAGGAAGTTCAAGTGAGAAAATGAACACATTCACCTGGTGGTGTGAGCATTGTGGACGGACAGTGCCTTTGAGGGTCCCCAGGAATTCATTGTTGGGTTAGGCATGCAGACTGAAAATGCCCAAACTGGGTTCCACACACACAGAAAAGCAGTTACTATCATGGGTTCTTTACAAACAGCTGCAAAGTGAAATCATTCAGCCTTTAAAAATAGTTTCTGATGTTTAGTAGTTTCTGTTGTGGATTAATGATAAACCAAGCAAGAAAAATATTGCTCAACCTTGCATGTGAACTCCTGAGCATAAGTGGCCTTCCGCTGGATGATATAGATATTCAGCATTTTGCACAATCATGCTGCATAAATTCTATCTGTAAGATACTTTAAGCTTTTCCTAAGATAAATAGCCATAAAAATAATACCTTGACTTTCCAGAATAAGGTGCATATACATTATTATAAGAGACTATTGGTTGAAATCATTTTCAAAATTAATATTTATAAAGTTAAATTAAAATAATCTTTACAGTTACCAGAGTTCACATTTTAAACTTTAATAAAAGAAAAAGATTTCTGTCCTCATGTTTATTCTAGCTTTTTCCTTCTACAAAGTGTGTGGTCACAAACTAACCTTGATTTTCTAAATTTTAAATTTTTTTTATTGTTGTTCAGTTAGAGTTGCCCTATCTTCACCTCACTGCTCACCACTACCCCACCCCCACACTCCCACAGTCAATTTCCCCTGCATTAACCTTGATTTTAATACATTTTTAGAGAAAAAATAACTAGCTGAAGTTTGTAGCAAAAATTAACTTTGATGAAAACATAATGTGTGTTACTTGAAGTGTGTATGGCATATATTGAGTTATTCTTATAGTGTATAAATCTACTTTTACTACATTTATATTTGACTGCCTTATAATCTACTTTTATGCCAGAGGCTGGCTAAGTCTCTTCTAATTTTTACATCTGATCTATATTTTAGACTATGTGTATCTGATCATAAGTGAGTATTTAAAGATCTATTTCAGCAATTTACTGCAGTGCTAAGGAAAATGAAAGATTATTCAAATAAAATTATACAAGGATTGGGTCAATTTTTAGAGCACAAATGTCAAATCTAAAAAATATCACAATAATGTAGCACTGTATTGATGTGACCTTTGGAAATTAATTTTAAGTGTTTAAAATAAATAATGGGTTTTCTTGCTTTTCACTTATTTTATTGTGGTGCTTTTACTGAATAGCATCAATTTGTGTTACAAGGACTACTTAAGACTCTAAGGAGCATTCATTTAATGAAGGTGCCCATCATTTATTCCAGGAATGTTTCTACCTGAGCTTTAATTGTTTTATTAAAGTTAGGATGAAGGAGTCTATTAGAAAAAACAGAAGAACAGACTGTGAGATTATTTTGTGTAAGTATAATATGAAATGATGACAGAGTAGTCTTTAATGCTCAAACATCTAACAATTTATATTCAAGTAATATTGAATAGGAAGCCATAAAATTTAAAATGAATCAGTTAGGTTACATATAAAGTTACATTGTATTTGATACTTCGTTTTAAGAATTAAAAAAAAAACAGTCCTTAGAATATAGTATAAATCATGGAAAAGTGAGACATTTCTAAGGAGTACAAATTTTTGTATAAATAAAAAACAAATCTTCAATCAAAGATATGTCAAAGTCATGATTCCCAGTGTCTGAGAATGTGACCTTCATTTGCGATAGAATTTTTCATATTAAAATTAATCAGGTTAAGCAAAGGTCATTGCATTGGGCTCTGATTTAATATGACTGGTGTCCTTATAAGAAGGCAGCCATGTGACAATAAGGAAACACAGGGGAACACCATGTGAAGACAGAGACCAAGAGTGAAATGATGCCTCTGCAAGAAAAGGAACACCAAGGATTTGCCTGCTGTCCCCGGAAGCTAGGAGGGAAGCATGTATCAGATTCTTCCCCGGATCTCTCAGAATGAATTATGCTGACCCCAGGACTTTAGACTTCTGGCATCTAGGATGTCAGTTGTTTTTGGCCACCCCTTTGTGGAATATTTTGTTTCATCAGGCCCAGGAAACTACATTCTCTGTAAGTCTGGATATTGAAGGCTCTGGCCATTCTGCTGGATTCAACTGGTACTTCTACCAACTACACTGACTGGCATAATGCACGAAATATCAGGTTAACATAGCCTTGAAATATGTTATCTTAACTGTGAGTTTCATTAGTCCTTAGTTTAAAATACATGAGATTCACTGCCACCGAGACCAGACTCTGTTCCTTTTCTGTTTCTGCTTTATAGTGTCATTTTAAATCATTCTTTTGCAGGCTGCACATGTGGGACAATGTTATATGAGCAAACCTCTCCAGGTGTCAGTGTTTGTCCTCATCATACGTGCATTCAAAGCCTGCCTTAATGCTCCCTGCTACCATGTACATACACAGTCTCTGAGCAGAGACTGCCAGCAGCTGATGATCAGTGAGGTCATTGCCTTAACTTCTCTTTTTTAATGCCTTTGCGGGGACACTTTAAAGATTCACCTATGTCCTTTAGATTCTTGTAAATCCAAGCTCAGATTTTTCTCCTTGCCTTGAAATAGTTAGAAAAGGTGATCAAAATTAATCTTCCAAGACTTACATCAACCATGTTTAACTAGTATCAGAATGCAACCCTTCCTCTTTAAACTGGAAATTTCTAGAAGTTAATAGCTTTCAATGATTAGTTCTAGTACCCTCAACATAAATTTCACTTTATATATTCAATATTTCTTGAGTTGAATAACAATCTCTCCTCTATTTCTATTTTCATTTCTGACTCCAACATGACCAATTAGTCCTAATTCATGCTTACTTTCCATATTGAATTGATTAACCATTGTGTTTATCAGCTTATTAAATATCAAATCAAACAGAAAATGTATGGAGACCTGTGAGTTTTGCAAGCAATGCTGCCGTGTCAAGCATGTTTTAGGATGACCACCAGCATTGCCGTGGGAGACCACGGCATGCTTCTCCTGGGTCCCAGCTCAGTCTTTCCTGTCAGAGGGAATCACGACTCTGCATGCTGGGGTTACCATCCCCTGGGTTCCTTTAGTTTCCCAAATGTGCTCTTATGTCAGGATGTTTTTAAACTTTATATTAATGAAATTACACTCTGTATTCTTTTGCAATGTGCTTACTTGACTTAACATTGTATTTCAGAAATTCAACTATGTTCTTTGTTAAAAAGAAGTTATCATATATTCTTAATTCTTAGCTAATCAAGAACTGTATAGTAAATTCATCAAACATTAGCTTATTTCCACTTTTTGTTAACATGAAAATACCTTCCTGAACATTCTTCTATGTGTTTTTTGGAGCACGCCTGCAAGAGATCCTTGGGGTTATATACCTAAGAATTGAATTGCCACATCATAGGACATGTGTATCTTGTTCCTCTTATAACACGTCAAATTTCTTTCTGAAGCAATTCCATCAGTGTGCATTCCCACCAGAAGTACTAAATAAATATTGTGGTTCTTTCACACCATTACTAAGGCAGTATTTCAGACTTCAATTTTTGCTAATCGGATTGATATGAAACAATATCTCATTGTGAGTTAAAGTAGAATCCCACCTATTATTCATCAGGTTAACATCTTTGTATGTTAAAGGCTAGTCAGATTTTATTCTCAGGGAATACTGTCTTTTCCCATGTCATAGAATCATCTCTTTTTCTTCATGACTTATATATAGCTTTTGTATATTCTGAATTTATATCACTTTCAAATATCATTTTCCAACTCACAGTTTGTATTGCCACTTGTTATGCTTTATTTTTATGAAGTTATTTTTGTTTTGATATAGTCTCAATGATAAATTTTTATTTTTGTCACTGCCTTTGAATTTCAGAAATTCATTGTTATTTTTGTGTTATAAAGTATTTTCATATAAATTACAAAAAAAATAAAGTTTTTATTGTCATACTTAAATTGCAATTTGATTTGATCATATTTCAATTTGATTTTATCCAAGATTTAGGTCATAAATGTATTTAAATATACATGTACTATATCATAGAAGGTTTGGGGTGGAATATTTGGTCATAGTATCATATAAAACTTTTCTTTCACTATTTTAGCACTACTTTAGAACTGTTTTTAAAACCAATAGTCAAGTAAAATAAGAGTATTCATTGTTTCTTCCCAGTAATAAATAATATATGTCAATTTTTCAGTTATACCAATTTCTGCTTTACCTTCCAAGTGTTTTTTTTTTTTTTAATGCCTTCACTGGAGTATATTTTGGAGACAAAAAGTTCAAACCGGAAGGTTTCACAGTCATGGTGCCCTGTTTTGAATCACAGCATATCGCTACTTTCTGTCCCTTTTAGCCTGGTCCAGATGGTGGAGTTGCCTGACTTGCCCAGTGTCTGGCTGCGTTAAGTGCAAACCATTTGAAATTCAATCAGTAGAAGATGGAAGTGATGGCTGTTGGGCAGAGAAATGCATTTTGAAAATTTATAGAGAATTTTATTTAGATGACCATGAAAAATACAAGCTAAGTTATACTGTGATAAACCTGACACTTTTGGCATTAGATTAAAATGAATTTTCCACTCAAAAAAATCAATGATATGCTTCTTCTTTTCCTTTATTAAGGAAATAATCCCCAATTTTTTGGGCTTAGAGTTTGTAGATCAATTACATGCATGATATTTTTGGCTTCATTTCCATGCATTTTAATAGACTTATTACACATTTTCTACAAAATATAAATATGGTAGATAAGAAAACATGTACAGGGGAAGTATTGCTTTCATGGTTCATGTTAGTTTTTTGTATAGGCATAAATTATACTTTGAGAAAATGGAAACACTAAATGGCTCTTGCGTTTTACTTTAAATATATGATTATGAATCTATTTTTGTAATTACCTTGAGCTATTAATATATACATTTGCACAAATTTGTGTTATTATTTAGAAGACAATTGTGCTTTGGGAATACTCACAGCACTGTTCAATGTCATATTTGTGTGTCTACAGGAAGTGGTTTTAAAAGTTAAAGAAGGTTCTCATTTTGCTTACATAGTAAAACATTTAAGTGTTTAGAGAAGAGGCCATATATAAAAATAGATTTATCAATTTAAAAAATTCTAGAAATATTTTAAGTAAAATATCATAGGTCACTGTCTTCATATAAGTTTAATTTCAATAAGCTTAATCTTGATCAGATATTGAATTATTTAGTATTAAATACAGATTTTCCAAGTATAAGTTTGATAGAATCTTAAAATCAAAACAAAACAAAGACAAAAGAATAATATTTATACCCAAAAAGAATCTTAAAAATATAGTAATTGTTCTAAGTTAACATAATGGGAAAGAAGGTGTTGTCTCTAGATCAGATGGAATATCTGACTGCACCTAGATGGTCAGTGGCAGAGGTGGTGCCAGACAGTAAATTACCAAAGTTCTATTTGTTTTACTGGTGAGAGACACAGGTTTTTAAAAAAATTCTATTTTTACCCTGAGTGAATGCCAGCACATACTATACACTTGTAAAAAGTTAGAAATAGCCCTGGCTGTTATAGCTCAGTGTATTGAATGTTGGCCTATGAAACAAAGGGTCACCAGTTCAATTTCCAGTCAGGGTGCATGCCTGGTTGTGAGCCAGGTCCCCAATAGGGGGCGCACAAGAGTCAACCACACCTGATGTTTCTCTCCTTCTCTCTCTCCCTCCCTTCCCCTCTCTCTATAAATAAATAAATATAGTCCTTTTTAAAAAGTTAGAAAAGTCTCCTTTAAGCAAATAAATTAGGAAACTGCCCATTCTATGCAAAGCAGAAATAAGTTCTTGGTCAAGGGCCCAGCAAGAAAAAAAATTAGCATAATCACATTCAGGTAATTAAGGAAATCTTAATACAAATGCGAGCATAACGACTTTTCCTTTGTTCTTCCATTTAAAGGGTGAGGGGAGGGAGGAGCTGTGGAAAGCTAGATGACAGTGCTAAAGTCCCAAGAGCTGGACAATAGCAAGCCTTTAGTGTGTTTACAGAAGAAGATTGCAAAGTAAATAGCCAACACCACTCTGCTCCTCACTGTAATCTCCTTTGGTGCTCCTGTTGGCCAGCACGATTGGGTGCCAGAGACAAGGAAGCCTTAGGCAGAAAACAGTGCGGAGGGGTGGCGACTGGGACTGGACTAGCAAAGAGATTTCCAAAATAGGTTCTCTTCCTCCAAGCTCAGTCACGAGCCAAGCCCGGGGACTTGGCAAGCAAGGCCTGACTTGTTTTCAGCGTGTACTTTTTACCTTCTTGGCCAAGCATTCTTGTACATGGTGTGTGCATCTGTTTTCACTACTTACTAACATTGTGACATCAAGCAAATTGCTCCTACAGGCAAAATAAACATAATGATAATACTGACTTTACAGGTGTGTCATGAGGACTAAATGTAATTGCTGTTTGAAAGAATGTTCTAAACCTAAATGAATATGCAAGTATGTGACAATCTTCATATTTGAAAAAAGAGAACAGTATTTCTAAGAGCTGTCATGTACAAGGCTGAAGATTGACTAATCTTTCTTTAATACAAATCTTCATCAGAGTCTTACTGCATTTTTAGTCATTCAGTCTGGTGCCCACCACACCTCTCATGTGTCCACTTCACTGTTGGAAGCTCATCCTCTTTGTTTTTTTTAACGTGTTCTTTTTTTTAAGATTTTATTTATTTATTTTTAGAGAGAGGGGAAGGGAGAGAGAAAGAATGGGAGAGAAACATCAATGTGTGGTTGACTCTCTCATGCCCCCTGCCGGGGACTCGGCCAGAACCCAGGCATGTGCCCTAGACCAGGAATCGAACTGGAGACCCTGTGAGTTGCAGGCCAGCACTCCATCCACTGAGCCACACCAGCCAGGATGAAGCTCATTCTCTTAGTCCTCTTTCCTGAAGTGTTTTAACCACACTTTCATGTATGTTCCTAGCCCTTCCAGAAACTGTGCTGGTCTGTCTCTTCCAGTTCTTATTGGTCCTTTCTCCTCTTTATCACCACGCTTTGGGTTTTTATCACATAGTCAATATAGTAGTGTCCATCATGGAATAGTCTACATTAATAGTTTCATGCATATTTAAAATGTTTTGTAATAGCCCTTAGTGACAGTGAAAGAGTAGATGAAACACATCTTTCAGGGCTTTCTGAACCAAATTACTGTCTCCTTTCACAATAAAAATTTAGATAAAAATGGCCTCCCAAATATTAGCATGGAACATTTCACCCCAGTTTGTTCATATTTTGAATATTCCTTTTAAGGGGGAAATCTATGGAAAATTATTACTAAACCAAGAGTTTCCAATGGGTTGGCTAGGTATTATTTTTCTAAAGGAATTCAGTGATTTGACTTAACAAAGACTAAGTGCTCGTGGTTGACTCTCACAGGAATGTTTCTTCTCACGTGATGGGTGAGTGGTGTAAACTTCCAGATTGCATGAGACTTAGTTGCACTTACACTATTGGCCATGACAACCCCATTAGTGGTTGCCTTCTTGTCCATCAGAGCATAATATCAAGCCAAATGTCTTATTTTTATTTTTAGAATTAGTAACTTAGACTTCCTTTATAATTAGCCAGGGTATGTGCCCAACACATAAGTTCATCAAACTTCTAAAATTTTCAGAGTCTAATATCCCAATTCCTTATGGTGCCCATATCCATGAACATCTACACACTGATAACTGACTTGTGGTCCTTCTGGTTCTGGCAGGCCTGTTACAACACACTGATATTTTCTTAAGCAGGTGTTCACCTGAAAACCACATAATTGAGTTAACAGAGCCTTTTTTGATATAGTAATTTTTCTTTTGCTGCAAATAAAATTATGCAAAATTAAAGGATAAACTGAAACTCATGAAACATTTTAAGAGTTTACTTGAGCAAAAACGCATTTGAATAGGGCAGCACCAAACTAGGAGGTTAGGGACATCTGTGGCCAGCAGCTGGGCATGGGAAAAAGCAGAAGCAAAGTCAGGAAATTATCACTTGGCTATAGCTTAAACACTTGCCTTATTTGGAAAAGCCTAATAGGCTGTTTGTGACTGGTTGCCCTTAGGTTTTTTTCCTTAATCTTGACACATTTGGTTTTGTTTACATAGGCTCCTAAGGTGCTAGAACCACCTCAGTCTAATTAATTTAACTTTAACAAAATTTGATATCTGTGTAAGATATTTAGGTGCACAATCACATATAACGCTAAACATGAACTTGCTATAATATTATTTTGTTTTATGAAAAAGAGACTGAGACTGTCCATTCCTACAGGAAAGAATGACAAATCCAAGTTAACTAGGATTCTGCTAACGAAACCAGAGACTTTACCATCGTTCACAACAGCCTCAAGCTGAAAATACAGCCCATCCTGATGAGCTGTTCTAGTCATTTGCTTTCAGAAACTCAGCTATTTAGCTTACAAAAATTATAACAAAGATCACATTTAATTCCGTTTTTGAAAATGATGCAAAATGAAATATTTCATTTTTATTTTCTTTCTGAGAAACCTAAATCTTTTCAAACAATTTTATACCTGCATCTTTCTAATACTTGATGTGTTGATATATGTGTTATGACATATGTGGTGGGTAGGCATCCAGGGCGCAGAAGGAAGGCACTAAAGAACAGTTAATTCTGATCCACATCCCTCCCGCCCCTGCAACCTTCTCCTTTGACGTCAGCCTCCCTTAGTGCCATATATAAGATTTTTCCTACACCAGTTTTGTCAGCAAAAATAAGTATCACTATTTTTATTTTCTTACTGCCACTTGGAGGGTCTTCTTAGGGTTGGATAGGTAGGTATCTCTGTGAATGTTTAGGAAAACAAAAAATAAATTAACATGCTTCTGAGAGGGGAAAAGGCAGAGTTTAAGAAAAAAGATAAAAGATGAGTTAGAACGAGTAGAGGGTTTACAATTTTTAAGAAAAGTTTCGTGGGAGACAGTTAAGAAAATATAGGCCATGGGAATCTGGGGACTGAAATGATGGCTACTGTGCAAGTTAAACACTCTGCTCCCTCTCTCCCCTAAAAGATTCAGAAAACATTCCAGTTCTTGAAAAAGTCTTTTCTGAAAATGTAACAAGTCGCTGTTATCTTTTTTGCTTAAATTTTAGCATGGGTTGAAATCAGAAGTTGCCCAACAATACTTCCAATATCTGGTTTATGTGTTGTATACAGTAATTTGAGGTTACTGGTTATGTTTTATTGAACCTCTAGTAAAATTTAAATGAATGAACTGTAGTGAAGATGACACCTGTTCGATAAATGACTTAAAAGATAGAAGGGACATACATACAGGGAGGGAGAGGGATAGGAATGGCAGGTGAAGAAGAGGGAAGGAGGAGAGGCGAGAACCTGGATTTTGACGTGGAGAACACTCATCAGAGCTGTCCACTGGGCGTTTGTGTTGTCTGTCCTTGGGGGGCAGCATTTGCAAGCCTCAGGTTCCCCCCTTTTCCAAGATAGAGACACTGATATCTACAACTGCCATTTTGAAATATCAAGAGATTCAGCTGAAAATGGAATTGAAAGATTTTCAGACTGACAGCAATTGGGGGCTGTATTGGATGAAAGAAGGTGAGGGGATTAGCCGAAAAACACACATGCGTAACTCACAGGCACAGACAATCATGTGGTTGATGGCCAGAGGAAAGAGAGGACAGGACTGGGTGGTAATGGGCAAAAATGGGGGATAGGGACAGCTGTAATAGTGTAAACAATTAACTCCATAAAAATAGAGCTTAAAAAAGACATTTGGAATATTGAATTATATTATGCTCGTCTTAGACTTACTCCAAGCAGAACAAGTCAGCAAAATTCAAGTCCTCTCCATTAGATAATTTTTCTCCTGCTCCTTTGTTTTGTGAAAATACATCATTTTAAAAATACCAGCTTCCTCTGGGCATTCGCTGTGTCTCATTGGCAGCATGGACACTCCTGTTCCTTATCTCTCCTACTCGCCATCCTTCCAAGCTGGTCCTTTCCCCTTCTCATCGCTAACTCGGAATGCTGCTACTGTTGTAAATCGTGTTATAATGCAGGGAAAGTGTGATGAGAGAACAGAATTGTAACCCGGCACCACCACTGTGAAAAGAAAGAGGCTTTACAGCTGACCAAGGGAAAAAATAAATCGAAGTCTGTGAGGATTTGGGAGTCTTTTAAGTAGAATGTGTTTTTGTTGTATGCTTAAATGAATGTATTCTACTGAACTGTAATCTGAAATAAAAGCCAAATAATCATATATTATTTTAGTTTAAGAAATAAGTGAGCTCAGCCTTTCCTGAAAAACTTATGCCTGTTGTGGTTTTCACTTAAAGTTAAATTATATATAAGCGGCGAAATGACGGCGATTGAGAGAAATCTGAAATGCTCAGTCATGGAGCTCTTAAACAAGCAAACCTCATTCTCCAGGGTTCAGTAGACATCCAATTCCTTTACGAAGCTTGAAAGAAATAATGTAGAAATCGATGTGGAATTTGAAAGAAGGGAGAAAATAATGTATAATAATTATTTTATCTCCTTGAGGAATGCCGTACTACAAAAAAATCCTATAGTCTGTATTTCTCTCCCATTAGTTTACAATATATACTAAGAAGTTACTTTTTTCCCCCCTGAAAATGTTACTAGATTTTTTCAGTGTCTTCTTTGTGATGCAGAATTGCTCTTTTATGGTAATTTTTTTTCCTGGTTTCCATTCGTGCCTTTCTTTTTCTCGCTGGAAGGTTTGGTTTCAGAGCACTTGACCTCAGACCCTGGTAACACTCCACCAACAGTTCCTCTGACCTCTGGAATCTCTTCCTATAATCTACTACATGCAAGGTCAAAATATTACTTTTTCCTTATGTATAATTATGGAAATGTCTTGCCCTTGGTCAAAAAACCACCTACATCTGCATATGTGTTGGGTATTCCAACGGCCTCGATGGCATTCAAGATGCCCACAATCTGGTAAAAATGTAAACCTGCAGGTGATTTTTTAATATCTTCTCCCTGAACCCTGCACCTATTCACATTGCAACGTGCTGCCCACACACCTGCCTTTGAACTTCCACCCCTCTGTTCATGACATGCTTTGTTACTAAACAAATTTGAAATACACCTTTTAAAATTCTAGCCGCCACTCATAGCTAGGCTGTAAAGGCCTAAGGAAAATGAACAATTTTCACCTCAAATGCTAATTTCTTTCTAATTTGATAAGCTGTAACAGTTTGTTAATATAAATTATACTCTTGCTTATATTTTTTTATAAAACAATCCTACTAGATGATTATAGAGAGAAAGTAATCCCACTTTAGGTCTCCAAAGCAGTGATTCACAAACATAATGCTTGTTAGTCTGGTACAAGGCTGTAGACTAAAATAAGAATCAGCAGGAAAGTTTTCCAATTACAGATTCACAATTTACAGCAAAGGGTTTCTGATCCAGTGTGACTGAACATCCCATACTTGGCCCACTAGATTTAGAAAACTATAACCTAATTTATTTCACAATTCTAAGTAATAAATCACTTTTAATGAAAAAATAAGCGTAATGCATGCATATGTATGAATAAATGAACTAAGGAAGGAATGGGATGCTTTGTAAAAGAGAAATGCTACATTATCAGAGAATTAACTTTAACTCTTCTATTTAATCCTTTTGAGGTAGGAATTTAATCTTGCTAAGCTCCAACTTCTTCCTTGATGTGTAAAACTGATGAAATAGCATTTGAAACAATGTTTTAAAGGCTAAAATATTTTATTGACATATAGCCTATGTGTTTGTGAAGCTTAGAAAAAAATAGTTTATTCAGTTTTCCACCCAATTTTGCCCTTGTTTTAGTTAAATTTATGGGGCAACATTGCTTAGTAAGATCATATAGGTTTCACATTTCTATAAAACATGATCCATATATTGCATTGTGTGCCCACCACCCAAAATCAAATCACCTTTGATCACCATATATTTGACCTTCCTACCCTTTATAGCCTCCATTCCACATTTCTTTGGTAACCATCATACTGTTGTCTCTTTTCAGCTCAAATTTCCATCCGAATTTTAGAAGATGTGATGTGGAAATATAACATTGGACATTACCTACAGTTGAGGTCAGGTTAACTGTTATCATAGGAAGCGGGAAACAAGGGTTCTACATTAGTAATTCTGGGCAGGAAGTAATGAATGAAATACTAAACATCTGGTCTTTATTCCTTTGAAGAATGAGCTTTCTCAAAAGATTCTCCTATAGAGAATGTATCTCACTTGTCTCAGAGACAGAGGAGACCCCATTCAAGTCAGAAGCACTGAGGAAATCAACCATATCCTTTGTCTCTAGGACTCTGCTTTATCAATGAGTTTCTGTCCTTTCTATGAATTTTCTTCATCTGTTGGTATACTCATTCATTCATTGAGTGTATACCTTTTGAATATAACCCAGACACTGGGCTGGTTTCCAGTGGTTTGGATGTGGATAAATAGAACCTGGAGAGCTGAGTAGAAATTATCCAAATGAAAATGGGCAAGAACATTCTTGGCAGAGGAAGAAGGTCATTTTGGTTAGAAGTGTGAGTCTGTGAGATCTGAGCCATGATCACTACCCTCTGCCTAACTCAGGGAGATGGATGTCCTGGTGAGTGTGGTCGAGAACATATGGATCTCTCCCCACAAGCTCCCTGTCTAGGGTTAAGGCTTCTCCTAGGGAGACAGGGAGGAGTTCCCATCAACTCCATGTTTCAGGAGTGCTAATTGAGACCACTGTGGCTGAGAAGTCTGGGGTTCCTTTCTGCTACCCACCCTCAATTTGCAGGGAGGAATTTCTAGCACATAGTGAAGATGCAGTAGATCCATGTAGTGACCATCTTCACTACAGCTGGCTCACAAGATGAAAAATCCATATCTGGAGAGGAAAACTAAGATGCTAACTACCTATTGCTCCTGCTGAGCACTACTCACACATGAAGGTTGTCACTCTAAGAAAAAACAGACATCTGTCCATATGTTCGCCTACGGCACTGGTGCTCTGCCCAGGGGAGAGGCAGGCTATAGGGACAGATTGCTCTGACAGTTCTCGTAAAGGAACTAATTTTACTTGGAGCACAGTGTCGAGAAGTTCCAGCCAGAGAGCACTGCCAAAGACAGTAGAGATTTTGGTGGTGAAGAACTGAGAGGAGTCTGGTGATTCTACAATAACAACACGTAAAACAAGTAGCAAGAGCAAATGTAGCACATAGAGAGTTGCAGTACATTTCACAAAAACAGCACAAAGGAAACATGTACAGAAAAAAAGCTGTGCTGGTAAAAGCAAAACAAAGCAAAACAAACAAAGAAAGGCAATAGATAGTAACTAAAAAACACAGGAAACAATGAAGAACATCAGAAACGAAAATAAGAAGATTCACATAATGAATGATAAGTATATGTATACTTGCTCTCAGCTTGCTGAAAAGACATACAGAATTCTACATGTAATTATAAAAATGAATTACTGAGTTTGTAACATGCATATATACAATGTGAATAACAGCATTAGCTCACAGAAAAAGGGAGCAGTGATCACAGCTATAGTGAAGTGACATTTCTCTATCTCATTGGAATTTAGTGTAACTCTGAAGTCGATTCTGATAGACTGCTGTGTGTATTGTAAGTCCTAGAGCAACCTCTAAATATCTAGAGTGGAAAGAAGGAAAGAAAATTATCTCTATTTTCAGATGATAGATTTTGCCTAAATGAGCTTGTGAGGAATTTACTTGAAAAAATAAGAAAGCAAATAATGAACAAACAAGAGAAAAACAAACAAAAACTCATAGGCACAGATAACAATGGTGAATATCAAAAGGAAAGGCAGTGAGTGTAGTAGAAGGTAGAGGGCGTCAGATGTGTGGCAACAGAAGGTGATTTGACTTTGGGTGGTGGGTACCCAATGCAATATGCAGATCGCATATCATAGAAATATCTTGAAATCTATATAATTTTATAAATTATGTCACCCCAATACATTTAGTTAAAAATAAGAACTTACAAATAATTACAGCAGGATTTCAGGGCAAAACATAAATATTTTTAAAAATAAATTACATGTTTGTATAATAACAGTGAAAAAACAGAAAAATGGAATTAAGAAAATTCTTTTTTTTTACAATAGCATCAACAATAATAAAGTACTTAGGAATAAATTAACGAAAGGAATTCTAGGCTTATACACTGAAAGCTACAAAATGGTGAAAGAAATTAAAGAAGACAGAAAAAATAGAATGATATCTCATGTTTATGAATCAGAAAGCTTAATATTGTTACTGTGGCAATTCTGCCCACATTTACATACACATTCAGTGGATTGTTTATCAATATCCCAACCAATGTTTTTTGAAGAGTTTGACAACTTCAAGGAACTCTTAATTGTCAATCCAGCCTCAAAAAAAACCCCAAAAACAAAAGTTGTAGAACTGATATTTCTTGATTTTAAAACTTACTAAAATGCTATAATAATAAGACAGTGTGATAGTGGCATATGAAGAAACATCAAGATTAATAGCACAAAATTTAGAGACTAGAGATAAACCTCTATATTTATGGTCAACTGATTTTTAATGAGTGTCAAGACAAACCAATGGGGGAAACAGCAGGGTTCTTAATAAATGGTTTTGGAAGACGATGGAAATCCTCATGCAAAAGGGTGAAGGTGGACCCCTTCCTTACTCTGTACACAAATTAACACAGTATAGATCAAAGAGCTAAATTTAAGAAAAAAACTAAGATTTTTACAAGTAACTAGGAATACATTTTTATGACGTTGGATTAGATAAAGCATCTATAGGTACTACATCAAAAGCAAAAGTAATCCAAAAATTGATGAATTATAACTTATCAAAATTAGAAACATTTCTGTTTTTTACTGAACTGACCTAAAGCTTACTTTTTTATGTATAAACAATACCATAAACAGTAACACTCCATGGTAGTTAATTTTACAAATTATTTATCTAATAGAGGACTTCTATCTAGAATACATAAAAAGCTCTAACAATTCAATAAAAAAGACAATTAAAAATGAACACAAGATTTGATAGACATGTCTCCAAAGTAATGTCTGTGGTCAGTAACACATTAAAAGATGTTCAACATCTTTATTAGTAAGATATTAATCAAATTCATAATATCATACCTCTTCATCTCTATTAGACTATCTTTAATAAAAAAGACAATTTCCTTTTTTACCTCAAAGACAACTTGTGGAAACTATGAATTTTGCATCTCCCTGTCCCCATGGGAACTTCCTTCTGCTCCTTTGTCACCCTGTGTAGTCACAGGGACAGATCTGCCATCTGAGGATGGACCCTGTAAACATACGGCCCCTCCATCTGTTTATCCCTCAGGGTAATTACCATGGTCCGTCTATTATGCTTTGTACGTAGTTACACAGTCTCCCCTGCCTCTCTTGTCCACTGTGCCCCAGCTTATTGCTATTCTTTCATATCAAACTATTTTAATAAGGTCTTGTTATTTGTCCTACTTCTAGTCACAACCTATATCTAATAATTTTAAAGAGTAGCCTTGCTTCTGCATTGGTAAACCAAATACTTATCTCCAGATTAACATCTCTTCATCCCCATGATAGATTTCAAAAATGGGCTAGAACATAGGTTGTGTGAAATTTCTCAATTGTTTACATTTAACATATATATACATAGCCACTCTGCACTCCTCCTCTCTTCAATTTTTAGACAAAGGGACTTTACTCCAGTCTTGAGCCTTGTGTCTGAAGACTTCAAGTCTACAGGGATGCTGACCCCTTCAAAGTCAACTCCAACACTATTACTACAATAGCAAAGACCCCATATGAAAGCAACCCTGTCTCTCTCCCATCCCCGAACTTACTATGAACGTTTCAGTCACTGCAAATTTGCCAGGTTACTTAAATGTTCCATGTACTTTACACAAAGTAATAATAAGCTACCTGTCATTAAATTCAATTCACTGACTTTGGTGTGATCACTTATCTTTATATTGACTCCAAATACAAAGTACACCTGGATCTTTCTTTATAATATTCTCTTCTTTTCAAATATTAGTCCTTTAACATGATCACTTACACATGCAAAGCCAACTGGGAAGTTCTGCAGTGCAGTGAACACTTTCCTGGGGGTCGGAAGACAGGGCTTCCAAATCCATTTCTCATGCTCCCAAGCAGCAGACTCCCAGGAAGTTCACTGTACCACTGCAGGTGCCCCAGGCTCTTTGCTGAGCATGCGCTGAGTGTCCTAAGGTGGTATTTAAAGCCACTTCAGTATAAATGGATGGTGACTCGATAACTTTTATGTTTCCATTCTCAATTCTGAAAGAGAGCAATGGTGGCTGTGCCTTCAATATATTTTTAGTTTGTATTTCCACTCTAAGCAAAACATAAAAGTCTTAAAAAATCATTGTTAATGAAATAAGTTACTGAAAATGTTGCAAAATAAACAGAGATGAGAAAAGATCAACTTTTTTTCTGGAAAAGAGATTCATCCTATGAGAAAGGAGTTAGATTTTAACATTTCAGTTGGGCTTTCAAAATCACATGGATAAATTACCAGAATGATACCTTTTTTTGTTTTTGACTGAACTGACCTGAACTTTACTTTTTTTGTGTACACATAGACTAAAACTATTTATTCTAACCCTCATAATTCTAAATTATTCATGATTGACCAAAAGATCCTTTGAACAAAACTTAAATTTGTTGGTTGAGCAAAATTTTCTTTTAGCGGATATTTTTAGTTAATGATACTAATGTAAACAAGCCACAAGGATAAATGTGTTAATTTAGTTTGACAGATATTGTTGGATACTTTCCAAGTACTGAGCTTGATAAAAAAAATAATAATCATGCTTAACACCAACCCCTGTTTTGAAATACAGTTAATTCATGACTAGGAACAGAGGCAAAAAACCTGAAGAGCTGTGAGACTGCTGAACTTTTTTTGCAATACCATTACAACTAATAAAGTCTTAAGGAAAGGAGTAATTAAAATTTTATTAACAAATGTCACCCAATAAATTCAGTAAATATTTTTTTTAATGTGACCTGAGAACACTGTATAAACAATACCTGTGGCGTAGCTTAGCTACTCTCTCAATGTGTTTTAACAACAAAAATTTATTTCTCCCTTTCTGGAAGCTGGGGTGTTCAAGATCAGTGTGCCAGCAGATTCGGTATCTGAAGATGAAACTGGAGAAGCGGCGTTCGTGCCGCCTGTCACCACCAAACCCCATAAGCAGACAGGGATTGAATCTTTATGGGCGCTTTATTCAGATGGCTGGTGATCTGAGAAGATGGCGGGTTACGTATCCTAACAGGCCGTCTTACTTTTCCTGTCAAGCCAGCCTTTTTGTAAGGATGAAGAAGTGTAAGTAAGAGAGCTGGAATATAGGGGGAAAAAATGTGCAGAAGGGATTTGGAACTCAGGGAAGAAGTTGATCAGATAAAACCTGCAGTCTGGCAGTTTCCGTGGCATCCTTTCATCCACTGACCATTGACTCTGCATCTGTATCTGGGCATCTGTGTTTCATGTCCTGTGCCCCAGACAGCAGAATGTCTCTCCCTGGAACAAATGGCTCAGACACAACCTGGATGCTTGCAGTCCTCTTGGGGCACAAAGGTAAAATGGCTTGTGGCCTCCTGGAGTCAAGGTGGGTCAAGTCTTCAGTTCCTGAAACAGTAGCTTTCTGCATGAATTACTAAGCATATTAACTATTACTTAAAACTAAAATTTTCCGACTCTTGAGTTCCTCCATTTGTGAGAAGCAGCTTCCTCATCGATGGCGACCTTCTCACTGGAATTCCAAATGCAGAAGGGGACAGGCAAACACTCTTAAGAGTTTTACTAAGTTACTAATTCCATTCACGAGGCTCCGCCATCATGTCCTAGGCGCCTGCAAAAGGCCCCATCACCCTAGTCACTAGGTTTCAACCTATGAATCTGTGAGAAACCCAAATATTTGTTCCATAGAACTCCCCATTAGGCCACATAAAATATTTTAGTTATTATTTTCATATTTCTAAAACTGCTTCAATTTGGAGCATTTTTGTGCCTTTATAAGATATCTGTAGATTCAAAGTAAAAGTAATAAACAATGGTAATAGGGCTTTAAAAAAAGCAATAGTATTTAAAAATTTTATAGTAATTGAAACTTCAGAATATATTTGCCAATTTCATAAATAAATAAATAAATAAATAAATAAATAAATAAATTAGAACTAGTAACCTGTGTAATAAAGTTAGATTTGTCTTGGTATGTCCTGTGGTCTAGAGCATCATTTTCAAAAGCAAATATGAGTTTAAGTGAAAAGTAATTTCTCAATGCTTATGGTTAACTAGTTCAATATACTTACACACCAAAAATATTTCTAACTTGTCATTAGTAATTAAGTGTGAATCGTGAAATTTAGTTAACTGTGATCTGGAGTCATGTGGCCTAAATACATTTATTTACATGTATGTCTTCCTCACTGTCAGTGAATAGACAGGTGAAGTGCGCCCAGCACAAAGGGTGTTGTATTACTCATATTGATATTTGCATAACAGTCATTTCCATAATACCTGAGAGTGTGTACTCAACACATAATGCTTTATTTAATGAATGATGATAAATATCACATAATCAAACACTTTTTGAACTAGACATGCTATATAAATCTGTCTTTGATTTTACAACGATTTAAACATTGTTTTTATTTGAATTATTTTGTACCTGTAATTTAATCTGTTGTCACAAAAATGCACTTCTTATAGAAACCAAAAGCTACTCAGAGAAGGACAGACTTCAGCAATGGGCCAAAGGAGAACAGCCGTGCGTCAGCTTCTGAGCATACTCTTACCAAGCAACTATATGTCACTATAGGGGCCAGTGTGCTGCTTGTTATTACAAATTAAATCTGAACTGTACAACAAACTCGTAAAAGCCTGCATGCAATTCTTTTGATTCTTAAAGGAAAAAAAAAAAGATATAGAGGTAAAGGGAGTAAAACATTGGTAATTTGTTTAGCTGGTGTTGCAGGCTGTTCTCCGATCAAATTTTGTTTCCCACGGGGAGGCATCAGTTTTAAATTACACAGCACGCGAGCGAGAGAAAGGAAGCAAACAATCAAAACCTTCCCAGGAGGGGAAAGAATCAGGTGAGAGTGCCAGAGATCCCATTTAATAAATAAACACCTTCATTTCTGTAAGTTAATTTCACCACAGGAAATAAGTTTAGGTTTAATTATATTGCCTTATGTCATGTTTTATAAAAGGTACATGAGGTCCATTGACTTTCTCTTATTAAAGCTTTGGTGTTTCCAAAAATATTGCATGACGATTAAGTCTCTGAGGAAACAGCATAGGCACAGTTACTTGAAATGCAATACTTTCATTTTATCCCATGTTAGTGACAATTAGATAGACGAAAATAGCACAATGTATTTAATTTTCGTTAAGAAATGGTTTACTCTGGCCCGGGAGCTCAACTGGTTAGAGCATCGTCCATATACCCCAATGTTGCAGGTTTGATCCCTGACAGAGCTCATATAAGAAACAACCAACAAATGCCTAAATTAGTGGAAGAACAAATAATCTCTCTCTCTCTCTCTCTCTCTCCCCCCATGTGTCTCCCTCTCAAATCAATGTATAAAAGTTTTAAAATGCTGTTTTTAGAGTTACATATGAAAGACTAAGCAATATCTGGTACATGTATTATTGGCACAAATAAAAAAGTTGGCTAACTTTAGCCAAGTTTGAGAAAATAATATATTTAGCAATTTCATGTTTAATTTTGTGATATGGATTCCAAATCTTCGTAATTATATACAGTTTTAATTTAACATTATCGGGAGAGTGAGTATTTTCATGCTTTTGAACAGTCTGGGCTCTCTGAGCAAAGAAACTGGAACCCAGATTAAAGGACAAGTCTTGGAAGTTAAAAGATGACTGACTAGATAGTGAGACACTGCCAGAGAGATTTAGATACTTATCTTCAAATTCGTTTCCATTTCAAAGCGCAATGAACCCTGGAGCCCCTGAGCGGGCTGTTTACATTCAGAGGATTAGAACACATTAGGGAGCAACTGTCTGCTCACCTCTCAGGAGGGAGGGGCAGTGTGTAGCCTCTGAGCCTTGGCTCCTCTCCTGTACTTTGTAAAACCCCTTTGCAGCCTGGGATCCATCCATCCGGTCTCATTCCAAAACAGGGTGGAGGGAATGGAGTGTGGGGAAGGAATGCAGTATTTACTGCAAGTGATAGTAATCTGGACTTAATCCAGAAGCCTCCTGTTTGCTTTCAGAATAATATAAATAAATATGGTTACCAAGAATTATCAAACATTCAAATCCATGTTTTTGCAATGCATTACCTGAGCAATTTTAAAGGTAAATGAGGTTGTATTTGAGCCTCTGGCAAGACTATCCCGTAGCTTCCCAAGGATTTGTTATTCTTATTTTTCTTTTTAGGTTTAAAGCATAGAAAGGCTAGGGAACATGCACAGAGTCAAACCCAGATGTTCAGAACTCACTTCCTTATCAGCTATTATAGAATGAATTGATTTATTTTAGCTCAATGACTAAACGGCACACAGTGAGAAAAGGAAATAAAAACATAGTTGATCACGTCAACTACTGCGGATAAAGGGCATCCATAGTGAGCACAGAACAAGTAAAAGTAAGTGCCAGAATGTTTATACATGTGTGTTGGATAGCAGGAAACAGTGTTCTATGTGGAAGCAATTTTACTGACCTGAAAACTCTAAAGCTTATAAGGGAGGAGTCAATCATCAAACGATTGCCCCCCCCAATTCACATTCATTAAAATCTTGGTCTGTTGAGCGTGTTTATCCAAAGCATGGTGTCTGAGACACACAGCTTGCTTCCTAAGCGAAGTCACTGCGGGGAAGGTTGTCCTGGGCCTCTGAGCTGGAAGGCAATTAACTTTGTTCCCCAAGCAGCCGTCCGTGAGTTCGGCCCGTGTTCCAGAGATGATCCATGCAATGCCTGGCATCCAATGAGCACTGAATACAGAACTGTTCTTCTTTTTTTGTCGTTATGTCTGGATTGTGTTTTGTTTTGATAGAGTAGGGTGCTGTGAAACAGTTATTATGTCAGATCAAAATTTGAAATTAGAAAACAATACGGAATAAAATGAAATTGTGATATATTGTAGATGTTTGGATTCATCTACATCAATATTTAGCTGAGAATGTATTGTTTTAAGGGTATTTATTAGTTAAAAAATAAATGTTAAAAATGATCTAAATCTCCATCCCAAAAACCTAAAAAAAGAGGAGCAAACAAAGCTAAAAAAAAGGAAATACTGTATAGTTAAGAATGTCAACTAATTAAGTAAAAGCAGACATCTAACACTTAAAAAATCAGCAGAACAAAAGTTTTTCTTTTAAAGAGATTAATAAAATTCATAAGTACCTATTATAACAGATCAAAAGTAAAGTGGGATAACACAAATTACCAAGAAAATAGAGCATCATTACAGGGACTGTTGACATTAAATAATTATTAGATGACATTACTGAAATATTTCTTGTAATACATTGGGCAACATAAATAAAATGGGAAAATTGCTTAAAAAGCACAATTTAGTGAATTTGGCAAGGATGAAAAAGTGAAAATCTGGATAATTTCTGTGACTTAAATAAATTAAACAATCCACAAAGAAAACTCCATCTCCAATAGCTGCACTGGTGATATTTAACTAATATTTCAGAAGGAAGGTATAACAAATTTTTACAACTTCTTCAGAAAATGTACCCATTCCAACTTGTATGAGGCCAGAAAAGCTCTGACACTGAAATTCAGCAAGGACTTAATAAGAAAAGTTAATAAAAAATGTGGCTCATAAATATTGACAGAAGAATTCTGAATGAGAGCTTTGCATTTTGAATCCAACTGTGAGTGTCAGTAGTTAACTAGTTATTAATAAGGAAGAGGAACAAGGGAATCAGACATTAAAGTAGTAAGCTGAAAAGCTGGATCAGATATTAGGATAGAATTCCATTGAGCTTAGTAGGGAGCTGTGGCAGTTACAGACTCATTCACACATCCCAGGAGACTGCGGTGGAGGACATTTAATCCTCCTAGCAGACGGGCCAGCTTCCCAGAGGTGCTGCCAGCCCCGTGCTGGATTAGTAGAGCAAGGAGGCAGGGACAATTCCTCTTCGGGGCACATTTGCAGAAGTCAGATGACTTAATAGAACTTTTTTGATGCACAACAGAAGTCAATATGGTACAGGGGGAGGTCTATTTTAGGGTATGCACAGTAACAGCCAAAATTAATGACATAAGGGGTAGAGCCTAGCCTGGGAAAAACTGGAAAGGTAATTGGATTGGCTAGAGAGCACAGAACTTCAGTAGGTCTAGAAAAGGATTGGTCAAGGGGAGGACCCCACTCAAATCCAGGAAGAATCAGAAAGTATGGTTGGAAGGTTTGGATAGCACCTCAATTATCACACAAAACCGAGACAATAGATGGTAATTTAACAGAAGCTTCCGGGCAGTTGCTGCTACACCCTGTCTGCCCTCTGTGTCCCTTAGGGTGTATTGTTTCCCTTAACCCCAATAAAATCATTCTGCCGTATTTAAACTTGACCGTATGTGTCCATTGAATTTTCTCTTTCTCTGGACACAATGAAAGAACCCATTTTCACTGGGAATGCAGCAATATATAAAAGAGATTGCAAGGTGAGTTTAAAATTTACAAATTAGGCCTGGCTGGTATGGCTCAGTGGATGAAGTGCTAGCCTGTGAACCAAAGGGTCTCAGGTTCAATTCCTCTTCAGGGCACATGCCTAGGTTGCAGGCCAGGTCCCCAGTAGGGGGCACTCGAGAGGGAGCCACACATTGATGTTTCTCTCCCTCTCTTTCTCTCTCCCTTCCCTGCTCTCAAAATAAATAAATAAATACATAAAAATGGAAAAAAAATCAGTATAATACCCTGGTACAGCTGGAATGAGAAGAAATCTATGTTAACATTAAAAGATACAGAGAAATTCAATATCCATTTATTATAAAACTTTTCAGTAAAGCGCAAAAAGAAGGAAACTTTATTTGGTGAAGGATATCTCCAATAAACCCAAAACTTACATTATACTACATAGAAAACATGTTCCTTTAATTTGGGCACAAGAAAAAATACATTTATTTTTATTACTTTTATTCAGTGTTATTTTAAAAAATATATATTTTATTTATTTATTTTTAGAGAGAGGGGAAGGGAGGAAAGAGAGAGAGAGAAACATCTATTGGTTGCCTCTTGCAGGAACCCCAATAGGGACTGGGCCCACAACCCAGGTATGTGCCCTGACCAGTAATAGAACTAGCAACCTTTTGCTTTTCAGGATGTCTTTAAACCAACACAGCCACACCAGTTAGGGCTGGTGTTATTTTTAAAATAGGGAAAAAAAAAAAAGTACTATATGTCACCATGCAACAATATGGGTTATTAATTTAAGCCCAATATTGTGCCAAAGAAGCTGAATGCTTACGTTATTTATACACGCACATGCACACACATTCCATTATATAAGGAAACATAAGGTAAAAAATATTTTAGAAATAGGGGGTTCAAAGTGTGGAAGTGTGGAAAAAACAGTTTAGAAAGTGATAGGGAGACGAGTGGAAAGGGTATGTTGGTTGCTGAAGAGGTTCACTTCTACTCCATAATTTGTCACTGTCACTTTCTTCCTTATATTTTTTAAATGGAATTTTATCATTTTTTTAACTTCAGCATTCTCATACAAACGATTATCAATTTAAATTCCCTATCTACTCAGTGGCATAAATCAACATTTCAAAAGGCCTTGATCTTTATTATTTGATCTTTACTTCAGGCTATTACATTTACCTGTAATGTCCCTAATCCCCAATCCTATCACTTGAAAGTATTTTAATGTTTCCAGGTCCGTTCCAATGTATCTCTCAGGGAAGGCATCTCTGAGAATTTTCCTCTCTGATCTTCCATTGTGCCAGTCTGTAACTCTCTCTGGATGTATCCCAATCCAGTTTGGGTTCAGCTGGTGTTTATCTTCTTGAAATAAGGTTTAAAAATGCCTTGAAGCGTATTGCTCTTTTGTCCACTGAAGTACTGAAATCAATGCTTTAATCAAGACTAATGCTAAAAAGTACTTAACAAATTGCACTTTTATGCTATCCTGGATCATGCCCTCCAACTTTCAACTTGTGGAAAAAATAATTATTTCCAGTGGTTTGGGGAACATCAAGTATGGAAGGGGAGTGAAGGGGTGGGAGGGATCGAGCTGCCAGAAGCTGTAAGGGAAATCACAAGCCTACCTGAGCAAAGACCATCCATTACCTGTGCCAGTGCTTGAGGCAGGCACCTTACCAGCTGTCATCTGTCCTGCATTGATTTATCCATTATGAATAATGTTGAGTTGGGTCCCCAAACTCTGCCCTGCCCCAGTTCAGCCTAGCTTGCTCTAACCTGGATGAACAGTCCCTCTAATGACAGCTCAGGGCACTTGTATTTAGACTCCAGAATGGAGTTGTCAGAGCTGATAGCAAGGGAGGGTCTAAGGTTGGGAAGCAGGTAAACCTCCCCAGGCAAGAAAAATGAACCTAAACAAGCTCTGTTGCTGATCTCGTACTTAGGAAGGTAGTTTCACACCCTGCCTCTGTGAGACACCCTAGCTCTACTTTTCTATTTCAAATGAAGGGTATATGGAGAGTTTAAGAAGCAAGGCAAATGCCATGTATGTCCATGATTGATACATTTTCCTCCCATTTCTCTACCAACATCAAAATTAATGCTTTTTTACTCCTGCCTTGTATAGATTGAAAACATGTTAATAATCCTCTTGGTCTATATATATTCAAAATATGAAGATACACTTATTGGGAGAGAAGGGCCCAGTTGTAAAATTCACATACAGCATCTCCCCAGCTAGAAGGGAATGATGCAGTGAATCTGCAGTGAATCTTGAGTTCTGAGTGTTGTTTAGTTTTTAATCTCTGGACTGTTTTCTTCATATGGTGAAAAGTGTAACATATCCCTATAATACACCACAGAATCAGTGTTGCTTTAAGAAAGCTGCAGATGGGTTAGCAGCTGTATCCGTGTCCCTGACAAAGCCCTGACCTCAGAAATCCTCTGCCCACTCTGCTCCAGTGACCTCCCCCACATACCCCTGCCTTCTGTTGTCATGTGACTGCACCTACCACATCGTCATCACTCCTGTTTGTACCATTTTCTTGATTTTGAAACCTGAAAGGCAAACCCAATTTACACCGTCCCACCGAATCTACTCATCAGTCTCAAAGTTCTGTTAGAGTTCTCTGACACATCTCATTGTTCTGACCTAGAACGTCACCTGTCCAAGGGACCTCATGCAATTCTCTCTCCCCCACAATATTGTCAACCAGGGGAAGAACGTGTTATCTTCAAACACATAAGAGTGGAAGTTGAGTCATTTGTAGAGAAATCATGCTAATTCATAATCAGTAACTTTCACGTTATCTCGTCTCCAGCATGATCTGTATTTGGTTTTAAACATTTACTTTTGGCTTATTGGATCTTTTTTCATGCACACAGTTTCTGAGCATTGTGCTTTCCATTATGTTCTTGACCCAATTTCTGGTCTTTTCACTCAATAGCAGCTTCATTTTCAACCTTTCTGAGAAATTTCAGGAAAAAAAGTCCTCAACTTGCTTCCTTTCTTCCTTATTTTTAACCTTTTCATAAACATGTGTTCTCTTTATGTATGTTAACATGTAATGTGCAACCTAATTTATATATTCTATTTTAATGTATATATATACAGGAAACTTACAACTGTTACTATATGTACAGTAGTAGTACATAGTACTACTTCACCAACCATCTCCAAACTAAGTACCTGTTTGTTCTGTTCCTTAATCATGTTTTTGGGTTTAGATGCTAAAATTTATCCTCTCTGGTCTAGTGCATACATTATTTTCCTTCACTTAAAAAATAATAAATTGCCTCCCTTTAAATGTGAAAACCAGTTCCACTCCTCCTCTCTGTCCCTGCATTTCACAGCTCAGGTTGTCCTGTCAAAAATCACGGAATAATATTTTTAGAATCATTTTGATATTCCAGCTGGAGAGACCTTTGAAGATAGACTTCTTCCATTTTTTTCTTATGGATGAGAAATAAAAATTCTAAATTTTAAGAGATTTGCTCAGTATCACATTGCTGGGCATGGTCATAGCTGAGAAGATTGCCTCAAGTCTCAAATATAAAATTCAGTTTCTCCCATCAAACTATTCCTTCTCCACCCACCCTATTACCTCTTAAATTCAGGTTTTTTTGCACTTATCAGCTCAACTAAGACTAAAAATATTTTTACTCCTACTTCTGTCTTTCGAAATAAAGAAATCCCTTGCTAAGTCCCAGAGGCTCTCCCCACACCATGCAGGTGCGCTCATTCCCTCTTTCTGTTGCTCTTGGCAGCTCCGTAGTCCCAGGCCCTGTGAAATCTCACCCATGCCATCGTCCTACAAAGGTTATAAAAACAAGCCTCTAAGTGATATTGTTTTTACTCCCATGGTTAAATCATGTTATGGATTTACTTTTACAAATGCAAGCTCTATTCAAAGTACTGCTGTGATGGATTTACTTTTATACATGTGGGATCTAGCTCAAGTATTTCCTTAATTACTAAGTAAAAACATATTTAAGTTCTCTATATTATGCATCTCTGGAGCAGTTAGCACATGTCAGATTTACATGGAATGGTAGGTCTTGAATTTCTGCCACCGAGGAATAATTGAAGATAAAGAGATGGTTTTACTTGATAATAAAGGATACATACTTATCACAGGGTTACATTTCTGGACATGCTGCATTGGAGAGGAGATTTAGTGAACAAGTAAACCTCAGTGTCTCCCCATGTCTCCCCATCACCCACAGATTTTAGTGAGAATGCCTCACAATGGCTTTCAGGAAACTCTACTGTATAATCCTCACCTACATTTTCAGCCTTATTTTGCATTTTATATTAAGGGTATGTAAAAGTGAGAAAGATATTAGCCTGTGTCCTGAAAAATAGAAACAGATAGCAACTTTTGTGTTATAGTCACAAAGTACAGAAGAAAAATATGCAAATAAATAGTATTAGACAGTTTTTACTTTCAAATACCAGGGTTTGAACAAATGAAGGTGGACCAAGCTGCTGGTAGAGTTACTATCAGAAAAATATTTGTGTTTCTTTCTATGGTGGAAAGTCTGGACTTTTTAGTGATACTCAGCCTGTGGCCCAACAAAGTGACTGAAAAGCAAAGGCATCAAGTGGGGACATCAGTGACCAGGGGCCACGGAAAGGATAACTCCCAGGCCTTCCTGTCTCTCTTCCCACTTCAGTCTTCAGGTCCTTCAGCAGGCTCCATTTTCTTTAAAACAAACAAACAGACAGACAGACAAACAAACAAACAGTAGTTCCCCTGGAAGACCCAGGTTGAAAGCAGAAGTAAGGGAAGGCTGAGTTTTGGCCACCCTGCCCTAGCTGCGGAACGGATGGATGTGGCCAAAGCTCTCACGGAGCAGCTGGAGCCTCTGCAGTCATAGGGTAAGATGCAAACTACCCGACTCCTCCAAATCCAGGACAGTGTTAGAACACCAGGTCCCACTTGAAGCTTAGATGCAAACCTATCACATGGGGGGAGGACCTCAACTTGACTGAGGCTATATTTCAATCCAAACTGCAGGTCAGGAACTTGAACTAATAACATGGAGTCATAAATAATTCAGTGGTTGCCTATCTGACTTTGTGAACAAAAATGTACCTTTACTATGACCGCAGAAGAAAATAGAACCATTAACCTGTAATTTTTCTAATACTTGGGCAAATTTGCTTCTAAATTTACACAGTTGAGTATATTCACTTTACTGTATTTTTGTGTAAGGGTGAAGGGGAGGATCTAAATACCATAGGATTTCACTTGTATGTGGAATCTAAAAGTTAAAACAAATGAACAACCAAAGCAGAAACAAAGTCATAGATATGGAGAACAAATTGGTGGTTGCCAGATGGCAGGGACATTGAGGGGACAGATGAAAAAGATGAAAGGGATTAAGAAGTACAAATTGCCAGTTATAAAAACAGTCACGAGGACGTAAAGTTCAGCATAGGGAATACAGTCAATAATGTAATCACTATTTGTATGTATGGTGTCAGATGGGCACTGGACTTATCAGGGTGATGATTTCGTAAGGTGTATAAATATCTAGTCCCTATGTTGTACATCTCATATTAATATAATATGGCACATCAACTGTAACTGAAAAATAAAATTTGAAAAGTAAATTAATAAATGTCACGAGGAAAAAGCATTCCCGAGTCCTCAGGAGCACACCCTTCCCAACGTACGTGTCATGCTCACATTTCAGTTTGCTATGTAAGAATGCAATCCCCACCTGTGTTACCGCTAGTGGTCGAGTTACAAGATATTACGGTCAGTTTTCCCTGTGAAGGTTCTGTTTTCCATGCCTTTCCAGCTCCCAATCATTACTCTTATCTCTAGCCCTTTACACTCCCTGTTAGGACAACGTGAGCAATATTAAATATGTGGCTGCAAAATCTTTTCTTCAGTTTTGATGTTATTATTTGTCCATGGAGGTAGACAGGTTTAGAAATGTGTTGGGGACCTCCCTGCCTGATCTCAGGAAGCTGTAACCCCCTGTGACTTAGGCTGAGTGAGAGACCTCCGGACCAGGAGCCACTAAGGAGACAAAACTTATTCCCCTGGCATGAACGCCACCTGTTCGGTGCTTGGCCTTTAATGCTTGATCAGTTAACCAATGACGAGTAAGAATCCTCAAGGGAGGGGTGACCTAAGACAGGTGCTGACCGTGTAAAGGCCTCTGGAATGAGACTAATGAGGCTATGGAAATAAAGAGACTGTGGAAAGGAAGGGGTGATCGACAACACCTGCCCCCTCTAAGCCTGAGTCTTTGTACTTAAATGTGAGAAATCCAAGTTTCCTGGTTGCCTCTGTCTCCTGCCCTTCTCAGGGCTAAGCAAATAGCCAAAGGGTGCAGCTCAGACTGGAGATGGCAGACACCCAGGGTAATCAGGCCTGGGACATAGAATATGCAAGATCCTGTGAGATCTGTTTGCTGGAGGATGTTATTAACTTAGAATTTGAAGGCACAGACAGGAAACCAAAACTGGCCCTTTGAGCTATGTAGTCCTTTCATATGATAAAACTCCAATCTCTGCCCAGAATCAGCAGGAGTTCTGTTAGCATCTTTGTAAGTTACCTGTTTCCTTTGATCCTTTCTGCCAGATTGTGAATCCACAAACTGAGTCTACTTTCTCAATAAAAACCCACTGGGATAAAGGAACAGGGTGCTCCCCACCAGAGGGGGTGGCCATGTTCTCTATATCCCCACAGAATCATGGAAGAATTCTGTGTATTACGCGTGTTTAATGAACATCCGCAGCCGAGATGAATACTGCGGGATGGCCGGGGCGGTATTCTTACACAGAAATGGATACTCTCAGTAGTTCTAATACTCTTCCCCTGAACTCCACTTCTGTTTGTTACAGGTTGGCTATACTCTCATACTTTTTCTCCATTTCTGAAACCCATTAGTATCTTAAGAATAACAACTTAGGGATAATTCATTTATATATCTGATATAAAACTGAAACTGAATTTACATGAGGCTATTTATATTGTCTTTATATTTTCTACAGTTGCTATTCCAAATCCTACTGTGGATGTTACGCAATATACTTCATACGAGAGTACTGCTTATTTAAATAAAAAGCATTCTGAATTTTAAAGGACAGGTGTATCAGAGTGTGAACTTGTACATTTGGGCCTGTATTATAGCGACCGTTTCAGAAACTATTTCATTTACTTGCCAGCTTCCATGCTGGGCTCTCAGATAGGATTTGTACACTGATTTCTGCTCATCTCTTCCAAATTGTTAGAAATCACACAGTATAGGTCATGTTTATGAGCGTTTGTGGTATTTTAGTTTTCCTTTGGCTTTTTATAGTTGGTAACAGGTGACAAAGTGGGTTTTTTTAATTTATTTTTTATTGTTGTTCAAGTACAGTTGTCTCCATTTTCCCCTGCCACTGCCCCCATCCCAGCCATCCCCACCTCCTCCCACCCTTGATCCTACCCACCTTTGGTTTTGTCCACGTGTGCTTTATAGTTGTTCCTAAAAACCCCTCCACCTCCCCCCCCCCATTATCCCCACCCACCTCCCCTCTGGTTACTGTCAGTTTGTTCTTAATTTCACTGTCTCTGGTTATATTTTGCTTTCTTGTTTGTTTTGTTGATTAGGTTCCACTTGAAGTGGTTTTTACAAAGGTCACATTTTTGGCTATGACCATTCTAAGAGCTTTCATGAAATGTACTTAGAATTGACTCCTAGCAAAATCTTTTTGAAAAAAATATAGGGAGTAAAATTGGGGGTGGGGAGACAATGCAGTAATACCATTTCAGTTCCCAAGAGTTAGTGAATCAAGTCAAAAGGCAAATTCTTCTTGTGGTCTTGGGCTCTGAGTCAGAAGAGTAGGCAATTTTCCCCTTGCTATCCAACTTGTAATCCTGGCCCACATGAATCATGGGCCCAAAATATTGTGTTTAGGTTCCCTAGTTCTTCCATCCAGGGATCCAGTCTGAGATCTGTGCTTGGACAACCAGATGGAGCCAATAACCCAAGTGTTTTATGATATTTGAAATTAAGTAACTACATGAAATATGCCTTTGTAGATAAATAATGATCTGCATTAGAGTAAATGATCTGAGTCTCCATCATGTGCTTTCAAATTCTATTTTATGCTCTTTCCAAGTAAAGATATGAAAAATGCTGTACTGAGATCTGTAATGATCCTGAATACAGTTTTCAGGTGGCTTCAGTGATCCCTCGGAGGCACATTCTTAGCACCATCTTTGCGCAGGCAGTAGGCTGGTTTCTCATTAGTCAGGGGAGATGAGAGTGTTTTTCACCGGGCTATGGAACTCTCATTTCCAATAGACAAGCCAGGGATTTGCACCACTATAGGTTAACGCAGATGTTCATTAGCAGTACGAGGTTTGGCAGGGAGTGACTAGTGATCCTACACTTCACAGTGGGCTCTGGGGAGGAATTTCCGTTTAAGAGTAGGTTGGAGTTCATTAATAGCTCACCGTCTAAAACAAACAACAAAACCTGAAACAGGAAGCTGTTGCTTTTAACTCACTAAGCTCAAAGTCCAAGAATAAGAGATTTGCTTTCTCCGGTCTATGTACAAAATTAAAGGTAATGACCATGTGAAATGTCACAAAATGTTTTTTTTTTTTATTTGAGGGTAATTCGAATCCGTGTAACTGGAGCTCCTATGTCAGATGTGTATTGGCAGAAAAACTCATAGAATATGTAATAATGAAGCAATGATGTTTATTTAATGCATACATTTTCTTTTTTCTGTTTGTATTATTTTTCCATTACCATTTATGCCATCATACCTTCCTCCACCTCTACCCATCCCTCCTCTTCATCGCCAACCTCACTGCTGTCCATGACATACATACATTTTAAATGAATCTTATGCCATGAATAAAAGGATATGAATGAGAAAATGATGCTTTTGTTTTCCATGCCTTTACATATTCACTTTTTTCTAAAAAGTTAATAAAGAGTATTCACAAAAGAAAACTTTTATAGCTGAAGATGCAGGGAAACTTGTTAAAATTGGACAAAATGGAACTACCACAGAGAATGTGTTTGTGACATGGCACAGAGATGAGGAACAATAAATTAAAATTGCTAAAAGCTTTGAATTATCTTAGTAAAATTTAAACCTGATATGATATTGTGAATTAAATAATCAGAACAGGCACTTAATACATATGCAATAAAAATAAATTATATATGCTAACATTTGCCAATTATGTTGGAAATAATTACTATAAAAGGCACTAAGTGACATTTAATTGCAAAAACACTGATCTGTACTTTGAATCTTCAAATTATTTTAAGCAAATTATATGCTGTGACTCAGAATGATAATCTATGAAATGGTGCCTTTGGGGTTGTTCATTTCGAACGGTCCTCTGCCATTTTCAGAGAAAATAATAGTCATACTAATAGCAACTGACAATGATAAAAGGCTTAATAGGGGCCAAGCACTGTTCCAGGTGTCACTTACTTTTTCTTCTTTAATCACGGCCATTGCCCTTTGGTGTCTCAGCATTCACCTGTTTCACAGATTGGGAACGGAGGTACAGAGGAGTTTGGCAGATGGACTCAAGTCACTGTCATGGAGATTGGAGGATCCAGGTGTCAAATAGCCATTTAGATGCCATTGTTCCCATTCTTAATGAGTTGGGCAAGATATATCACTTATCTTCCAGTTTGGAGATGCAAGTAATCATTGATTCCATGTGGGGGAAAGGGTGTACTTGTTAAGGATCACTGTGTCATTGAATATTCATGATTCAAAATGAAAATTCTAAATATTCTACTTCTCTACTTAGGTGATTGTGATATTAATAGTATGGTTTTTAATGTTTAAGAAATTAAGCATGGCATAAAGACTCAGTGTTCCATCTTGTAAAATGAAGGGTTAGAGCCTAAATAAGCCTCATTAGCACCACGATCTGATAATAGGTTGACACATCTTATAATAGTACATATGGATGGATAATAGTCATTACAAGCAGCAAAAGGCACATCACTGGAATAACTTTGAAGAAAATACAGATTTTAGAATCAGAGTTATTGAAGATCCAAAATAAATTAGAAATGAAAATATCTCTTTTATCTATGCAAGTTTTGAGAATCTGAACTATGCATGTCAGTCACATAACAACCAAACACGACATTCACTACGGAAATGGGCTTCGAAGCACGTGGAAGGGCCAGGAGAGCTAGAAGCGCGGAAGAAAATAGATCTAGGTGAGCAGAAAAAGGGAAGAGGAGCTGATACACAGACACATGAGATATTGGCGACCCGGGATAGAGCCTGTGGACTCGTACGCGCTCACACAGGGCTGAAAATGCTGCAGCGTGCCTGTCTGGTCTCACGGTGTCCGCAAACGCTGCCCCACCCTGGATCCCAGATCCACAGGTGATCTCATCCCACTGCTGTTTCAGGTTCTCCTGGCAAATTCCAGTTGCGCCAAAGTTGGAATCAAACTGTCAATTATGATTATGCACAGATGGGGGTCCTCTGATGTTTTCTACTGCGAAATCCAGAAACCAGAATTTATAATATATATCTTAATATTTTTGAAAATAATAATAATGATACTTAATACTTAATAGTTCATATCTGATGTAATCCAATGATGTGACAGGACATTAAACAGTGACCTCTATGTTTTTCATATTGTAAGGACAAAAATAAACACCCTTTCCTTTTAAGTTTTTTGACAGAATTAAATTGCATTTTTTCTGATGTATCAAAGTGAAGAATATCTCATTGATTTATGACATGGTGCAACACAAATACACACTTAAAGTATATCTCAACATGACAAATTATACATCTTTTTAATATTAAATACTGGTTATCAATTCACATATTTGTGCAGCAATAGTTTAGATTTTTAAAAAGTGGCAAATGGAAAAAAATACCTAAGTAATACCTGTCCACATAAAATGTGAGCAACTCATTTTCTGTCTTATCTTTTATATTTTTTATTTAACATTATTGTATTTCTTCCCATTACCATTTAGCCCCCTCATACCCTGCTGCCCCCAGCAATCCACATGTCTGTCTTATCTTTTGAAAATCTATAACCTATTCTAATTAATTCTTATATTTTATTTGAAGTTACTTGTCATATGGCATTCCAGTATAGTTTTGTGATTGTCAATTACAGTATAATAGCAGATTCTATATAGGTGCCCTCATTATATTATAAGAAAAAGTTTACTAATTTAAATTAATTATTTGCCCTTGTTTTCTTCAAATTTAAGATAAAAGAAGAATGATCATTATCTGTCAACTATTATATAGAACATGAGTTTATTCAAATAATATATGTGTTTCTACAGTGGCAATGTGTTTAAGAAGAGTGTTAAAATAAGGCAGAGTTTGGAATGAGGGAGGGAGGGAGGGAGGATGAGAGGGGCAGAGAGAGAGAAAGAACCTATATGTCTGGTATTAGAGTTGGATAGCATGGAGCATTTAATAACCCTGATACATTAAACCTTCTGAGGAAACTATCTTGTTTCTCTCCTCTATGAGAGCCACACTATGCCCCAGGTATTACTGCCATCCTGTGCACCACCAATTAAGTTAAAAATCAACACTGGAGCCAAAGATGGCTGTTGCTCATTTGCCCAGTGGTCAATGGGAAGATCGTGAGAGACAAGTAGTGTTTAAGTTCTATCCTGTCTTCATTACTCAATAGCTATGTGATCTTGAGCAAGTTAGTTAACTTCTTTGCATTTCACTTCCATCATCTCTAAAATAAGGAAAACATTATTAACCTCTGAAGTTTGTATTAAGAAAAAAAAATTAGGGTAATAGTTTTAAAAGTTTAAAACTGATAATGATATTGATATCTGTCCTGAAAAAGCCCAGCCATTGTTAATCTAATGAGAATAGATTGTGTAACATTGATGTAACCTGGCAGCCAAGTAGAATGGACTTGCATGCTTCTGGGTGAACAATGACAGCTTCATTGTACTAGTCACTGGGGGTGGTAGACGCTGTTGAGTGAGCAAGTGAACTGTGTGGCCATCACATTCAAAATGACTGAGTGAGTAGAGCAATAAATCTGCATAAAATTTTGTGTTATGCTTGAATGTTACTCTACTGAAACTATTCAGATGATTCGAAGCCCACAGATATGGGCGACTGGTGATTGGCAGCTTCATCACAAGAACACACCTGCTCATGCATCACCTCTCATGTAGAGCTTTTTGGCAAAACATCACGTCACCCAGGTGACTCAGCTGCCCTACAGCCCAGATTTGGCACCCTGTGACTTCTGGCTTTTCCCAAAACTAAAATTGCCTTTTAAAGGGGAGATTTCAGACCATTGATGAGATTCAAGAAAATATGATGGGACAACTGATGGTGATTGGGAGAACTGTGTGAGGTCCCAAGATGGGCCTACTTTGACGGGAACTGTGTCATTGTCCTATGTACAATGTTTCTTGTATATTGTATCTTCTCCAGTAAATGCCACTACTTTTCATTGTACATAGCTAGATGCTTTCTGAACAGACCTTGTCGTATGATAAGCATTCCACATTGCTAAGTGACAAATAGATCAAATTAGACTCTTAATGAGTGGGTAGACACAGAGGAATTGTCAAGGGATAAGAATTGACGTTATAGTAATGCAGAGGTCAACATATACATACTTATAAATTCATAAGTGAAATATCAAATAAATAGAAATCATGAGATGGAAATAATGATATCTCAAAGATTTATAAATTGGAAGAGCATAAATTACAAAAAAAGTCACACACAGTGGTGCTTATCAGCATCTGTTTGAATGGTTTTGAATAAATCTTAGGGGTTTTTTTCCAGAATGAAATTTGTTAAGAAATTTCAAATTAGATTCACATGCCAGCAAATACCAATAGAAAACCTTAGTAGTTTGTAAAGAAATACACCATCATCATTGTACATCTTCAGGCATTTACTTATACAGGCTTACTTAGTATTCTTAATTAATCAATTAACTTACCAAATTATATTTGTTAAATCAATTAATTTACTTACCAGATTATTAGGTTTATTTTGAAAATGGATCTAGGCTTTACTTATCTAGTTTAATATCCCATTAAATGCAAAACCATATTAAAGATATCACTGGATATCTTGTGCTTGAAGAGTTATACTTAAAGAATTCCACTGGCAAGAAAGTAATTTTTGGGGGGTGATGCCTTGTTCAATGATAAGATAACTGTAACATAATTAAAGATTTGCCTTATAGTTCAGTGATAATGCATCTGTCTGTCTTAGGGCTGTTGTAACAAAACACCACAAATTATAAACAACAGACTTTTAATTTCTCAGCTTTGTGGAGGCTGGAATTCTAATCAGTGTGCTAGCATGGCTGGTGAGGAGGGCTCTCTTCCTGAGAGATATGTGATGCACCTGGAGGAGACCACTGCATCAGTTTCTTTTCTTTTTCTTTTTTTTTTTACATGTATTTGTTTGTTTTTAGAGAGGGGAAGAGTGGGAGAAGGAGAGAAAAAGGTCAATGTATAGTTGCCTCTCGTTGCCTGGCTTGCAACACAGGCGTGTGCCCTGACTGGGGATCTAACCAGTGACTCGGGTTTACAGGCAGGCACTCGGTCCACTGAGCCACACCAGCCAGGGCTGCATCCATTTCTTACACTGTAACGTCTCTGTGGTCAAGCTGGAGTTGGTGTTCTCAGAGGCTGTCAATTTCCTGCCTTTTATGAGGCAAGAATTCACATAAAGATATGCAAATTAAAGCATTAAAAACTGCCTCTGGCATTAATATAACTGGGAGCTGCCAATTAAAACAAGAATGTATAGTATTTTCTCCTGCAGTTTTTGTTTTGTTCCGCAAATTGTACTTCAGTCTGTGAACAATACCAACGTGCTGATCATGCTACTGATTTCCACTGATTCTATTACCGAACATTAAATTAATATGATTTGAGCAAATGGATTACTCAGGCATTAGTAAAATGCCTTTTGTAGTATTAAGTATCTAAAATCACAATATGCTAAAGCAAAATGAAGCAGCAAACAGGCCAAAGGAAAATGCATACTCTTTTATTGACATCTGCAGTAATTTTGAATAAACTGATGCTACCCAGTTACGTTTTTTGTTTGATAAGCTGCGTATGTTTTCATGTTTTATTTTCTGGATGCGTGAGAAACCCTTTTGTTTTTCTCTTAAACAATGTGTAATTCATAATATTTAAGCAAACTATGGCATTTCCCCCTTATGTTCTAGTCTTACTATGCTGCAAGTTTTCCTCATTAAGATATAAAGCAGATAATAACTAATTCAAGTACATTGCAAAATAGATATATCAGCCAGGATCTTTCAAACCCATATTCATTATCATTTTTTTCTTAACAAAAAGTACTAATTATACTAAGGCTAAAGGTAATTTTACCGAAAAAATGATTTAAATTTAGAAATAATGATAAAGTCAGCTACCCTTAATGGTTCTGGGCAGTGCAATGTCTTGGAACTTCTGAATACCTGTAACAGTTTAAGAATATGTTTTCTATGTGTCATTTTTATCCCAGCAGGAAATGGTAATGTATATCATACAAGTAACATAAAGTGAATGCTAGTTATCTGAAGTGAAGGCAAGAGTCACTTCCACCATACAAAAAAATCACCAAAGCAGTGAGAGTGAATTGCAGAGCAAATCCCAGCACCCACTAAACTACTGGTTGAGAAATAACTAATGTGGGCTTTCAACTGAATATACTGAGTACTCTGGCATGGAGATATAACGAAGAGGGAGGGAATAGATGTGAGAATATAAAGAAATTTTAAAAAATGGATGGTGCAAAAAGAGAGTTAATGTGTTTGGGATAACAACAAGAGGGAAAATGTAAAAAAATATCAGGACTAAATAAAATCAGTGATGACTGCCTACTTAATCTTCTCTAAAAGCAGACAGAGAATACTCATCTGGAGAGAGATGTAATTCTTTAGCCCAAAATAATTGAGGAGACAAAGACTTATATATAGTTGGAAAAAATATGTACATCCAACTTGTGAATTAATGCCAATCATATAAAAGGGCTGCAGTGATTGACTATTGCTGATTCAAGTAAGATGACATGTAAATATTAAGTATCTATATTTATCTATGTATTGACTCATTTAAATTTCACATCCAATGCAAAAACAATTGTGAAAATAAACACTAGAGTACTGACACTTGAGTAATCAACAGTAATGATATATTGTCAGACATACATCCAGTTCGGTGGAAATGGTGATGGTGGTGCTGGGGTGTATGTGAAACTGATACTACACAGTATGTATTCTCTAATAAATTGTTTATTCAGCATAAAAAGTAAACTGCCACTAAGACTTTATTATGAAAATATTTGCTCACTTTTTAGTGTTTTTTTTTTATTTTAAAGATTTTATTTATTTATTTTTAGAGGGAGAGAGAGAGAGAGAGAGAGAGAAACATCAATGTGAGGTTGCTGAGAGCCATGGCCTGCAACCTAGGCATGTGCCCTGACTGGGAATCGAACCTGCGATGCCTGGTTCGCAGCCCGGGCTCAATCCACTGAGCTACACCAGCCAGGGCAATGTTTTTTACAACTCATTAATGAAATTCCTTATTTTTAGGTTTCCAACTTTTAAAAAGTGTGAGAGGACGGATGTGGAATAGAAAAAATCATATTGGACATAGGGGTTCTAAGGAGTAAGTAACATCAAGTGCATTTGCAAGGTGCCCCTTGAGACCAGTCCAACTCAGGCCAGATCCTTACTTCAGCTGTGTGGCATTCGGTGTATCATTGTATCACTTTCAGTTTAAGTTCCTTATTTGCCAAATCTGAATAGTAAAATATGTTTCAGTGGGAATGATGAGGATTAAATTTATTTCTCAGTGTAATGCCTGTGGCTGAGTAAAAACTTAATGTTTACAAATTATTCTAAAATGCTGAAGAAATTAGAGCATTCACAAGTACAGGGATGAACTTTAGAACTTACAGATTTTCCTCAATAGCCTGAAAAGTAGTGATTATGGAGATTAACCACAACTTAAGCAGTAAGCAATACAAACTTATTTCACTTGTGTTTTTCACTTGACTTATGATTTTCTCTGCAGTTAATACACATGCAGACATATTCAGAGACACACCTGCTGAGATATCTTCAATGAGGTGGCACCGTACATGAACTACAGTGTCTACTCCCATTAATCAATACAGAGTTGAGATCTCATATCACTGCTTCTACATACATATGCAGTGAATGCATGGATGTTCATATCATGGACATGCTAATGAATAAGTAAATGTTTCCCGCTTGATGGGCATTAAGGCTGTTTCAGTAATTTATTTTTATAATAATGTCTTTTATTTTCCACCTTATGCACATATACTAGTTTTTCTAGAAGAGAATGGCTTGGTTTTGTTTATAGACTTTTAAAAGTGTTGGTAAAAAAAAACAAATAAACAAACAAGCAAACCTCTTTCCACAAAGCAACTACCCCTCAGTCCACAACCCCACCACTTCCAGAAAAGTGTCTTTGCCCGATACATTCTCCAGTTCTAGATTCTCACAATCTTTCCAATGTTTGCCTATTAGAAGGCAAGGAGTTTTATTTTTCCAAGTATCATATCACTAGTTATAAGTACAGCTCCTTATTGTATATGATAGCCAAGCAGTTGAGTTTATTGTATGTGTCACATTTTATTGATAATTTTTTAACTTGTTTTTCTACCAGTAGTTTTATTTTCTTAATTTTAAGACATCTTTGGCTACATATGTTGAAAATACTATATATCCAGCCTGTCACTTGCCTTTTTAGTACCTTTGGTTTTATTTGAATTTCTTATTATGTATTCAAATATGTAGCTTTTTCTTTATGAATCCTGAAATTTTCTCTTGATGTTGGAAAATTTTCCCAAGATCTGAAACACCCTAAATGACTTTAAAAACAGTGTCCCGATTTTTATGTAGTTATTTTAAAATGCTGTGAAATGGTTATGTTAGAAGTGCATTTCGTTCCGTTAGAACAGTGGTGGGGGCCCTCTACCCCTGCAAATAACCTGCGGACACTCACCAAATCGTCTGTCTTTCTCTACATTCGAAATACAAACGACTCCATTTTTGGATTAACTTTGCTACTCATTAATATATCTATCTGTATATCCCTAAGCCAATACCAGAGTGTTTTAATTGTGATTAATTTATAGTGTTTTAATATCTCACAAGGCAAGTGATATTGTTATTTCTCAAAATAGTTTGCCAATTATATTTCTACAGCCAAATTTTCCAATCAAACTTTATATATATTTAAGTACCTTGCTAAAACAAAGTATTTGTCGACATTTTGGGAAAAGTTACTGGTATTATTAAATTATATTCAATTAATTGCTTTGCTAGTTCAGTTGTATTTATTTTATAAATGCTAAGGTAAAATTGTGCAAAATTTCATTTGTACCCTAAAACATATATGAATCCAGTTTGAGACATAGATAGAAGTATTGTTTCTGACATTGGAATCAGCAAAGGGTAACAGACAATAACATGGCTGATTACTAAAGTAGAAGATGTAAATTCTGCTACATTTCAATGCTTTAAAAGCCTCAGAATCCCTGAATTTTAATATACAATACAGCGAAGTGTATCAAATGAAATTCCCCCATCTCGCCTTGTAATAATGTGGTTAAATCACAATGTGAACACTTTAAAGGGCAAAAAAATTGGCTTTGAAAAACCTTTGCCTCACTAAGTTTCAAGAATATCTCATTTGATTTTGAAATCTTATTGAACTTTTCTCCACGCTCTTCCATGACTGGCTTTCACTGTGAGCATCTTGGTTGTCACCTCAGCTGAAGAACCAAAGACAAGAACGGCGCACAGCTCTGTGGTGAGATACAATCCAGTAACTGGAGGCGACGAAGCTAAGATGCAGAAGTACGTTAAGTAAAAGAGAGAGAGAGAGAGAGAGAGATGATCACGTGTTGCAACTGTGACAGGGTGTCTGCTTAACCATGCCCTGTTTACAGTGATGGATAGCAGGGGCGCTGCAATAGAATGAGCTTTTCAAGACACGAAACCATAGCCTTTCATTGACCTCTGAAGGAAATTCAACATAAAATGAAGCTCTGATTTTTATAATAAACGATGAAATGCAGACGTCGTTGTGCCTATGAGACCTAACCTGATTGAGACATAAATTTTTACTGGATGATTTTACACATTAAGAAAAGAAGACAGAATATCCTGATTTTTCTTTTAAGGATTCAAGCTAGTATTCCATATCACACTACTGTATATGATGAATCGCAAAAGTTGTATTTTATATAAGCATAAACAATCAAGAAGAAAATAGTTGTATGCTTAATATTGTGGTCTTCCAAGACAGACTTTCTGAATTCAACATTTTGCTTCAGTGTTTACAATCTGTGGGACCCTGGGAAATTTTCTAAACCTCTCAGTGGCCCAGTTTCCCAAATATTCAAATAAGGAAAATAAAAGTACAAGCTTTACAAGATTGTTAGAGTGATAAAGTATTTTAAAATGTAAGGAACTTAGGGAAATATCCACTTTATCAAGCAGAGAGGCATTAAAATACTTTAATGGGGAATCAGAATTGATTTTTATTTTTAAATATCTACAATTGCTGCTTTGTGGGTGAATGTGTTATCGAGTGGGAGAAAAGAGTGTACAATAGGAGGAGTTAAGTGGTGATTGAGGTTACCCAAGTTTAAAAAGTTGGTGTTTTGGACAAAGGTACTAGCAGGAAAAATGGGAGTATGTGTCTATTTTATAGGTAGAGTCAACAGAACTCTTTGTAGGATAGGTAGATACGAGAGGGTTATTTCACAGCGGAAATAGGATGGGTCTATGCTTACCTTCAGGGATGCCTGGATGTCTGGTATTGACACCTGGGCAAATATAAGGGCAACTAACCAAATAACTAGTGATTGACTTAGGATGCCCTTTTGATGGTGTGAGTTTCCCTGGAAGCACCCAGGGCCTAGTTTTTTGGTAGTGGACTTCACCTGACTGGTCAGGCGGTGTGGTTTCACTGTATGATCAAAAGGCACAAATGACCCTGCTGTGAACTCCTGCCTGGAACTGTCTTGAAATCATAATTTTTCAGGCAAAATCTTGACACTTGAATCCAGAGGAATAAAGAATACATCATTGTATAAACCAGCAGAGCCCTTGACAGTTCCCGCCCAGCATCCCTCAGACTTCCACTGTTTGCTGGCATTCTCTTTGTCCTCATTGAAAATCTTACTTAACTAAGCCCCACCAATTCCTGTGAGTCTTTCCAAAAAAGAAAATAAATCTCTAAGCCCTTGAATCTTTGCATGGGGTTTGGGGGTTGCATGAATGAGAGGAATTGAGGGTGATCCCTAGGTTTTTGGCTGGAGCAACTGGCTTAACCAAGAAGTAGGGTAGTATTTAGAGTAGGGTAAGGTACAGATTTATAGCAGGAGTTTGTTTTGTATGTGTTATATTTGACATACTCCTTAAGTAGAGCAGCAAAGTCAATACTTTAGAATTCAGGGAATAGAGTGGGGCTGTAAATATAAATAATTTCTACATAAGATTATTCATACTTAGAACCATGCAAGAAATGGCACGAGGCAAGTTACAGAGTGAATTAGACATCCACTGAAGGAGGGGGAGCTGGAAAGAATACTGAGGAAGTGGAATTGCTTAGGGGATTTGGGAAACTAGTGTGTGGTTGATGAGGCCAAGGAAAGGAACATTTTCAGAAAGTGAAATAAACAACTGTGTTGAATATTTATAAAAGTACAAGTAAGATAAAATCAAAGAAATACTATTAAATTTTGTCACAAGGAGAGCACTGGTGATTTTAAAACAAGACATTTCACAGCAGACTGCTGGGGAGAAAGGTGTTATTTAAGTGGGTTGACACAAAGTTCCAGTGGATGAACATATGGAAAAATCTTACTAGAAATTTTTGTTATGCCAGAGAGCAGAGAAATGGGAGACAGTTATTGAATGGAGGTAAAAGCAATACTTCTCTTTAAAATAGACCATTGTATAATATGTGGATATACTGTGGAAGTTACCTTATAGAGAGGGATAAATAAATGATACAGATGAAGGACAACACAATCGTAGAAGGCATGTCCTTGAGAAATCAAGAATATGCCATCTGCAGCACCAGTGGTGGGCCTGCGGTTCAGCAGAAGCGAGGCTACTGAACCTGTCCAGCGGGAGCCTGTGGGTCCAAGTACAGAACTGTTGCAGGATTCATACAGGCACGGTAGGGGGAAGATGAAAGAATTCTGGGTTTATTGCTGTGATTTTTTTCAATGAACCACAAGCAAGTTTATAATAAAAATAAAAATGGAAAGAAAAGTAATAGCAGGAATGAGGAGAAGAAATAGAAAGCATGGAATATGTATTTAACAGTCTTGGTGAGTCTACTACTTACCCATACACCCTCATTTGAGGTATATGCTGGTGACTTCAACCAGGCTAACATTTTTGATATTCATATGAACTTTTTCTTTTATTAAAGATTCCATTTCTATTGCTATCAAATTTACCACTCACTCTAGAGATGAAGAAAAATATTCAAGATTAAAATAAAACTCAGCACAATATTCTCTATAGTAGAATTTTTGTATAGTAAGTACAATAAAAAATCTTCACAGAATTCATTTAAATTTTCATTTGAATTATTTTTTAAATAAGTTATGCATGCATCCTCATATACACATATGTGTATATATTTTGCCTTAATAGTTTGGCTAAAATGTTGTTCTGAGATCAACATGCTTACTTTTAATTAATTTCTAAATCTTTCTAAATTCCTCATAATACTTTTTGAAATAATAGGGAGAAGGATATTGCTTTAATACTGTTTGATTTTTTTCTAAACAGATTGCTTCTCTGCAAGTCATGTGCAATGTTTCACTTAGACTTGTGTTCCCCTAATGTGTACTTTATTATAATTGGTATTTCTTAACTGCACCTTTATGTATTTTTCTCTAAGGATGTTCTGTTTAGATTCTAAGCATGTAGAAGCATTGCACTCTGTCTGTTTACCTAGCTTTGTACATATCCCTAACAGCTCTGGGGATAATGCTACTAATGCAAGTGGGTGTTTATATACTGTGTTTACTCAAGACAGTTCCAAAATGTTTGAAAAGTGATAAAAAATCAGTAATCCTGTGGTCATTGAAATGCTCCCCAAATTTCAGTTTCAGTTACATGAACATTCATGGCAGCTTAACTATCCTTTCCTTTAAAGTAATTGGAAATACTCTTGCCACAACTTAAAACAGTTGCTATGTAAGTGAGTATTACAGATGTCCCCACATCCATGTCATCTTTCTTCCTAAAATACACACATGCACACATGGACTGACTGGTACACCCCATGCATTTGATTGCCCCTTCTCTCTATGTTCTGATATATCAGCTTTGTAAATACACCACAGAGGCAGTGAATTCATGATTATTGTATCAAAAAAGTTATGACAATAATGACTTATTGTGGAAGAGGTGGGTAGATTAATCAATCAGTCTTTTCTTATTGTTGTCTGAGAAAAGTTCTTCAGTTATTCAATCACTTGTATTAGTGTCCTGAGGCTACATGACAAACCACTACAACATTGGCTTAAAACAATAGAAATTTACTCTCTTGGTTCTAGAGAAGCCTGAGATTCAAAATCAAGGTGTAAACATGGCCACACTCCTTTTACAAAAACTGTTCTTTGTCTCCAGCTCTTCAAAAATGTATTTTATTTATTTATTTTTAGAGAGAGGGGAAAGGAGGGAGAAAGAGAAAGAGAGAAATATCAATGTGTGGTTACCTCTATCTCGCTCCCCACTGGGGACCTGGCCCACAACCCAGGCAAGTGCCCTGACTGGAAATCGAATGGGTGACCCTTTGGTTCACATGTCTCCAGCTCTTGGTGGCTACAAACATTCCTTGACATGTGGCCACATAACTCCAGTCTCTGCTTCATAGTCACATTACTTCCTCCTCTTCTCCATGTCAAATCTCCCTCTGCCTCACTCTTATAAGGACACTTTCCACTGAATTTAGGGTTGACCAGAATAATCCAGGATATGCCCCTCCTCTCAAGGCCCTTAATCACGTGTAATGTTTCCAGAGATTAGGACCTGGGCATATCTGCTGGGGGATCACCACTAAGCCTGCTAGGATTCCAAAAGGATTCTGATGGTAAATTCATTATAGATACCAGGTTGCATTTGAATGAGAAAAGGGACTGTGTCAGTGGACACTGGGACTTAGAGGAAGGTGTCCCCTGTGGTCACTTGTGAAAACAGTCATGTGCCATCCAAAGAGGAAGTGCAAGCCCCTCCCAGCACCCACCACCCATCTTCGCCCCCTGGCTGCTTCTTGTAGTGTCTTCTTCTCACTCTCGGGTTTGGTAAGTGTAAGAGGTAAACATGTGACTACTCTCCAAAATTCCAGCCAGATTGTAGTAAATTATTATCTGGTTCAAAAAATTCTAAATAACATATTTTTGTTAATACAGGAAATACTTAATAGTAGTATAGACAGTGAATAAGTTTATAAATGGTCATTTTTTTGTATGAATTATAGGAACATTACAAGTAAGTACACTGGGCTGTGTCTTCATAGTCAATAACATTGTAGTGTTTCTGTATTTCCTATAGCTTTTTAAAAAATATTTTATTTATTTACTTTTTCAGAGAGAGAGAAAGGGAGGGAGAGAAACAGCAATGTGTGGTTGACTCTCTTGCGCACCCTATTGGGGATCTGGCCTACAACCCATGCATGTGCCCTGGCTGGGAATTGAACTGGTGACACTGTTTCGTAGACCGAAGCTGCCTTTCCTATATCGAAGCTGCCTTTCCTATATCGAAGCTGCCTTTCCTATATCTTGACTGCTGGCTGGAAGACAGAGGAAACTAATTGCAGCATAGAAGAAAAATAAAGTATAAAATATGGTAGGAGATGACATGTATTGAGCATTTGCTACTATCAAGTGCAGTGTGACAATTTATAACAGTAACTTATTTTTACAGTTTTTATTTGTCTATTGCACAGATGAGGAAACCAAGGTACAAACCATTTAAGTGAAAGACTTCAAGTAGCAGAGCACAAAGCTAAGAAGTTTCAGGTTTAGAAGTTGTGATAGATGATTTTACATGTCAACTGGACTGGACTGTAGGGTACCCAGATGTCTGGTTAAGCATTATTTCTCAGTGTATTTGTGAGTATGCTTCTAGAAAAGATTAGCATTTGAATCAGCCTGAGAGAAGTGGATTGCTCCCCCTATCCAATCCACTGATGGCCTGAGTAGAATAAAAAGTTGGAGAAAGGATAGACTCACCCCCTTTCTGCCTGACCATTTGAGCTGAGACATCAATATTCTCCTGCCTTTGGTGCTCCTATTCTCGGGCCTTTAGGACTTGAACTGAAATCCACGTCAATGGCTCTCCTACTCTCAAGCCTTTAAACTACAACACAGGCCTTCCTGGGTCTCCAGCTTACAGAGGGCTGATTGTGTGACTTCTTAGACTCGATGATCATGTGGGTCAACACCTTATATATAATAAATCTCTCTCTCTAAATATATATATATATGTATATATATGTAGTCTAAATGACATATATATACACACATATATGTAGTTTAAATGATATATATATATTCTGAATATATAATATAATATAATATAATAATATTATTATATTATATTATATATTATATTATATTATATATATATATTCTGTCCCCCTGGAGAACCCTGACTAATGCAGAAGTCAGACTCACGTAGTCTAGTTCTGGCATCCGAACACTTATTTGTTGGGCTATGCTGATTCTCAGTAAGAAATTGCTTTGTCAAAGCAATGCTTCTATTGGCATTTAAAATTTTCATATTTTACAAAGATAAGTGGAAGTTTTGTTCAGCCTGAAAAAGATGCAGGTCATGTGTGGTGTGGTTTTTTCTCAGAGCTGCATTGACGACTGTCTAATCTGAACAAAGCTCCTTTTCTCATCCTGTGCAAAGAAAAGACTTTGAGTCAGTCTTTCTTATCACCTAGCTTTGTCAAGACAATCATTGTCATTGCCAAGGTTTAAGGCTCCAAAGCAATGATTTTGAATGAAGGATAAAAGTCAGTCATTCGCCATTCAAAATTATAACAGTTTCCAATTATTGACTCTCTATCACACATCAGGTCACATAAATTATCTTTCCTCTCAGGAGAATTACAGAGATGAGGAAGTTGTGGTACAGGGATTTTGAACTTGATGAAGCTCCTTCAACTAGTAAATGGATGATCTGGAATTTGGATCAATCTGGGACTGATTCCAAAGTTCATGATTTTTCTACTTAGGACAAATAGTTTTTGACAGTATCTTAAAGAAAGACCTAAACATTTTGGCTTAGTAATAGTACTAAATCAGGGTGATTATAATGATAACTATGGGCAGGGGTGGGCAAGAACTTTGATTAATGTATCTTTAGTCTAAAATCTCTCAATTAGTTTAGAGTTTATAACTATGTCATGTCTTTGAAACAAATAAAAAGTGTTCAGAAATCATTCTTTCTAGAATAAATTTAATTTAAAAAATTGAATTACTCTTATTTCTATCATGTGAAGATACAATTAAAAAAACAGAACCAAAAACTTGAAGACTTCGGTATTTTTTAAAGTACTTCCAACTTCACTGGGAGTAGTGACTTCCTTTCCGCTGGAAACGGATGATGGATTTTAAAAATAATAGAAGTTTATCATAGTAATCAAAGTCATCTGTGGTCCTCATAATTGTTCCCCCCAAATTATCATTTAAACATCAACATAAGTAAAAATACTTTCAATAACCTATAAACATTATAATCAAGAAACAACTTACATATGCAAAACCAAGAAAAAATAATCACAGCTAACGTCAATTTAAATGTCTCAGAATACCACATGCATGAATACTAATTTTTACTTCATAATGTTGGTTTTTCTGACTTGTAAATATGATAAACAAAATTTCCATACCCTGGCTAATCAGAATATTACTATATTCTGGCTATAGGTTTCCCCTAGGAAGCCTTATGGGGGAACTGCATTTTTAACAAGGGTAGAGTAGCGAATAGAGCCCAGGCATAGCTCTGTCTCCTCAGATCTTATGTCCACTGGAACACCAGACCCTGTCTCCAAGTGTATATAATTAGAGATTGTGTCATGGGAAAGCTTGAAGAACTCCTTTAAACAACCTCAGAGAATAAATAAGAAATGCAAATCACTCTACTGCCTTTCATTGACCTCATATGTATTTGTTATACTTGGTCAAATGTATGTCTAGTTCAATAATGCATCTGATACCATTGGAATTCATGAAAATCTGCTCTACTAACTCAAAGTCAGAAGAAGAAAATGACCTAAGCCTGGGTTTGTTGTTAACTCCCATCTTTACCACCCAACAGCTGTGTACTAATGGGCCTAGTGGAAATAATTCATTGACGCTCTGTGACTTCTTTTCGTACTGAGTGGGAATAGTAATAATTACCCAATAGAATTGTTTTTGCACCATATCCAACTTTGCACAAAGGTTGACATAGAGTAAGAACACAGCAACAGCTGGTTCTACACAAGCACCATGTGGCTGTAAAGTCTGGCCTGAATTTTGATTTTGAAAGATTGGTTTCCCCAGAGGGGGCTGTTGATTACAGGGATTTGGTGAGCATGTCTGGGGTGGCCTTACCATTTCAGTGTGATATCTCATATACTTCAAACTTCACCCTGCTTTTCATATTGTCTGTGTGGAACACCGTAGGATATTTAATTTGACATTCTCACACCCCAGTGCCACCTTCTTGAAATGAGACTACTTTGGGTTCTATGTGTTGTTGTTGGTAGTGGTGTTTTTGGTTTTGAACTCAGGGCCTAAAAACACCAAACAATAAATAAATGTGTTGGTAGTCTTACATTCCAAAGTGAGGCATTAGATGACCTGCCTGTGCAGAATTATAGGGGAGGTAGGTAAAATCATTTTACAGTCTTCAATACATCACCAATGTGATGCCATAAAAAGAATTTAGACTGTGGAAATTGCTGTGCGGTGAAGCATCCTCCGCCCTTAGCTGGATGGGGTTGGTGAGCGGCCACTCCTCCTTTCCAGTCTCCTGAAGACACCACGCAGTGGGTTTTGCTCTGTGTTTTCTACCACTGGTCCTGTGGCAGCAGAGGAGGTGCCGCATTGGCAAGTTGCTGCTCTTCCTGGTAGAAAGCCGAAGTTATGTGATTACCAGGAGATGGTTGGAGGACCAAAGTTCAATGGAGTGCCAGTGTTGGCACATGATGGCTTTAAAACAGACACTGGTGGTCTGGATGAGGTCAGAGGGCAATGCAACTCACATGCAAACTTACCAATAGCTGTGGAATTGAGGGCAATCTTACAAAGCCAGGTCAAGAAACAACAGTGACCAAGCTGTAGAGCAGCTTGCTGAGACCCTGTAAGGAATTTTGAGAAATCCCCAAAAGAACTAAAGAGAGAAACTGAGCTTTAATCATTAGGATTTTTCAGGGAAAAAGAATAGCAAATTACTTAAGTACTCGTGAAGTTAAATCTTTCTTGGCCCCTCTCATTCCTTCTTACTCCAACTTCACTCTGAAAAAGACTAGAGTATCCTAGAGAATGGGGATGAAAAAACAGAAAAGTAAGAATGAAAAATAGCCCTGGCTGCTGTGGCTCAGTGGGTTGGACATCATCCTTCAAACCAAAAAGCTGCTGGTTCTGAGGTCAGAGCACATGCGGGTTAGGTCCCCAGGCCAGTTCCCCAGTTGTTGGTGCGCAAGATGCAGCTGACTAATGTTTCCCACCCTCTCTTCCCCTGTCCGTTCCCCTCCGTCTAAAAATAATTAAATAAAATCTTTAAAATGATAAGTAAAAAGCCACCAATACTTACTTTCCCTCAGTGCTTGGTTAGCCAGTGGCAGGTCCAAGATGGGGGGGGGGGGAGTTTTTAACTTGCAAAAAATCTTTAGAGTTTCATGTAATTCTGGACTAGACAAATTAGTTTATTTTAAAAAGACAATTCTTGTGGCTTGAAGAAACTGATCTTAGGGTTTGTAGATAAGCTAAAGGGTCTATCTGAGATTTCACCTTGGCAACAATTTCCGTTACACAGAGTAAGATTGAACAGATGATGAGAAGGAAGAATACCTAAGCATCTGTCTGTCTGTCTACCATCTATCCCTCTATCTACCACTGATCATCTTTTTTATTCCGATAGCATCCTACATCATCCTGTTGTGATGTCACAATGATTTTCTCTCCCACTGAACCGTATATTTTATTTATACTCTGGCTGATACAGAGTGACTACAAAGTAGTCATGAGAATAGCATTGAACATCTTTGAAAGTTTAAATATTCTGAGATGCTTACTTTTCATTAGTAATAAAATAGTTTTAACAAATAGTTAACTACTGGGGTTTTATTTCACGCTTGTTTTCAGTGGATTGTAAAGACAGTTGAGTGAAGGGCTCTAAGAGTAAAGGATTCTACAGTTTGAAACTGAATTATTCCTACTGCTGCATGACTTTCTGATTAATTTTCTATATTGATGACATATACCAAGGAGAACATGATGTGACACTTTTTGATATAAATAGTTGTCATTTAGTTGTGTGACTCCAATAGCATTCACCACTGCTCAAACCAAAACTGTTTAACAATAGGCAAATTGCTCTATATCCAATACCCTAAAGCTATAAAAAAATAAATTTAGTTGAATGAGATAAAATAATTTCTCATGATTATTTCAATGTTTATACAGAATGGAAAATTAAAGTTTCCTTGCAAGTCATATTGGAGGCCACTTTTTCATGTAGATGTAAATATTGATAAAATCATGATTTTATTATTATATTTTATTAGGAAGGGTAGTTAAGTAATATCAACTCAACATAAAATAGAGTAGGTATAATTATACAATATTGTGAGTTTATGAAGACATCAAGATGAAGAGCTCCAGCAGGAGATTAAAGAAAGGGAAATATGACTGTGCAGAACAGACTCGTTTTATCTGATCCTTTAGAAGACATGGCCTCAGAGCAACCTGAGGCACTCTTTTACATGGTAACAACAGTCAAGGCTGGGAAAATCTCTTTCAGTGACATCGTGTAATTCCAGCATCACCTTGCAGAAATCTTGGGTCTCTCTTGCTCTCGGTTCACAGTTTATAAAACATGCGTTATTTATCTTTGATGTGCTGTAGTATTCCCTCACTACAAAAGATAAACAAAATGAGTAGCCTTCCCAGTGTAAGATACGGATGAGGCACGTCTTTCCCTCTATTCCCAAACATCCCCTTCAGCCCCGACGTACACTTATCTTTAGAAAGTTTAATATAGCCCACCTTAGGTTTCCATTAACCAAATTTTAGAATAATCTTGAGTTTGCTCATTTCATGTTGTGTGTGTAGTGAGGCAGTGTCACTTCTAAATGCTGGGACAAAATGACCCAAGAAAATAATAATACTCAAGCGCTCCAGCACTTGAGATCCACCGCCATAGCCACGGTCAATAGGTGGCGCTGTGTAATACTGTCTGCCGCTGTGGAGACATGCTTGTTAACAACACACAAGGGGAAAGTCATATAGCTCTTTCACTTCACACCAGGTGCTCAAACATAACTCCATGGAATATTACCTTAAGTCAGAGTGGCCGAGTCCAGAAGGGCTTCAAGTCTAACTACCTGCTCTCCCTCTTCAGTACTTTGGTCCATTGCGTTAACATTAATTCACCAGTCCATTCCCCTCCCCTCTGTGACTTCCCTATTCAAATCGTTAGTTGGAGTAAGTTTATTCTTAATAGACGGTGGGAAATATTAGTCACTTCCACCAAAGGCATGCAGGAATCGTTACCTGCATTAGTGCACTCTCATACTGTACATCTCTGAGGGTCCAAAACGGAGAAAACCCTTCAGACCACAATGTTTTATAAAACACGTTTCCTCGTCAGTGGTAACTGCATTCGCCCACTAGAATAAATAAATAACCTGCTTTCTCCAACTATGGAAGTAGAAGCAGCTGGTATATTTATGTATATTTTACTCCTTCTAGCATCCTGTTATACTAAATATTTAACATTAAATATTTGAATAGGAAAAGAGGAGAGAAAAATTCTCAGAAGGATGTTTCCCCAACAATATATGATTTAAGATTCAAAATGTTTAGCAATTTCTATTCTAATTGTCTAACCTCAGTTCAGTCTTGCTCTCCTAGGGATATCTCTGCTTCAGAAGGCATTGAATACAAGTGCTTTTCATCTTAGTATAATGTCATCAAATAACAAAAATTGTTGAACTTGCTTTTTAAGTTTATTTTATTTCATCATACACCCTTTTTCTTTCTTAGATAGCAAATTTGCTGAAGTCTTGTTTAATTTTTAAAAATGTTTTACAGTTCTAATAATACATATTAAGTGCATTCAACTAGAGGTAGTAAATATAGCATAATCATATTCTGATGCATAAAAACAGATTCAGTTACTACATTAACTCTTGCGAATTGCTGACTTGTAGTGCCCTAAAATATCCACAACATCCAATAAATTTGCTAGTACACGATAATTTGTTAATAAACACTTTTATAGTAAATGAAATGTTAACATATTATGAATGATTATGAATGTATACATGCCTCATACGATGTAGGTATTTTAAGAAACAGCTAATTTTCCAAAGATTTTCTAATGAAAAATCGTGTTCTGGCCCCATATAACCATTAGAAGAAATCAGCATGGCCGATAGATGGCAGCATAGCTCTGTAGGAGTTCAGGGAAGACTCTGGTTCCTGGCTATTAGCATGCTAAAAATGGTCATCTCCGGGCAGCATTCTCATTGATACTGCCCTGCACTAGTGCTCCATGTTTCCAAGGAGGAAACTGAAAAAGCATGTAAACCACAAATACTTTATGGTCTAATTTTCTTTTTCACTTTTTTCCCCAAGAGTGTATACAGTTGGCGTCAGGTCTGTGGGGTGAAAGATAACATGGTTGACACATTAATGTATGAATCTTTTCACTTCACTGTTAGACCTTGAAGATTTAGTTTACAGAGAGTATGTGAATCTTTTAATGATTTATCAATAATCTCTCAATGTGAAGGGCACTTTTAACCAAAATTTTAAGAAATCACTGGAAACTATTTGACCATCAGTCTATCTTTCCTAGGAAGACAAGTTTTTAATTTGTGAGAGTAGCATCTCTCCTTCAAACACTTCAGTGGGTCTGCTTGAGGGGAAGAAAAGCAAGCAGAACTCTCCAAATATCTTCCACACAATCATACACGGATCATGGAGTTCCTGAAGAACAATAGGCCCTTCATGGACTGTCTAAATTGTATTCAGGTGGCCCCAGCTGCCTCTCAAGTTGACATTGCGAGGGCCATAGCACTTCTACGAAAATAAGCACTGGCTGTGAAGATCCAATTTGTGATCCCATACAGGAGAAGAAAAACAGGACACGCAGTGATTTGTTTCAATAGACAAGGGTTTGGACCTGGGGCTCTTGCTATAAGATTAAAAAGAGCATCAATCTCATAGTGCAAACCAAAGGTTATAGCTCTGTACCTTAGTGTGAATAATTCTGAGCAATCAAAGTGTATCATTACTTCATTTATATCACTGAAATAATAACGGTTATCAGTTTGGAAGAGAGATCCATTTGCTCTTTGACATTTTCATTATTAATTTCCAAATACAGGCAATCTCCAATTTCTATGAGATCTGTTTAGTTTCACTAAGTCTAGACAAAGACCTTTTTAAAACACGTGTTCTCCCCTGTACAAAGAGTCTTAATTCTAAAGAACTTAGAAAAAGAAAACTAGTTTGATGATGGACATCATGGTTCTTCCTTATGTCTTCCTTATGTCCACAGGGGAAAATATTTTTCTATTCAAAACTCTCTCCTTAACAACTCTTTCAAATAACTGCTGCCTTTAGGTGGTTTCTTTAAGCAAATCACTTGGTTTATTTAATTATCAGTTATTGATTTATTCATTTTATAGATACTTACATGAATGTCTATTCTGTTTCAGGCACTATGCTAAGCATAATGTTTTCATAGATAGGGTGGAAATCCTATTCCCAGTAGGAAATGCAGACAGATGGATGTATGTGGTTATTGCTATGGAGACATATGCATAAGATAGAGGAGTCACTCCTCTAAGTGACCCCCACAGAACCTTACCCCCAGACCATCACAGTTCCATGTTTCCTTCGTACAGCTGACTGACCGATGCCTGGGCCGTACTGTGTGTGTTTCTCGCAAGAACATTCCCACCAGTGTACAGGTGTGTTCACAAAGAATCCGTTGTGTTTGCCCCAAATCCCATGTGTCCCAGTTACAGCAGATATCAGAATATATAATGTGCTGAAAAGTATATAAGTACAAAAATAGTTGATGGTTCTTTGGACACCGAGTTGCAAACTATGTTTTCCAAGAGATTAAAAAGGACTAGTTGGTTGAAAAAATGTTTCTTAGTAGACATTGTTGTGACAACTATAAAGGTTTTTAAAATAAAAACACTATATAGAAAGATTTAGAAAAGAAAAATATCTAGAAACATTTTTAACATGATTTCTTTTGTTTATACTTGAAGTTTTTACTGTACTTCAAAGAAACGGAAATGGCGTTTAGAATGTCTACTTCTGGTACTTTATGCAGGAAAGCTGGGGACAAACTCCAAGAAGCTGACCCATTTTGGAAGTATCTGCCTTGACCTATGTCAAAGATTGAAAGAAATAGATAAAGATTTGTAAAAGACTAAAATTTGTAATTTTCAGTCACCAAATAACAATTTGCCAAGCGGTTGATAAAATAGTGTATTAATTTCCTAGGACCGCTATAACAAATTACTGAAAACTGGGCGGCTTAAAACAACAGAAATTATGGTCTCACAGTCTTGAGTCTAGAAGCCTGAAATCAGGGTGTCAGCCTGGCCCCACCTGGTGCCTCTGAGAGACACTGTCCCCTGCCTCTCTCCTAAATTCTGGTGGTTGCCTAAGACCCTGGCATTACTTGGCCTCTGGTTGTATCACTTCAGTCTCTGCCCCCACCACCACGTTGCCATTGACTTCTCTGAATGGGTATCTTTGGGTGCCTTTGCCATGTAGGATGAGTTTGAATGAAGTAAAGTTAAAATTTTGAAATGTCTAAGCTGCTTTGCTAAACAATTACCACAATTATCTCTATTGCCATTTTGCCTCTTCTGAAAAATAATTTCCCAGTAGAATTTCTGTAAACCCAATACTTGGTGTTATGCTAAGATGTTTTATTCAGGAGCCAGACTGTTGATTTATAATTTTAACTTGGCCATTTACTAGCAGTGCGATATTGGGTAAAGTACTTACATCCTCAGTTAAAGAGGGTTTTGTCAACACAATATTGTTGTGAGTTAGATAAATAACCATTTCCTAAGTTCTTAGAGATGTTGTTAATGTTTGAAGTAATGAGGTTAATGGTTACATCTGAGCTGAAATGCTTGGTTTTTAAACTTAGTTCTGCTACTGCATTTTTCCCTGACATGTAAAATCAGGGTCACAGTTGTATCTGTCTTGCAAGGCTGTCCAACTGATTAAATGAGTTAGTACAGGAAAGACACTAAGCAGAGGTTCTAGCACAAAGTACTCAATGTTGATTACTGTTATAAAAGTGAAAGCTACTGCTCAAGAAAACATTTACACTTAATTACATAGGGTAACTCATTATTTTATGATTTATGTTTGTAAAAGGGGCACAAGTTGAAAATTTTCTGCATCTGTATCTAAGTCAATTTGAAAGTTTTATCATTTGATATTTAAATTTTATAATTTCATGAATATATTTATATGCACTATACTTTCAAAAAGAAACAAAAGTAATTTTACAAACCAATATTCCTGGTTTGTAAAAATAAGCAGTAAATCTCAGCTACAATATTTTGTACTATTGTATATTATATGAAATATCTCACTTGAGCAATTTTGGGAAACAACTTCCATGATTAAGTCAAATTTATGACCAAACTCATCTAATTCACTAGTTGAATTCTTCAAAAACATGAAAATATGCTGATGAATTTAAGAAAATTTTCCTGAGTATTTATAGTGTATTAGGTCATCCTAAGCTGTCTAGTGTTAGTGGAATGGATATGAAAATTCCATGTGTATGCAGTTCCTTTCCTGATGTAGTTTACTATCTAGAGGTGCTGATGCAGAGGAAGGAAAGAAAAAAGACAAGCAAAATGTCAAAATTGGCTCTGTTGTAGAAAATAATATTTAAATACGTGGGTGATATAAATCCAAAATAAGGTAGAATGGTAGATTAAGCTGTAACGACTATAAAGTATTTAGAACTTTGTGCCTGGCTTTATAATAATATCCCTATTTTAATGATCTAATTTAATATTTATAACCTTTGCACCTTTTTTAAATGGTCATAACACTTTAATAGTAAGCATTGGTGTATTAGTTTATTGTCCAGGTCTTAAGTTAGGAACAGAGTTGTGTTTTTTTTTTTACATATATCAGCAGGTGCTATTTCTAACATGGTTTCATTATTTTTATTATTATTTTTTGAGATGTGATGGGGACAGTTGGGAGAACTCTTGGGTACACTTAAAATGTTCCTAAATATCTTGTTTCTATGTACTGATGTCTATAATGAGTGACTCCAGGGTGCCAAACCCTGTGAAGTAAAACGTAATTACTTAAATCAACAACTCAGGAGGCTCAATAGACCTGCACTTAGACACTGAATAGAATAGGACACTTCTTTTTTTTTTCTTATCTTGTCTTGTTCCATTTGATTATTTCTATTTTCTCAATTAGATTTTAAATTAAACTACTATTTTGATCTCTTGCAGTCCAAAGCTCAAACCCCTGCAAAACTAACAGAAACCCAAACAACAGTGACTGTAAAATACAAAGAAAAAGCAAACAGAGATTGGTATGGGGGTGGGAGGCATATTCAAGTTTTCTTCTGCCTTAACTTACATTATATCCAATATGAAAAATCATCGATAATATCAGATTCATATGAAGTGGATTCTATGCTCACCAACTTCTATAGCTGGAACAATCCTACATACTGTAAGATACCTGTGACCACCACAGCTTTCCTAAATTCTACTAACTTCCTGGGAATATCAATCTGATATAAAAGTAAAAACTATTGAAATGCCAAGACCACTTATGTGACAATGCAAAATTTTCTTAGATTTTTAAGTCTACCCTCAATTTTTCTACCACTGGTTATATCATCTGAAAACCCACATAATTGCCATCCTATATTTCTAGCCTTATGCACACACAGTATCGTTTCTTCATGGTATAAGAGCAAGCCGAACAAGTGACACATGTCCTTCCTTCATCCCATTATACAGATAAAGTGATAGCATGCAATAGAGTTAAAATTTGGGGGGTTGTTTATTCTTGTATGTTGGAGGTTTATTTTGCAAATGGAATGTAATAAATGATTCAGTCAGAGTCACATTTTCAAGTATACCTCAGCAATGCGTGCATTCAGGAAAGCTTGCTCATCTGTTCGCAAGTTTCAGGGTATTATTTCATGGGTTTTTCCCCAGTGTCTGCAATCTGCCCGCCCTCAGTTTTTCTTATGTCTTAAGTCTATCTGTACTTGGAAATATGAAAATTCACTTTAGTTTATTTTTTTCATTTCTTTTCTAACTTAGTTATCCGTCTCTCAGAATCATTTTACAAAATAAAAAAAATATGTATGATAGTCAATAATGGTATTTTGTTAAATAAACACAAAATTTCTCCTCAAAATTTGCTTCTCATTGGCAACCTTAAAAATAACCTTTAAAGTTTTATTCTCCAGTTTCAAAGCTGCATATTTCCTGTTCAAAAAAACTGATAGTTCAACCTCTGTAGAAGGGTCATAAGGTGACAAATATATATGATTTCATTTTCTTTTTCTATCAGATTCTGTGTAATTAGGTAAAAAAGGTGGTGACATTCACGGATGAGATAATGGAAAGGGAATATTTATCAGGATAAAGAAAGGAGATCATGAGTTTGGCTTCGGACAGGATGTATTTGCTTAACTATGTGAATCAATAAAATAATGTCAAATAGGAAGCCATGTATGAGACTATAGTGGATATGTGGCATCTTTAGCATTTTATATTGTACTTGGAATCACAATCTTGGTTAAAATTCTGTATCATAAAGAAATAGAGTAAAAAGGAAAGTGGCCTTCAGACTCAACGTTAAAATCTTACATTTAATACTGAATTGGGCAGGATGAATTGGCAAGGGATTCTTAAAAGGGTGATCCAGAGCTGTGTAGGAAGAAAAACTTAAGGGTATGGATTCATGGATGTCAAGAGGAGCGAGTGTTTCAGGAAGGAGTGTGTAGTTACGAATGCTGAACGCCTTTCGGTCAAGGTCTCCAAGTGTGTGGTGCTGGTGAAAGTCAGGCCAGAGTAGACTGAGGGTAAGCTGGAGGTGAAGAAATGGATCAAGTGTAGAGAAGAAACTTTCAAAAGCTCCCCTATGTATTTTATAGAGAACTTTCATAGGAAGTTTGATAAAAAAAAGAATTTTTAAGATGGTGAAACAAGTACTTTTTACACTATGGAAAAATTAAGAGGAGGAAGAGCTCGACTCTGTAGGAAGGAAGAGAGAGCTGGTGATAGACATCTGGAGAGATAAGGAGGGATGTGATCATCGTGACCATTGTGACCATCGTCTGGAACACGGGAGGAGGGACTTCGGTAAGAGAAGTGAAAGCTCCATTATGGTTGTTAGTAGACTGGGGATTGATAGGAATTCACGGAACCTTGTTCAGTTGGGAAAGGGAGTTTTCTTTAACTTAATTGTCTGAGTCTTCATTAACTCTCGACTTTTTCATCTTGCATCCAGTGAAGGTTCTTAGACAAGAGAGGCCATTGGGGAATGACTCCTCCCCCATTGTATGCATGAGTACACGCAGCCTATGAGTCAGCCTACTTAGCTTTTCCTCTCTGAATCATGGGTTTTGGCTGAAGCTAAACTAATTAGACATTCCTAAGATTTTGAATCTTGGGTTTTGAGTCATTAAGAACTGAAAGGCCTCTTCTTCTTCTTCTTCTTGCATAACTAGATGATGAAATGTGAAGCCTTTGTAGGGAAGAATGAATCACCAAGGATGAGTCTCTGACACATTTCTCATACTGAAGACAGTTCTTAGACTTCGGATCCTTAAATAGACATCAGCTTGACTGACTAAAGGAGGGACATTGGCATACTGATATAAAACTAGAAATGTGTACCATATTTTGCCTTCTATTTCCCTTTGAGGTGACATGAGGATAGTCAAAAGAGTATTTCTGAAATGAAGAAAAAATGTGAACTTTAAAGGAAAGATACTGACTTTTTGGAGGTTCTGATGTGGTTCTGAGCATATGACTCTAAGCCTTGAAGGTGCCCGATGCCATCAGGCTGTCCCAGTGAGACAGATGATGAATGGAGTTTGGCCAGACTACATCTCACATTCTGCTCAGTGGAACTTGGAAACTATCAGATACTCATTGTTCTAATCACTGTCTTTGCAGTTGAAACAGACAACTTCAGTGCCTGAAAAATTCCCATTGTAAGTGTGGCCCAGAGCAAGAAGCTAGTCACTAAATCCCATTACCCTAACAAAAGCTCTGCAGTGTGGTCCATTTCTGATCTACCATATTCAAAAGGGCACACAATTTCTCTGGTGCATTTTAAGAGGAAAATCTCAGGCATTTGTGGCAAGCAGACACATCTCCGACAGCAATCACCAATTGTCTGAGAGACAGAGACAGGTTTGAAAATGAATGCTTGTTTTACTTTGTCCAGGACAAAGCAAGTGCTATCTGACTCAGAGCTCCCCAATGCTGATTGAACATAAAAGAACTCTATCACCCAGTGAAAATAGTATATTCTAAGTGGGCTCAGTGTGAATTGAAAATGAAAAAAATAAACTCAGCTGAGCAGATATTTCAGAGTTTCCGACATATACTGTAACACATTGTATTCCTCCTGCAGAATAGCTCAACTGAAATGGTTCTGAAGGCATATGAAAATGGGACATTCTCTGAAATATTTGGGGGTAGCAGGTTTGATTAGATTAACCAGTCCCTTTAGACATCTCCTGTTATGAGCCAAGAATAGCTATTATATTTTGACAATGCATAGATTAAAATATGCTAATTTATACTTCTCTGTGATCTCTTCCTCATGATTATTTTTCTTCTTTTAGCAGGCTATCATTTTCTCAAGAGGATTTACAAGTAGCATTCACTGGTCATGGCAAACCTTCAATTAACTGGCTGTCATGCAATGTGTATTATTATCTCATTATCACGTTGCTTTTTTGTTCTTTCTTTTTCTCTTTCCAGTTATTTATTTATTGCAATTGGCAAATACAAATTTTTTTAAATTACTTTAAATGACACATTTATTAGCATAAACACATTTTTAAATACATTTATTCTTGTAAAAAAATCCAGAACAAAATTTAAATTTGCTCTTTGGTAGCATATATTCAAAGAAGCAAACTCCAATATTGGAAACTGGAGATATCAGTTCTAGATTTGTTTGCATGAGTGTACCTCTTAGAGTCTTGGTGTCCATATTTGTAATATTAAATAATTATTCTAAGATATTTTTGATTTCTGTTTGGCCATGCTGTTATATTTTATAATAAAAATAATATGTGATATGCAAATGCAAATTTTAGCTCAGTAATTGACATTAGGTCTCTGTTAGTTCTTGTGAAAATTAACTCCTATAGATGATCAGTTTATTCATTTTGAAAATAGAGTCAATTATTCTAAACATTAAATATTATCATTTTTAGAATATATATTAATGGTTTCTGCTACAATCTTAAATATATATAGTTTTAATCTTCACCCAATGATATATTTATTGATTTTAGAAAGAGAGAGGGAAGGAGAGAGTGAAGGGGAGAGACAAATAGCTACCAGTTGCATCCTACATGTGCCACAACCAGGGATTGAACCTGCAACCTAGGTATGTGCCCTGACTGAAATCAAACCCACAACCTGTTGGTATATGGACAAAGCTCCAACCAACTTAGCCACCTGTCCAGGGCTATAATCTTAAATATTTATAACTTATTTTACATCTCCACATGCTGTGATTATCGTCTAATTTGTGTAGCTTTATTTTCACACACCAAAATTGTCAACATTGCATAAAATATAGCCACATTTAGCAGATAGTTGAATGTGTGCCTTGGTTAGTGAATGCTACTTACATGTTGCACATCAATGTCACATTGGAAGATAGCTCAGTGAGCCCTGACTGGTGTGGCTCGGTTGCTTGGGCACCATCTCCCAAAGCCAAAGGTCGCCAGTTGGATGCCTGGTCAGGGAAGGTGCCTGGGGTGCAGGTTCTGTCAGCAGTTGGGACACACGTGAGAGGCAACAGATCAATGTCTTTTTCCCTCTCTCCCTCACTGTCCCATCTCTTGAAAAATAAATCAATAAAAATATTTGTAAAATACTAAGAAAAAATATGAACATAAGAGAAAACATCTCCAGGAAAGCAGGAATACACACAAAGAACAGCTCCCAGTTCTGTGCCTTTTTCTAGTCATCGCCTAATTTCTTTCCTCCCTTCCACATCCAAGTCCCTTCACAACAGAGGCTGCCCATTCCCCATTCTTTCCTACGCATTCTCTCTTGCACACACAGCAGCTGCTTTCCATTCAAGGCATCCACTGGCAAATGGCACCAGCATTCCTTCAGCTCCCTCCACTGAATACCTTCTTTTCAGTACTCTTACTGTGGGGCTGCTTTATAGAACCAGGTACTTTTAACCACTTTATGTATATGCATACACACATATTATTTTTCTTGTTTAGGTATTTATTTTTTTATTGTTGTTCAATTATAGTTATCCCTCTCCACCCCCATTTATCTCCCCTGCCATACCCACCCACACCTCTCACATACACATATCTCATTTATATCTATACCTTTACTGTCTCATGCCTGGTTCCTTATTTCCTAATCACTCTCAATCTAACTCTACCTGGTCCCTTTACATTTTCTTCAGCAGAACTCTAAACCCACGTCCTCCCCGAATCTATGCTCTCCTGACTTCAAACGTGTGCGTGATTGTATGCCGATGGGTCAACAATCAGAAACCATCTGTGACCCAAATCCCTGACCCATAAGTTTATATGCATGGCCTAAGCACTTTATTTTTTAAGTATATAATCTTTATTATATTTTCCATTACCATGGAGTCCCCTTCCCCCACTTCCCCAGCCATCAACACCCTGTTGTCCATGTCCATGAGCCCTTTTTCTTTTTTGATCAAAAAATTCACTTTCTTATTTGACCTTCACATTACTGCTTGAGTTCTTCAGAGATAGGAAAGCTGAGGCTCAAAGAGGCTAAGTGACAGGTTACAGCAAGAGCATGCCCTTCTGGGGCAGGCCTGCGTAATGGCAAAGTCTGTTCTCCGGAAGTCACTCAGGACTGTGACACTTGCCTTAAACAGCTGCTGATGGGTCATCCTTAACTGAAAGTTCCACTGACATCTCAAAATCCATATTTTCACAATTAATTCACCCTTAAAGTTTTACTCCTTCAACTTCCAGTCCCTATAGACACCAGGGCCCAAGTTGGGGCTAACAACTGTATCATGTTAGGACATAATCCTGGTACCTGATGCTCCCAAAGCTCTAACCTCATCGAGGCATCTACAGACCTAGTGCTCTGGCTGTCCTCACACAGCCTTTGCATTCAACTATAAAAACACGCTTTCATCCTCCGGTTCTTCTCTTTGTAATGACATCATGGAAAATCCAATTGCCCAAACCTCAATTCTGCATGCGATAAACCATTTTATCCCCTTATTCTGTACATCTACTCAATTCCTATAGATTCTCAGTTTTAGTAACTAAATATGACTGGATTCTACATTTACTTTTGTGCTTCTACCACTACTTCTTAGTAAAGTCAGCTATACATGTCTCCTAAACTTTCCTCTGTCTGCCAAACAGCTGCCAGACTATATCTGTGTTCTTAGTAAAAATATATGTCTTTCTTTCCCCTAAAATTTAATGATCACTTGTTGTCCTGCACTCTCGAGAAAACTTTATTTTTTCTAAAGTGTATATAATAAAATTCACACTCCCCAGGACTTCATAGAAAGCTTTATATCTGTCTGACCGCTGCCTGTGACTTTCATTTTATTTCCTCCCACCATGTACTACTTCAATGCTAGCTCTAAACTGCTTTTATTTTCTGGAACTTTCCTGACTGCCTCACGTCTCTTTACCCTTACTGAAGCTAACCTTCTGGCTGGAGCACTGCCCTCATGTGTCCTTACTTTCTCTGGAATGCACTCCCTACCCTACCACCTCCTTCATTCCCTGCGGATGGTCTTCCTTACTACTGAACACTAGGTTAACCAGAGTGGAAATGTTTCTGACTCATTAAGAAGGAGCATACCATCCCCTTTCGAGAACTCTTTTATGTTCTTTTCTGATATTTATCAATGCTCCATTTCATTACACTTACTTGCTCATATGTCTGTCTTTATTTAGAACGGCAATTTTCAGCTGGTGTTCTGTGAGAATTTTTAAAATATACAGTAATAATCAGGGATACTGACCTCTTTTTCTGTAGACTGTTAAATTTAAAAAATGACAACAGCCAACACAACAATAGCTATTCAGTGCCAATGAATCAAAATTGTACCTATTTTTTGTCAGATCAGCAAAAAAATATTTTTGCTGTGCCATAGAATTTTAATCATTAGTTTATGTATGCCATGAAATGAAGAAGGTTGAACATCACTGATCTAGAAGAATGAAGGTGTCCTCTCATGGACACCTTCAGGAGTATTAAAGTCTTTATTTGCCTCATGCCTAAGGATATATATTGCGTGTTATGTTTAATATTTCTTTAAGCTTTGTTCTATATCATATACTGTTACTTTTTTTCACTTTTTAAGATTGTATTGCTTCCATTCGGTAATTGACTATAATACTATTTTACTTTAAGTTTTGCTTTTATACAAAACTTTTAAGAGATACTTGACTGACTTTCTTCATTGTTTATGTCTAGAGACAAACACAGCATGCTATTCAACTTTAATATTTTTCCCCAATATATTTGATTTTCAGTGCAATTTTACTTAGCTCACTATGATGGCGAGGAACAAACAATTGTTTGTGGCTGATTTTACAGTGTAGTCTTCAAAAGTGATTGCACATCTCACCTCTCATTTAAAAAAGTTCCTTCAAATAATCTTAAGAAACATGATATTGTTATCTTAAATAGGCAAAATATATTATGAAAGACAATGCATTCTTATAAAAGCACAACTTTCAAAATTTAGTATTTTTAGTGTCATTTCATTAACAAGAAGCTACATTATTGAAGATTTGAGTGATCATTACCAAGGTCACAGAAGAAACGATAGATTTAAAACTTCTAATATATGAATCTGTCTTCTCTTAAATTTTGTACTTGTTTAGTTATTGAAAATAGATGGGTGCATCAGCTCAGAAATTTCTAATTGGTGTTATCAGCTACATGAACTGAAATAAAATATCTGTTTCTCATTTAACTTACCAACCAGACAGGATACATATTAATAATACCTATTTCCTTGAAAAATGCTAGACAAGAAAAATATGGATGTAATCAATGAAGAAAAGATGAGGACTTCAGTCATACTTTTCCTTAGAAGACAGGCATTGGCCTTATTTGAAAAGGTCTAGGTTAATATCTCTCCAACTATTGTGGAAATCAAATTTTGATTTACATAAATTTTTCATCTAATGGCCAGATTTCCAAAGAAATTCTACTAAGTCTCTTCTCCCGGAGTCAGATAATATCCTTTCTCATTTTCAAATTCTAGTACAATTTTTTTCACTCTTTCTTTAAATTTATGGAATTAGACATTTAAACATGAAATATGTTAACAATTTCATATTTTTTTATGCTTATTTTGTTTTAGAGAAAAGTATACTTCAGATGTTTAATCTTGTACAAATGAGAAGTCAGTGTTAAAAATTCTGAAGTTTAAGAATACCTACTGTTCTTATTAATACCTTTGGAAGTTCAGAGTTATGAATTCATTCAACACAAACAAAATTTTTTTTAGCTTTGACTGTTTATAAAGAAGATACATTTCTAGCTACTTAATTCATTTCAGAATTTTATTAGTGACAGTACAGACTTTCCTAATTTTCAATTATAACTTATAATTACTTTTGGCTGACTAACAAGAGATTAAAATGTTTTTTGAGAAACATTTCAAAATAAATTCTCTCTGTTTTTCTTTCAACCACATTTCCTCATACTCAGCTGCTGAGTGTTCTTCATGCAACAATGCAGACTTGATTGGAACAGGCCAGATTATGAAAGGGTACTTGTGCTCATTATGTGAACATTTGTGCTGTGTTACGTATTTATGGTTGTCTCCAGTGGCTAGGCACTTGAACCTCCTCGATCGCTATCAGGATACTGTGACTAATAGAAACTTGGTAAATGCACGATTGAAGGCAGTTTTGAGTTCTTCCCTTCCCACTCTCCGCCAACCTTCACTCCTAGTGAAGACAATTTCTTACTTTTATAAACTTCCTACTAGTTAATTGTGCATAAAGAATTTTAAAAATGTTTGACCAAATGGGTCTTCCAAAGTTAGAAATCCCTTCTTTAGAAAAATTGTGTGTCTGTGGCTAAGACAGAAAGACTTGTATAATATTTAATAATAATCTAAATCATTAGAGATTGTCCAGTTAAAAGATTAACATATGACAATACATGGGAGGCCCAGCCTTGCACAGCTGTCCTGTCTTTTCCAAGCCTAGCTGTGACCAGTTAAGTTGTTTCCTTCAGGGCCAGCAGGATCTGAAGATGTAGTCCCAGATCCTGGAAGTGGTTTAGAAGATGACAGTGGAGAAGTGGTGATTCAAAGAGATAATATTTTCTCCATTTATAATCACAATTACCATAATTTGGCACCTTTAATATAATAGTATTACTAATGAGTAGTTATATTCCAAACCACAATCATAATTTACAAACTGCTTTCATGTGCATTAAATCTTGTGAATATCATAATAAATCTGAGTTGCATAGTATAAGAGTAACAAATAGCAACTGAAAAAGAGAAAGAAGACAAGAGATGTGTAGTAAGAATAGTTGTAATATTTTAAATATAATAGCAGATGATTTGACCAAAAAGTTCATTCGGTTTTTTCATAAGCTGGCTCTCATAGGTCTTAGTTGTCTTTAACTTCATTCAAAACAATTTTGTTAGATTGTATCGTGACAATTGTTATATCAGCATGCATTTAAAGACTTACTAAAATTGGGGGAGTTCCGGCCAAGATGGAGGCATAGGCAGTCGCACTGTGCTTCCTCGCGCAACCAAGACTGAAAACAACAAAGATTGAGAAACAATTAACAACCAGAACACAGGGAAATTAATTGAACAGAAGTCGGGCTCCAGTACATCCAGACCGGTAAGGAGCGGCGGAGTCGGGAGGCCTGCGAAGTGGGGTCGAGGGTTCCCGGCGGGAAGAGGCGCTGGCTGGCGGGCGCGCAGGGTGCAGACGGCAGCGGCAGCGGACGGACCGGTGGTGGATGCTGGGTGCGGAAGCGCAGAGGTGACTAGCAGACCCAGTGAGGGGCGCAGGGCAGCTGGCTGTCCGCAGCCACACGTTTGCGCACGAACTAAGTGAAAAACGGGCAGCACCGCTGCATTTCAAAGCTTAAGAGCCCCGTCTGGGAACTGAGGCCGGGAGAGTCTCCCAGCCTCACAGGAGACTTCTCGGGGAAGCCCACAGAGTCCGAGAAAGTGCACCAGCCCACCGCCCAGGAGCCAGCACAGCAAGGGCCCAGTTTGCTTGTGGGAGGCAGTGGAGGGAACGGAAGTCCTAGAGAGAGCGGAGCAGGCGCCATTGTTCCCTCTCAGACCCCGCCCCCACATATAAAGTCACAACCCAGCCACTGGGGTGCCCCGCCCCGTGAACACCTAAGGCTCTGCCACCCTTACGAAACAGCCACATCCAAACCGAAGGAAAATTAAAAAGATGGCTCAAACATATTTGAAAGCCCCAGAATCAATTTTTTTAAGTGACCAAGAAATTGCCGAATTACCAGACGCACAGTTCAAAGCACTGTTGATCAGGCTCACAGAATTGGTTGACTTTGGACATAAATTAGATGAAAAAATGCAGGCTACGATAAGAGAAATGAAGGAAAATGCACAGGGAACCAATAGTGAGGGGAAGAAAACTGGGACTCAAATCAATGGAGTGGACCAGAAGGAAGAAAGGAACAACCAAATAGAAAAGAATGAAGAAACAAGAATTCAAAAAACTGAGGAGAGGCTTAGGGACCTCCAGGACACCTTTAAACGTTCCAACATCCGAATTATAGGGGTACCAGAAGGGGAAGAGGAAA